>OZ005621.1:605000-1160000 GCA_963930655.1 Myrica gale
TAATATGGACAAGGCAAAAGGTGGTGCTGACCTTGCTGAGATCCGATTGGACAGCTTGAAGAGCTTCAACCCTTTTGAAGATCTCAGAATCCTAATTAAAGATTGTCCTTTGCTCACTTTATTCACATACAGGTACACGACTGGAAATTCTTTCATGTTTGATCTTTTATGCAATATGTATCTTCAAAGTCCATATGATAGTATTAGAAAATGCACGAATTATGCTATTTTCCTTTTGGAAGTTTCTCACTTGTTGGAATGAATGAGCATTCTCAGGATATGCCATAATTTGATTATTTGATCCTGATACCTAGCCCAGAGAGTCTCTGTCTCTCACAGATTTGTCTTCCTGGAATTGGCAAGTATGGCATCTCGATCTTAGCCGTACTACCATTACCCACCCCTACGCACAAGCATACACACGAAGGGAGAGAGAAGTCCCTTCGTGCCCTCTTTTGTTTCTCCTGGTCGCAAAGCTACTGCCGACGGTCTAAGACGTGGCTCGACCATTTTTATAATGCTCCGGCATTGTTCCGGTGTCGCAAAATTAGGGAAATATAGAGCCCGCGGCCTTCAGTTCAAAACCTATTGACCGTAAAACAATAAGCGTAATATACAAATCAAGAAGTAATATGTACATACAAACATATTACACACAGATATACATAATCTTCGCAGAATTAGCCTAGGAAAAGGACAAAAAAATGCTTGAAGAGCAAAACTGAGCACCTGAAAGCGGATTGGAGTAACAGAATCGTCTCCGGTCTCTCCGGGAGTCAAATAAATTGCACCGAGTCCCCTCGTTGTCCGATTCAAGCAGTCTCGGCCCCGGCCTCGTACCTGAAACATTCTGCCGAGGAATTGAAAATATTTATGAACAAGGAGACATTGGCGATACTTCTTCATCTATTGAGTTGTTCTGTTGGATCGGTCGCTCAAGAACACGGCGCAAAACGTTAAGAAGAAGAAGAAGGAGAAGAGGATGAGGAAGAAGAAGGATTTGAAGGAAGCGACCTGATCAGAGAGGAAATTCGAGGCGAAGAACCCGGCGAGGAAGAAGACGGAGCACCAGAGGAAGATAGTCGGTAACCCTAGCTTCTTCGTCTTCGGCCCCGATTTCATTTCCTGCTTTTGGCTTTCATATTGCCCAAAGCAAGTTAAAAACTCGAGAAACGAGAAGCGCGCTGTCTCTCTCGTTAATTGTCTTTGAGGCGATTCCGTTCTTTTTCTTCCCGTCGGGTTGGGGAGACAATTTGAATACCAGGAACCCACCGCTTTTTCATAGAGGAAACCATACGATACGACGGCAACTTTCTTGGAATGGGAGTATCGACTTTTAATGCCATTTACCACTGTGCCGGCTCGGGCTGAAAACCGGATTTTCGGTCCTCTTAAAATAGAGGACCGGATCCGACCACTTATAAGTGATCCGGTCCGATCCAATTTTACTAAATGCGGTACGGATCGATTTTAATTTTTTCAATTTTTATTTTAAAAAACAAATAAAAGAATTTTAGGTTAATTTTAAAGGGGAAGTGCATATAAAAATGTTGAGTTTTAGTTTAGATTAAAAACATACATTTTTTTATTTTTTTTAATAAATACGGTACTGTACGGTCCGAACCGCATTTATTAAAAAAGAAGACCGGACCGGACCGCATTTTAAGAACTCGGACCGGACTGGATTGCAAATCTGGTCCGGTCCGGTTGTTTGCAGCCCTACCGGAGCCTGGACTTCGTAATTAATAATATGTTTTTATTCTGGGAAATTGACATTTTAGTCCTTAGATTTACACCATTTTACGTTTTAGTCCTTGAGTTTCAAATTTCAAATCTAAAGCCCTTGGGTTTACATTTTTTACAAAATGGTCCTTCCGTCAGGGATCCGTTTGTTTCCCTAACGAAATGGCCACATCAGCTGACAACTGATGTGATAATAGAAATTGACAGTTTAGTCCTTAAGTTTTAATTCGTTTTATTTTTTAGTCCTTAGGTTTAATTTTTTAAAATTTTAGTCCTTCAGTTTATATTTTTTGACTAAATTGTCATTCCATCAAGAATTACTGTTCAAATTTTGACCTTCAATATTGAAAATAACATTATATTTTTAGTTTTGACAATTTTAATAACACATTTAATAAGACTAAAAAATTCAAAATTCAATTTAAATCCTAAAAAATCTACAATTTTCATTAAAACTCTATCTCTTGAATAGTAAAAAGTTCTAAAAGTTAAAAATATATTTATTTTTTGAAAAGAAAGAGAATATGAGATCTTTTAGTATTTTCAAATTCTTTCTTGTCTATATATACTTTGTATTATCTCTATAATGTCTAGTATCTGCATACTCAATTTTTAACAACTATAAATGCGTCTTGTAGAGATAATCAATTTTTAACAACTATAAAAATTGACAACTATAAATGTGTTTTATATTCTCAATTTTTATTATCTCTACAAGACGCATTTATAGTTGTTAAAAATTGAGTATGCAGACACTAGACATTTTAGAGATAATACAAAGTATATAAAGACAATAAAGAATTTGAAAATACTAAAAGATGAGAAAACAATCATATTCTCTTTATTTTAAAAAAAATAAATATATTTTTAACTTTTAGAACTTTTTACTATTCGAGATAGAGTTTTAATGAACATTGTAGATTTTTAAGGATTTAAATTGAATTTTGAATTTTTTTAGTCCTATTAAATGTGTTATTAAAATTGTCAAAACTAAAAATAACATGTTATTATTCTATATTCAATGCCAAAATTTGTATTTGAACAGTAATTCTTGATGGAATGATCATTTAGTCAAAAACATGTAAACTGAAGGACTAAAATTTTAAAAAATTAAACCTAAGGATTAAAAAATAAAACGATGTAAAACTTAAAGACTAAACTCTCAATTTCTATTACCACATCAGCGGCTGAGTTGTCAGCTGATGTGACCCTTCCATTAGGGAAACAAACGGATCCCTGGCGGAAGAACCATTTTGTAAAATAATGTAAATCCAAGAGCTTTAGATTTGAAATTTGAAACCCAAGAACTAAAACGTAAAAGGTTGTAAAATCTAAGGACTAAAACGGATCACTTTTATTCTTTTTCTGGGCAGACTTTTATTTAGAATGCCTCAATTGCCGCTTTATATGTACTGTTACCAGTGCCACAGCCCGCAGGAATGATAATTGTAGAAAATCAATGGTAGCAGAAGCACGTTCGCTCAGCCTCAGTCTACAGCTTGAAGCAAAAGTGGGATTAAGTCACTCTATGGGAGATTGTGGAATACGGTTGGTATGACTAATTGATGACGAGGACATGCAATTTCCATTAGTTTTGAAGGAACTCGTCTGGTAGCGTACCAATGCAGAATTTCTGATGGACAATGGTAGCCAAGCATTGAAGAGCGAGTTATCGACTTGTATATAATTAGAGTAATCTTTAGTAGAAAACAATCACAAATTTATGCCTTCTTATGGCTGAATGTCATGAAGTCAGTGAAGAAGCTGTGAAAAGTATATTATATTATTCGATACCTAAAAAAAAGAAAAGTATTGCATGTTCGATCATAGAATAGTGCTCAGATGGAGTCATAAAACTCCTCAAACACTAATAATAGCATTTATTTGAGTAATGAGAGATAAATATGGACCGCACTTAGATCAGTCTCAGCCCGTGCAAACATCAGGAATCTACGCGAGATTGGGCGCAGGAGAACAGCTGCCACGCTCCTAAAGCAATCCTAAACCTTGTTCTTCCAAAACCAAAAAAATTATAAGCGCAAGGGAACAACCCGAGCCTATCAAGTGAACGGCGTAAAACGAAGAATGTGGACAGAAAGCTTGTACACGTGCCCCATGAGATGGCAGTCCCTGATTGGTGCTTGTTCTGTCCCTGTCGCAGAAAAAAAGTGACCTCCCTCAGGAAGCAACAAAACCATGTTGTGCCCATTATTCCCCTCCACGCAAATAATATATGGTCACTGAAAGATACGCCACTAGCCCTGTAACCATAAGGCGCGAGATCCTTCTTCCACCCCTCTTCCTCCTGTCCTATCTAAGTATTAGACGGAGAAACTAAGCTCAGTTTCTGGAAACAAATGCTCAGGCTATATGTATATTGCTCTTTGATTCCGAGCTCAAGCCAAGTCAAGTTTAGAAGAAGCTATGGTTCATTGAGCATTCAGTATCACAGGGCTCGGAGACTGCGACAAGGGATTTCAGCCAAGGCCTTGAAAGATGAAAAAGACGGGGGAAACAAGTGGATTTCCGGGTCGGAATTGGGACCCTGGGTTGGAAATCGAGGTTCCTTTTGATCAAAGGCCGGTAAGTATACACGTTATCTCTACGTACTTGCTACAAGAAATCGAGTCTATAGTTGTTAGAGCTACTGGTTTGCCAATGGCCCCACTATCAAGAGACGTAAATCGCCAAAAACCTTGCAATATAACTCTCTATAACCACTTTGATATTTTGTCACTAGCCAGAACTTTGACAGCGGGTGAATTATTACGCGTTGAATGCAATACATCGTTACAATTCACGGACTTACAGTTATTCCCCTGTATAGGTGAACGAGTACTCGTCCCTAAAAGATGAAGCCCTGTATGGCTGTATTCAAGGGGAGAACTCGGTGCCAGGCCATTTTTCGTTCGTCTTGGAGGCCTCTGGTTAGCAGCTTTCATAAGTCTAGGAGTGCCAATTGCAGCTGCAAGCTTTAATCCTTCAAGGGTAAGGTCAAAATAAGATCACCTTTCTCTTCTTTGGCCAAGAGATATTTCTGAATATGAGCAGAATGCACAAGAGCCATCATATATAGATCTATAAGAATACTGTCTGAATAAACCACGAGCTCTCTGTATTGATATAAAATACTTTATTTTTTGCAAAGTTGCGTTGAGACGATTAATCTCATACTTCCCCACCAACATAGAAAGAGCAAATGTAAAAGCACATGTAAAAGCCAGCAAGTATGCGTTAATAGTTGAAAAATCTTTCTGCTACGATATCCGTTTACAATTTTCTATGTTCCGACCTTGCAGGAGCCTCTAGATTTGTGCTAGCTGCTGGAACAGGAACTCTGTTTCTCGTGTCATTAATTGTCTTAAGGATTTACCTGGTATCTTCTTCTTCTTCTTGCAGTCACTTCATTCTACAACACATGGCGGTAACTTTGCCAGCGAGTACGCACTTAAAAAGGAGAGGCATTTGAGAGAACATATACAAAAGCCATGTCTTAACTGATATGCGTACAAAAACATTAAAATGGTGTGTTGCGCAATGACAACACTTAAAGAATAGATCTGAAAATTCGAGGAGAGTTCACTAGTTCAGTTATGTATCATTCACTTCCCAATCTAGCGTACCAGATACAATAATTGTTCATACACAGTTCGCTAATTATGGACACAACCAAGGAAACAAAAGCACCACCTCTCCAGATAAGTGAGTCAGATCCACATATTGACAGATTGAACAGCATGACGATTCCTATGAATAATATGGGAATTCCTCTGACGGAAGAAGCCCACTAGGACGCTAAAATCCTTTATGACATTATGAGTTCAAACCTATAGGCTTGTAAATAAAATAGATACCGCACCAACAAACAAATCCAAGCAAGCAACCAGAGGTAGAGCTCCTGACATACACAAGTAGGAAGGATCTTGTGACAATATAGACATGCACAACCTGAGCACCTCAACTATAAAACCTCATACTTTTTCACCAGCATTTTGACTAACTAAACCATTTTGCACAATGCACATTGCAGGGATGGAGTTATGTTGGTGATAGACTTCTATCAGCCATGATACCTTATGAAGAGAGTGGATGGTATGATGGGCAAATGTGGGTCAAACCACCCGAGGTTAGCACCTTTTGTGTTTTCTTCATTCTTTCTTTCTTATAAGGAGGCCAGGGGAAGCATTAGTAACAGGAAAATGCTGTGAATACCTTTCTGTTCCTTGATGCTTGGTATCTGCAACAAGGATTAGTGTCTGCTACTGGATTTAATTACAGACCTCACCAAAATTTGCCAACAAAATCATAACAAGTAGATGGCTAACCTCTTGCAAGTTCTTTGACAGACAAAGTTTATACGTTTATAACTCAAAAAGAAGGTAGCTAGAATTATTACGAGACACGATTTAAGGAGATCTGAATAATCACAAGGGGTGCAACATACGTGTCCATATTATCTTTCAATATGCAAAAATTCTAGAGATTTTGATTTCGCTCCGGTGAAGATGTATTAGTATTGCTTAACATTAAAGGTCAATAGAATCCACAGTAGCTGCAACTAACCGAAAATGGAATATTTGGCATCACAATGAACAAGAGGCTTTAATACACAGTAACCCAGATATTACATCCATTGCTACAATCCCAAGCCAGCCCACAAATGTAATGGCTGCTCTAGGTGAAAGTGTATCATCCTAAACCAGGGTCTACAAGATAAACAAGTAGAATAACTTTTTGTCATTTCAAGGACTTTCAACTACGTCGCCCAAAACAACCTTTATTGATCAAGCATTCTGGTTGATGAGAAGATGAGATGATGAATGAGAAAAGTAAGGTCATAAGATTCCTTTGTCCTTCTCAGCAGACTAATCAAGACGAATTGTTATAAATCATGTTTTTCAAATGCAGCTAACAAAAGTAACTAATTTGTATGGTCTAATGTTGCAGATCCTGGCTCGTGATAGACTGTTGGGCTCTTACATGGTATTAACTACTGGAAATGACGCACATTTTTAAATTGTAATAACTGCTGGGAAAATCCTGGAGAAATTTATGCTAGGCATAGCAGTGGTATGAACTGCAGTGTATAATGTTTCTTAGTGGAATACAAAAATTCATTTGGAAAGTTTATGTCATTAGGTTAAGCCAGTCATCAAAAAGCTGAAACAGACACTAGTAGGGACAGGAGTGTTACTTGTTACATCAGTTTTGCTATTTATCTTTGCTACACCAGTGGAGGACTTCCTTCAAACCACCTTCAGCACAAAAGAAAATCTATCAGGTATTCCAACCTCAAGGATCAGCACAAAGGTCAATTTAAGGTAAGATACATTAATAGATAATCCAACAGTGCCATTAACTGCATACCTAATATACTTATATTATGTCCTCACAAAGTTTTTCGTAAGAATTGTAGAAAAGAGGAGTTGCTTAAATTGCCAGTTGAGGTTAGGGCTGATGATGACCTAGCAGCAGCAGCAGCAGAGGCTGCTGATGGAAGACCAGTCTATTGCAGAGATAGGTTATATCGTGCATTAGCAGGTGGACAGTACTGCAAATGGGAGGATCTAATTAAATAGTGGGCGGAAAAGGAGGCACCAAACATATTAATTTCCATATTATCATGTGTCTTGTGGTTTCCATTTACTAGATGCTAATGTTTAAGGATTTATCCCATTATTTGTGGAAGTCATTTACATTGATTAAAGAATCATAAGCATAAACAAAATTTCAAGGTGACCGGTGGAGAAGATTCGTGAACATAACTATAAGCACAATTGTGATTGATACTTAAGATAATTGACTGTCTAAAACAGAAATTACGTTTGCATTAGATATGTTGAAGGATTTATCCCAAGTGTCATCTTTGTTAAGACTAGCAGCAGGGTAAGAGATATTTTCGTCTGCATTAAATGGGTGCCAGTGCAACTTAGCTTTCTGTAGCTTTTGCTCAGTGGAATATGTACTCTAAATCAACAAATAGTCCTCTCATCTCAGAAATGAAGCATTTACAGCATCAGAAGCCTGCATGATAGCAATCCTAAATGATTTTTTTGCACCAGCTGAGAACTCTAAATAGCTGTTTGTCAATGGCATCTCTCACTGTTCGTTTCCTTCTTTTTGCATCTTCAAGATCTAGAGTTCTATAAGCAAGAGCCAGCAAATACATTGCTGGATGGAGTCTCCTGCAAATAGTGCAAATGTAAGACAGTAAGTGCAGTGCAAAAGCCAAGTATAGATTATGAACAGCGACAGCTGAATCTATTCAGTTAATTGAAAACCTTTATGGAAATTGATACTAATTTTCAAGTTCGTTATGAGGGCACTAGACTTTTCTGGCCATTTCCCAACTTCCCGTTCCTTAACTAGTTTAAATTTCCTATCTATCCATTTCGTTGTTATTCTATTGAATTGGTTCCACAAGAGTTTAGAAGAAAAATCTCTGCCCCGGGAAATTAAGAGATTAATCGTGTGAAAAAACAGAAGGAGCTCAAGCTTTTGCTATAGCTACATGCTATGAACTTACTTGTCACGTGCTTCACTTGCATCAAAGCCGTCCCAATACCTTTGTGATGGGACTGTCCTGCCTTTCTTATCTCTGCCAAAAGTTTCAACATACCAACCACCAATATCATGCATGCTACAGCGAGGCTCAAACAGCCAAAATCTGTTTGAAGTAAGTGGGTTCAGAAGATCAAGGAATCTATGTAGAGGTCTTAGAAGATATTCATATGCTGTGCCAGACACAGAGTAACAGGTGATGCTTACAAATATTTATTTGATGAATGCATACAAATGTCAACCTCAACTTGAACGTCTTATGCACACCTGTGACAGAAGGAAGCTTCATACCATTTCAAGAAGGCTTAACTCATTAACCTTGGTGGGTATCTAAGTATGTACCTCAAGTGGTTGGTACGAAATTCAGCCCAAACAAAGAAGCAAGGGGTCTTTAACTATGTATCTAAGGAAGCTGCAAAAAACTAAGCGCAAAGGAAGAAACAAAGACTTGGCACACTCCAAACCAATTCCACCACATTTCCACTAATCTCAGTCATGTTTAACAGCGGAACGTATATTAACTACAATCAGACCTAGGGACAAAGAGCCAAACAAAGGCTGACAATTAGAATAGAAGCACCAATCCTCCTGGGTTTTGATAAAATTGGTGAAAAATATGCAGTCTGAAATATTCTAATTTTTGACTGGTGACATCAAACAAGAAAATGAACAAACAATAAGTTACATGGGATAACTATGCATGACCAAATACTAAGTTGAAGATAACAGCAAACAGAACTAAAGGAAATATCAAGGATCGCAATAAGTCCTTCACTAAAAAAACCTATTAAAATTTTTCACAGCAATGAAAAAGAAGAGTGAGAGCAAAGAAAATTCCACTTTTCCAGCTCCAATATGTGGGGTGAGAAATAAATGGGGATGACTCATGAAACTAGTTATCACTTGACAATTAAGAGGATATAGAAAAAAAACATAGGTTTCATATCTTACTTGCTTGGTGGTAAGCGGGCTCTGCTGCATCGACACTCACATACAGAAACTTCTTCTCCCACACCATACCAATGCATGTGCTTCACCTAAAGAGAAAAGGCATAAGGTAGACCAATGCACTAAGTCATAAATATAAGCTATGTATTGCATGAAGTTATCTGAGATAGAGCTCATCTGGCCCAGAATAAGTACGACTCATCCTCTTCTGTCCCAGAATAACTACAATCATACAAAAAGACATGGATAATACATTAGGCAATCACTTGTGGCTGACTGCCAATATAGATCCAAAAAGTCCTCAAGGCAATGAATGATCTTTATATAAATGGGAACTTAGGGAAGAGGCCAGGAGCTGGCTCTAGTATGGGGGGAAACGAACATCAATCAGGAAAGTTCTGGATGGTGGATACGAATACACCCATGCCAAAATATTTTCCAGGCATAAAAGATGTTGTGTGCTGTCTTCAATGTCCAAAGCATTATCACAATCATAAACTATAACGGAACAAAAATGAATTCCTTCAGTCATGAAAGCCATACCAAAAAGTTTGTGTACAAGTAGTCCTTTCCAACTCTTCCTAATTCTTTCTTTACAAGACTTTCCAATGAAAAAAAGGTTCACACTGCAACGATTTGCATAGACACAGGAAGCAACTGGATCAAAGTTTGTACTTTCAGCACTATTAGATCAAAGTCGTACACATACAAGGTCATCGAAAACTCAAGCATTTGTCTCCATAAAGGCTATAATTGGACCAAGAGATAGTCCTCATTGTCAAAAATACCAAAAACTCAAATCGGTTGTAGAAAAAACCATTTTCAATCATACAAATAATTTGTGATATGCGTTATGCAGCATTGGCAAGAAACCACTTTAATGTATTGACTGCAGTGGCCTTTGCTCTGATCAAACTTGCAACAGAAACAAGAGAGAACTGAAATATAAAACAAAAACTAAATCTGGCGAGGATGGAACGTTGAAAACAGAATAGCTGAAGGGAACCATATTTACAAACCAGCAATGTTCTATGCTTCATAATCACATGGGTTTTTGTACCACTGAAATCGTAGACAAAGCAGGACCCTTCTTCTGGGCTAGTCCCTAGTCCGGTTATAGTTCCCAGTGGAATCCTTGATCTTACTTCACCCCCAGTAGACTGATCTATAGAGTACCCCTTTGTAATATGCATGGATGGATCTTCATGCGAACTAAGAAATACATGTATCTGATCTTGACCATCTTCCTTCTGTATCCCATTGCAATAGCTTTTAGGAGGAACTCTAGTTGCCAAAGCAACAACCGTTCCAGATACATGCAATTCTAGATCTTTATATGAATCTGATTTGTGACCTGCAATATTCTGAGATTGTAACAAAGGAGTCCCAAAATCATCCACCCCACCAGAGCTCATGCGGATGTTCACATCCTCAAAGTTAGTGCAGGTACCGGAACCTATAGATGCAACTGACGATAATTTTTCATTGATGGCAAAAGATAATTCAGGAACCTTATTGACCAAGCAAACCATCCCAAAGAGATCTCGCCCTGAAACGAGGTGCAGGACCTCGGGAGTTTCGTAAACAGATCTCTCCTCAGCTTCAAAGCGGTCAGGAAGAAGATCCATTGACTCAATTACAGGGCCGTAGTATGCTGCATGTATGGCTGCATAAAAATCCCTTTCAAGCACATCAATATAGCCCATTCCAGCAACCACCTTCTTCTCTGACACTATATTCTTTATAGCATATCTATACCACTTTAACCATTCAACAACCTCCATCTGCTTAAATGTTGTTACATGGGATTTATACGTGGACAATCTTGTTCCCCGTCCCGAATGTTTCTTCACAAGCCTTCTGTGAGATAACAGATACATGTCATAATGGGCTCTCTTCTCAGAATCTGAAAGAATCTGCAATCCATTGTTGAAAATTCTGTGAAGTCAGAATACCCTGTAGAGATGCAACGTGCCACAAACTGAACCTTGCCATTAGCAACCATAAAAGCACATCCCACGATTAAAAAATTTAGTTTTGAAGTTCATCTAGCTGCATAGACTCCTACATGAAGATACCATACCCACGGAGCGGGAGTTGATGACCATATAAACAAATTGCCTGCATTAACGTATATTCTGGCTAGAAATTCACGGGACTCTATAAATTCCTTGAACAAGAGAGGGGTCAGCATTATTACTTCTGTTTATAGTGAACTTCTTCTAGTCAAGCTCTCCATAATGCCACATTCGAGCATGTTTGAAGTTTCTGCTTTCCAGCCAAACCTTCTGTCACCTAAATCAATTATGAAGCCTTCTGATGTGCATATTCTTCATTAGTTCATTTCTTGCCATTCATTACCTTTTCATCAGTAATTCACAGCTAAAGCTTTGAATTTCAATGTAGCTTACAAGGCGAACCTAATCACTAGCAATGTATATGTATAACCAGTATTCTATAAAAAGCAATTTCACAGTTTATAAACTAGGAAGCTCAACATTCAGAAGATTCAATCTAGTATCGTGGAATTAAAATTCAGAACACAAATAATTGAAATATTCAAACAGTCGATTAGTTACTGATTATCAGACAAGACGACTAAAACTGTGAGCACAGCACCTCATAGGCCGCGAGGATTTGCACAAACCGCTGAGAGTCGTTCTTCGAATCTGCGAGGTCCGGGTGAGTTTCTTTCGCCAATTTGCGAAAAGAAGCTTTGATTTCGGCAAATGAGCTGGTCTCTGAAACTCCTAAGAGATCATACGCGTTCTCCCCACGGAAATCGGCCCGAGCCGAGTAATTGCCGTAGCTGAGCCACCGATATCTGAAACTCGGATACAAGCACTTAGTGTCGCCGTAATTAAGTTGAACTGACAGTTGAGAAATTGGCCGGCGGAGAAAGTGTCCGGCGAGAAAAATCATTTTCTTTTTCTTTTTCGCTTATTCTTATTCTTTTGTATTTCCTATAGTAGTTGGAATTTGGAAATGATTCAAAAGAAGTCAGAATCTGACGTGGTATTGGATTTTAATGTGCCACGTTGACTAACAACAAAGAACGAGAACGATAATGCAGGTCTCATCCCACTAATGACTCCACCAAAGAGTTAGGGTAAATAAATATCGTTCTTCGAATAACCATTATTTTTGGAGTCTCTCCATTGAAGGTGATCTTTTTCATCTCGTACACTAAAACGGGGAGGTCCAAGAATCAATGGGCTTGAGTTTGAGAGGCCCAAATATCCTACCCTTACCAACATCTCTCATAAAGCATTCGACCTGAGTTTGAGAAGGCCCAAACTAGTGCTTCCCCCCCCCCCCCGGGCCACCCAACCCCAAACAAAAAAGAAGTATTAAACCATCCTACCTATAAGAAACTTTAAGGGTGAGTACCGGATGGGTCATTCCGGTTCCGGTACTCACCGGAATCCCTATTTTTGTTCTGGTTCTATTCTGAAAAATTTCAGAATGGAATCGGAATTTCCGAAAACGGAATCCGGAAATTCCGGCGAGAGAGAGAAATGGGAGGAAAGCAAGAAATACACAAATTCACAATCGGGATGCCTAAGAAACCATGATTCTGAGCAAGCCATTCGATTAGTTTTATTCTAAAAGAAAAAAAAGACACCCAATTGAAAATAAGCAAATTGGGAGCTTCACAGAACAAGATAAATTTAACCAAGCGATGAACTAGATAAATTTAACCAAGTGTAAACTAATATGAGAGAGAGGAGAGAGAGATGCTGTACTAGATCAGATCTACGAGCAAAAACCTTCTTCGCCATTTTCTCATAGTCACCAAATGTGTAATTTCTGAAAAATTGACATACAGACTCAAAAAGTTCAAAACCACAAAAAAATTGATCATCCAACATTTACTAATTGTTTTTTTAGTCAACATTTACTAATTTTCAAATGATGAACTCACTCACCTTCCACTCATGAAAAAGGTGACCTTATCATCAGAGTCCCACTCTGCAAGACGTAGAGGTTGTCCTCTAGTTGTGAACTTGAATCTAGTTTTCTCCTTCATTAATACAATGTCAGCTAGCACAGACGCACTCAATCGGGAAATGATCTTGCATATGCCTGAACCAGTAAGGATACCAAAGGGGGGGGGAGAGAAGTTGGTCAAATATCACTCAAGTGAAAAAGAAACAAGTGAAAGCTCTACAGCTTAATTTTCAGAAGAATAAAAAGAGATTAAAGAAAAAGGTGAATAGATGGACTAGATAACGGATGATACGTGAATAGATCTGATATGGGCCATCTGGCGTACTAGATCTGATCTGCCAACCAGAAATGCAAGGTGAGAGAGAGGAGAGAGAGAGACATAGACAAAGGAAGAAAGACTAAGGCTGCGTTTGCGTCCTAAAATTTTACACACTCTAAAATTTTAACACAATAAAAAATTACAATATAATTTCTCTCTCCCCCATCAAATCACTACTATTCACTACAAAAAATATAAAAAATTACCTCTCTCTTCACTTTTTCACTAAACCCAATACCTAAAATTTTAACAACACTAAAATTTTACAACACAAACACACCCTAAGAGAGAGAGACATACAGACTCACAGAGAGAGAGAGAGAGGCGACCGCAGCACTGCAACAGGGAGGGAGGGGGAGGTTGCTGCCTCAGGCTCAGCCTAGGTGTTGTCTTCAACTCTTCGTCTCTTCAGGCTTCTCGAAGATGTCGAATAGGAGTGAAGCTCTCAAGTGAAGTATAGTTGTGTGTATGTGAGGGTGAGAGAGAGGAGACAAGGTCGCTGTTGCAGGGAGGAAGGAGGAAGAGAGAAAGGAGATGGGTGGGTGGGGGCAGACTGCAGAGGGGAATCGTCGAGTAAGTGATTAGTGCCCTGGGTTGTTTTCACCCAGGTCAATATATTATATATAAAGATTTTTTTTAACTCAAGGCTCAAACTCAACGTTTTGAGTAAAAAAAATGGAACCGGAAATTTCCGGCAATTCCGTCGGAAATTCCGGTTTCGGAAAATCAAAAAAATAGTATCCGGTTCCGGTACCGGAATAGTCCGGAATTGGTACCGGAATACCGGTACCGGAATCGGAACCGAAATTTCCGGCAAAATCCAGATAAAATGCTCACCCTTAAGAAACTTGAACTGAAAGTTCAATTTGTATACGAAAAGGATGTAATCTGATTTCACGCTTGGAAATAACATCGATTTTATATTTATAAATGTAAATTGATCCTATATCCTGTTAATATTATAACCAGTGAACGGAAGGGCTTCTTCACCTTCACATGCTTTGATGGTACAATTATTTGCAGTTTTGACTTTTTAGTTCAAATCCATTTACTCGTGGACCCGATATGTCTGCTTAGTATTTGTACGCACAAATAGACAAACTTATCTGAGAACCACCTATTATTGGAATGATTTTGAGCAAGAAAGAAATGCTTCAATAGTGGGGTCGTGTAGGGTCCCGGATTACAATAGTAAGGTAGTGGTATGTTAGTTCTGAAGTGTGGTCCAGGTCATTATAAGTATAAATTCTCCCATGGAAAACACGTGTAGTATAAAACTCACAATTTTCCTCAAAAGAAGCGAGGATAAAATTGAAACACTCACGGTAAACATCCGTTAATGTGTTGTTCGAAACACTAACGGTTGAATGCTGATGTGGTAAAAATAGACACGTTAGCACCAATCAGATGATGACACGTCATCGTGAATACCTCATGGGCATATTTGTAATTTGCGAATACCATACGGGCATGTGATGCATTTAAGTTTTTTTGTTTTTAAAAAAATATTATTAATTTGTTTTAAATAGGCACGTCACCACCAATAATATGATGACACATCATCATATTTAAATTTTTTTTAAAAATTATTATTTAAAAAAAAGACTTAGTTCCATTTTCCTTCAACATATTCTATGTGTTCGTTTTTGTCTTTTTTTATATAATTTTTTTTAGCCATTGTATTCGTTTTTGTGTGTTTTTTATTTTTTATTTAATTTTAAAAAAATGAACAGAAAACGACTTAGCCCCATTTCCCTTCAACTTAGCCCATGTGTTCGTTTCTATCTTCTTATTTTTTCCTTTTTCATAATTTTTTTTAAAAAAAAAACATGCGTAGTTCAAAAAAATACACACATAAACGAATACAGTGGCTAAGTTGAACTATGCAAGTTTTTTTTAAAAAAATTATGTATATAAAAAAAGACTGAAGCGAGCACATGAGATATGTTGAAGGAAAATGAGGCTAAGTCTTTTTTTTTAAATAATAATTTCTTTTTAAAATTAAATATGATGACGTGTCATCATCTTGTTGGTGCTGACGTGTCTATTTTTTTTTTTTTAAAAAAAGCTTAAATGCATTTTATGCCCCTGTGGTATTCACAAATTGCAAATATGCCCTGAGGTATTCGAGATGTCGTGTCATCATTTGATTGGTGCTAACGTGTCTATTTTTGCCACGTCAGCATTTACCGTTAGTGTTTCAAATAACACATTAACGGAGGGACATATTGTGACCTTGATGTTTACCTCAGGGGTATAAAAATGACTTTATTTACTTCATGGGTATATTTGCAATTCACGAATACCACATAGATATTAGATATATTTAACCCTAATTGTAATCACTATCGATAGAAACCCGTGAACCTAGACAAGTGAATTTCAATATTCTGCACTATTGAGGTTCATATTTCGTTTTTCGGTGCTGTTGGAAAAATATCGTCCACGAGACTCTTTTTCAGAGTAATCGGACCAAAGCTGCTTTGGTTCTCTTTTTCAAAACCAAAGCTGTGGTAGCTTAGAAAAAAAAAAGATTCAAACCTGTAGTACGTGGGGTACATGAAAAAGAGTCGCCGCGTTCTGTGTCAGCAGAAAAAAAGAAGGAAACAATAATCCAAATTTCTCTTTCAAAAGTTCCTCTTTTTTATCTTCGCGTTGACACTAAGTGTATGTTTGTGTTGAAAATTTTGTTGTATTGAATTTAGTGTTGATATTGAGTTTAATGAAAAAGTGAAGATAGGTAATTTTTTATATTTTATTATGGGAGAGAGATTATATTGTAGTATTTTATTGTGAGTTGGTAAAATATTTGGTGAAATTTTAATGGTCGTATAAATTGGATGGTATATGTTTTATACAACATAGGTATGGGTCAGATAATTATGACGATGGAAATGAGCAACCACCTGCGAATGCTAGAGTTAAGTGATGCACAATAGAGGATCTGAAATAAGATAATTGAAGTTTACATCCGCAAAATCCATTCACACGCAAGAAAAGGAAAAGCAATGCCAAGAAAAAAAAAAGGAAAAGCAATGACCCTAATTTTTGTTCCAAAATCACCATATTTCTTTCCGTGAAAATACAAAAATTAGTACTGGGGCAAGTTGGTTCCCTTAGGTGACCGCTCGGTTATGGCTCCGGGTGGGGTATGGAGGAGAAAAAAGGAAAAATAGATTGACGATCTTTTTGACGTTGGCCTTGGAGCTCCGATAAAAGAATTGTGTTCGGTGCTCCGTGCTCTTTTAGCTGCAAAAGGTCGAGAAAATATGGCGTAGCAACCGTAGCTAGCCTTTCTTAAAAAAAAAAAAGGTGTACATAGCTACTACAGAGATAATAGAAACAGAAAGATGAACAAAAGCCGGAACACACGTGATGAAGGCTAAACTACAGCCTACTTTGCTCAGCTGTTTCCACTCTCTTCCCCTTGTTGTCTTAACGTGATCATTCACAGATCCGCACAAGTGCCCACCGTCCCTTCTCTCTCTCTCATGCATGTTTTCGTGGAAGCCTGATCTGTTAGCTGTTCACGCTATTAACATTGGAACGTAGGCGTCGCAAAGTCCGACCCAGTTGTTTCTCTCCGGCCCTCCTTCTTGGTAAGCTTGCTCTCTCTCTTTCTCAGCTTTTGGTTTTCCGTGATAATCTGTAAATTTTCAGCAGAAAGATGTCGTTGCTGTTCCAATTGGCATTCAGCTTCGCGTTAGATAGAAACAACAAAGTGGTTTTCATATGCAGCCGGTGCAAGTTAGAAAGCAAACCTCCCTATCTCTCCCAGGTACCTCTCTCTCTTTCTCTCCCCAAAAAACGCAGACACTCATTGCCTTGGTATACTTTTAAAATGTGAGGAGAAGGAAGAGAGGGGGATGGAGCAGGGAGGCTGGGTCAGCAGAGGGTGGACTGATTCTAAGGGGGGCGGCGCACATAAAAAATAATAAAAAAAAATTTCTTTACAGGTTTTCCGGCGTTGGGGGCGGCCGCCCCTAGCTGGTTCCGCCTGTGTCTTATACACACTTCACATCAACCTCCAACTCGCAGACAGAGAACAAAGTAAGAATTACATGAACATTTACAGATGAAAGTGAGGTTGTTCCTCTATATGGCAAGGGCACATGTTTGGGAAAAGAAAATGAATCAGCAAACAAAAAAAAAACTTGAATTCCATTGATGAGAATCGATTATATGATGGAACAGAGATTACAAATATTCAATTAAATTGCTGTATATTTTCTTTGTAATTGCTATTGCAAACATGATATCATTTCTCTTGTGCTCACATTTTCGGATGCAGGACTGATCCAATGTGAAAGGCTTTGGACCACCGAACCGATCTATCAAACAGATGTTATCGTGAGCTGGGGCACTGATCCTCCTGGCACAAAAGGGGCGGGTACAATATATAAAAACTTCTTTTTCTTGGATATTGTTCCTATATTTTCTATGTCCATAAGCTTTAAGGCTGCAGGCTCATAGAAACCCAAACTTCTTCGTAGGTTTGATGAGTCTCCTTCAATCACTCTGCACGTTTCAGTTGGATCTCGCAGGTTTGAAGTAGCTGATTTGTGGTGTTGTGCAGGACAGGACAAGGGGGCTTGATACATTAAAATGATGCGGATGGGGTGCATAAAGGACTTCACATTTGACTAACGAGCATTGGTTTAAAATGGTGCGGTTTGGAACTCAATAATAGAGAAGGCAATGGTTTGCCGTTTTAGTCTAATTGAGGAGTGCAATGGAAAATTGTTCGGTGACTAAGCAGAGCTGCTGATGTGGACATAACTCCCGTTGGTCAAACAGAATGACCAAATCTTAGCAAAGGCCTAAAGTTAGTGACTGAAAGCTGGGAAAAATGGACCAAAACATAGTGACTAAAAGTTGAATTTCTCAAAAAAAAATTCAAACAAAGTAACGTTTTCATTAACTCCAATAGTAACTTTTTACAAATTTTTCACCAATTATAAGAGAATCTACACTACCTTCAATAAAAAAAATCATCTAGAATTTTTGCTCATCCAAACTCTGGTTTTGTTCTTAACAAATTCTTCGCAAATTCCGCTAAAAATATTGGACGAATTTCACTGGGGAACTATCAAGTATCAATTACCAAAGAAGGAAACAAAAACTGCAGAATGGGAGAAGAAGACCCGGAGATGGGATGCTTCGGAAGATGGCATTGGGGGAAGTCAATTTTGGACTATCAGGGACAATAGAGTCGGTGTAGATGTACGCCTTTGAGCGGCCCATAAATGTTCCTGATGATGGGTCTGAGCTTTATACCTGAGTTTGGTTTTGGAGAACTCAATAAGAAGTGATTTTTTTTTATCGGATAATGTTCCCTAATGCTGTCTTTTTTTTTTCCTTAGCACTGTCTTTTTTTTTTTTCTAAATAGCACTGTCTTTTTATTAATAATGCTATTATGCTGCGATAGTAAAGCCTGTAAAGGGTACCGTACTAGTAGTCTAGTAGCATCAGCTGTGGAATCAGGAGAGTAATCTTGTGGCTCGGGCATGCAAATATCAAATGTTGCAACGGCCTTTGATCGACGATCTTGGCTCAGCAAGGCCGCGCAAAATTTGTTTAAATCTCGACGTACAAGGTACGAAGTATATTAAATTTTAGATAGTTGACCGGTACGAGGCACCATCTTAAGGGCGAGAAGGACCATTCATTCAGTCGAGTGATGCTTCTTGTAAACTCTACTATTATTTTTGTAAGCTTGTAAACTCTCTGTTAGCTCGCCGGAAGGATTGTTGAATGACATAAATTCGCGTTGATTTCGTTGACAGCAGCACTTGGTACGGAACAAAGTAGCCTGCACATAACCATGGCCATCACGTGGAATTGCTCATAACCCAATTTATGGATGCGACGAACCAAACAGAATTTAATTGCTTAATACCCTAACGCGCCTTTGTTGGGAAGCTAGCATGAACGTTGCGATTCTAAAAAGAGAAGATCCCTCTTTTACGGGTTGCATTCAACTAATTACAGCAATAATGCCGGTGCTCTATACACGGAACATTTGTTGTCACAACTTGCACTTAGAAGTTAGAACCTTAGACGACTATAGACCAATTGTAGCTAGTAATGATGTTATCTCTTACTTTCCCCACAAAAATCCTTTACAACTTGCTCGACAGAGAAAACTTGAAAAACCAAGCTAAGAGGGTAGCTAGAGAGCAAAAGGACCGTAGTCCGTATACCACTTTTCTAGGAGATACATATTATGCCACCACTGGCTTCAACAGCTGGATATTAATGCTATCTGGATAGGAAAATTTATGTGGCTGGCTCTGCTCTCCATATGGGCCCATGGCCATGGCCCTGGGATGAGGGATTAATTTCTTTCTATACGTCAGAGATAATTGGTAATGGCACCGTGGCAGAAAGGAGTTGGTTCTCGATCGTCACATTGTTACGCAATATATATCTTAATCATCCTGAAAATCGCTTTTACCTTAAATATGTTTAATATTTTTCTTCTTAAAGCTAGGCCCATGGGCCATGACGGTGGAAAGCGAGCTAGTCTATGGATCCACCATCCATGTCTTGTGCTCTCGGTTTGGGACTACTCTTTCTTCGTTGTGACATTTGCTTTGTCCGACGTTAGAGGCGAGATTTCCGATCGATCGTGGACCTAGCTTAGTCATGCACTTCACCAGGGCGATGCCGCGTGGAGATTATAATTCATGATAAACAGACACGTATGTCAAACGTGGATTACGTACAGACTGCATGAGATCGCAATAAGATACAATGCAAGGAGAACGAGCCACCAATCAGAGAGCGAAAACTCCTAAACAAAGAAGAAGAATAAGTGTAATGGAGAAGAACTTGGAGCAGACGGAGAAAAAGGTAGATACTGGCGAGAGGGGAAAGTTAGAAGGGATTCCTGTGGAGGATAGCCCCTACATGAAGTACAAGGACCTGGAAGATTACAAACGACAGGGCTACGTGTGACTCGGTCTAGAAACACGGACTCGGCTCATGAAGAAGAACGAAATAATGTATAAAAAAAATAGAAAAAAAGATGACTCCTATTTTCTCTTGATTTTTGAATTATAAGCAAGAAATAAAAGAAGAAAAGATAGAGAGCAATGTGGACTACCAATGACATCGGGAAATTTTCTCTAGGAGGAGAACTCTAATTTATAGTGTGTCCCAATAAATGTTGTGATGGTTCGGTTTAAAATGGATCCAACAGATATGGGTAACAATATCTTATGATGCATCTTTCCATGGAGATACCTTTTAAATTAGTTGCTCGTTGGACAAAACAATAAAAATGAGTTTTTGATTCAAGCTTTGATAGCTCTCCTAACACTTCACACGAGAAGAACAAACTCGATCTAGATTTTGTACTTAATTATTAGTTTTTATCTGTATTAGCACGGCTGCATGGGATACAAGTAGTACGGGGTAATTTGTACGGTCATCGTGAGCCAACTAATTATAAAATATAATTCGCTTAAACTTTGTTCGGTACGATTATTTTTTCATTAAGGGGATTGATTCGTTAGGTTCGAGGGTTACCAGTTACCACATCGATCGGCGCATCGACAGGAGACAAACAGCTTGACGGAAAGTTTGAACAGTTTCTTCTTCTTCTTTTTTGCGAGTGGATTGAATAGTTCCTAATACATATTTGCTTCCACAGGAGACCATTCTGATGAAAAGACATTCTTCCAATCCATCTAAAAATGTCTCGTCGGAGGACTTGTTGATGCTTTTTCACCTTTTTCGTGAAGGGTCATGTTGCTTTTTTTTTTCTAGGCCAAGGATCGCGTTGTTTAGGACATGTTGGTTTTCACACTTTTTTCGAGGTTCTAAATATATTCACAAATTTACCACCGAACATATTCAGAATTCAAACACAAACATCAATACATTTTACACAATCTCCAACAATTTTTTAATTTTTTATTCAAAATAAATTTTCTCTCTGTACTTTTTCACATAACTCCAATATTTTTTTATTAAACAATTACATCAAATCATTTCTCTCTCCACTTTACACAAACACCAATAAAACACTATTCAACATAAAAATTCACTTCTCTAAAATCCTACATTTTTACTTAAAACGAACGTAACCTTAGTCACGTTACAATATCATTATATGTTTGACGTTCACTCGCGTGGTCCCATCCTGCCGGAAAGAGAAACTCTTAACATATTCATGATCATGCATTTCCTACAAACTTAATTAACTGCGTTTAATTAAAATTTAATTTAGTGCTTTTCGGATTAGTTCTGATGAGAGGGGGAGAGGAGGAAAAGAGGTTATCTAAATCAATCATTCTTGCTTACTCTTTTCGCAAAGAGAGATATGTCTGGTTAGCCTAGCTCCTTCAGATTAGAAGAGTATAGATAAGATGATCTTAATTAATAATGTCACCCTTTCATATCAAAATGTCAACCCTATCTTTGCTTGAAACCTAAATAAAACCTTTTGCTTCGTAAGGATTAAGAAGGGAAAGATTTAAACCAGTCACGATCACCTTTAATTGAAATATAATTTTTTTAAAACTCCTACTTTAATAAAATACATTTAATGCACTTATTAATTAAGTGGATGCCATATTGACAAATGTTATTATTAATATATAGTCTAAGCCACAAGCAACTCCAAAACGTAGCGAGAAATTAAAATAACCATCTATTCACTACTTGAAAGGTTAATATAGCTTGCAAAACCACCTTGGCTAAATTAATTTAACTGGGTGGAGAGAAATTTCAAAACATTAAGGAAGCTGAAATCAACATCTACTCTCTGCGGCCTGTAAGATTCATTCAAACGTTAAGGTTTATTAATTCATGCAGTAATTTTATGGGTCAGGGGTGGAAATTATCTGGAGTTTTTTTTTTCATTATTTGGAAGGAAAGAAAGTGATCATTAGATTGTGACTCTATAGATAAATAAGGAGTCAATCACATTCGTGCCGCGTACATCCGGTGAAAAATAGGGCTAATTAATCAAAGCCAAATCCATAGCTGCTTTCAAAAAGAAAAAGAGAGGCGGGGACCCTTAATGAATCGCAATCCGTCACTCACATGTCGTCCATGACAGAAATATGCAGCCGTTTATAGACCACAAAAATAACAAAAAATATCTGTCATTAAATCAACCATAGCCAATCGTATGACAAGAAAAAATTGGCGTCGATCGTTTCAACTTATATGAAAAAAGTGAAGGTTGGGTTCATTGAACTCATACTGACAAATGCAATTTTTAGGCATTTTCCCCCAAAGAAAATAGAGAGATTCATACAAAAAAAAAACAGGAGATGTCTTTTTCTTTTACCTCATCCACTCTACCTTTTTTGGGGGTTTTGGCCACTAATTAACATGCAAAGCTGGCTATGATTGCTACATTGTCTCGCTGGCAACAGCTACTTTTACGCGTATATTTAAAAATGCAGAGAGAATCATGCCAATAAACTGGACACGTCTTTTTCTTTTACCCCTTCTTTCTATACATTTTTTTTTCTAGTACCACTAGCACGCAAAAGCTGCCCATGACTGTTACATTGTGTCATAAGTTTCCTTGTTGAGCCATAATTAGTTTCCTTTTGGAACTATTCAAATTTCAAGCACAAAGTGCATAAAAGTTTTAAATATGCTAATTACCTTAGCCATGCATGAGAAACCCAGTTTATTTCTCCACGGCAACGACTCTGGGAACTAGAGTATAAATCTACACCGAGGTGTACGTGATCACCTCGGAAGGAAAATAAAAATAAACTGGGAGTCCCTGGTTTTGAATTCTGTTTCTTAATTCGTGGTGTTCTTGGTTTTCTAAAACTAATTTTGAGTTGTTTTAAAGATACGAATATCTATACATCTTAATATTTTAATCGAAAATGAATTCTTTATTGGAAAGACCTTCTTATTTGTAGATTGTTTGCAAAACAGTTTTTAAAAGCACGAGCAATCAGAGGTTCCTTCGCTTCCAACCAACTAACCAAGGAGAGGTCACAATCTAGGTCCGCTGCACTATAAACACTCCATTCCTATGCTTTCATTGTTGCTTGTCAGCATTTCCTTACATCTTTATATTCCGCATGTCTCCCCCTTCTCTCTCTACCCCCTAATCAAATTCTTTCTTCTTTGTATTGATCTTACTCTCTTTGCTCTTATTATCTACACAGGAGACTCAAACAGTTCTTCAAAAAAGTCATCTTCTACCATTGGAGATGGCAATGAACCGTGGCACGGAAAGATTGGAACAATCTAACTCAGAACAAGAGGTAGTCGAAGAAGATGAAGATTTATCATTCTGTGATCTACCAGTCATTAGCTATTTGACCAGAGAAGACAACCAATCAACAAAACAAGATTCTTTGGCAATTGAAAGCCAAGAAGAGTTCGATTTCGGGTCAAGGGGTGGCTCTCTTTTGAAAGAATCTGAAATGTGTGCGGCTGATGATGTTTTCTTTCAAGGCCGAATCCTTCCCCTACTACTCTCGGTCAGCTCAGACACTGGCTTACCCCGTTTCCGGCAAGAAAACCAAAAGACTACGGCCCGGTGCGTATCACGGTCCGAGTCCATGGACCGTGGTTCAATGGGTGGATTCACTAGCAATAATAGCAGCAGAAGCAGCAGTACCAGAAGTCACAACTCATCAACCAGCACTACGAGCTCGACCAATACCATACGACTAATTTCCAAGCCACGACTCCAAAACCATTTCCTGACATGTCCAAGTCCCAAACCCCAGATCAGGGTTTCCATTACTCGACAAGGAAGTGTCGGCAGCCGAAGCCGGAACTCATTGTCATGGGACTATTTACGGCTGGGTTTAATAACCACTCCTGAGATTGGATTGCAAGACCTTAAGGTTCGTAGAAACAGCAATGTCAACAAAAGTTCCGTCAGTCGCAATAGTAGTCTTAGTAGTAGCAGCATTAATAGTGTCACCTCCAAAAGTAGCGCTAATATTATTAGCAGTGGAGAAAAGAGCGGTTTTACGTCGAACGTGGTGAAGCCAAGGAGGCCAGGATTCTTGGAGAAAAGACTAGTAGGATTGTTGAGCGGTTGTAAGTGTACAGAGGAAGGAGTTTCGTCAAACACGGTCATCATTAAGAGCAGTAATGTACGTACCAAAGGTGAAAGTCCAACGCATGCCAAGAAAGAAAAACTGTTGGAGTTGAAGATGAAAAAGAGACAAGACGAAAAGCAGCAGGGAAAGCAAGCTATGTCACGCCATCGAACATTTGAATGGTTAAAGGAGCTTTCGCATGCAGGCTATCCACCTGAGGGTCAGACTCATTAGCAATATGCTCGCATGCCTGAATGCCTTTAGTTTCGTTGTCGTTTTGGTTTGGCTTTTTGTTTAAATTAATTCATGAAATTGCAGTGGGCTCTGTTATCAATGAACTCTCTCTTCTTTGAGAAAACGAGGTTGCGCTCTTTTTGTTGTTTTTTTTCTTTTACTATTTAAGCCCTACAGTAATTAATGATTGAGATTCGAAGCCGTGATGGGTGGAAATGACGCACCCGAATAGAGGTGACGGTGTTGGTGGTGGTGCTTGTCATGATTAAAGTGTGAACTTTGATGCTTTATGGCTGGAAGGTGTGGAATGTGGGAAATGGCGTTTCATCACTACCACAAATGCATCCGAGAGAGAGATTCAAATATACAGAGGCATATAGTGGAAAAGTTGATGAAAGATGGGAAGAGCCTTTTTTTTTTTGAAGATTGGAAGAGGGACGAAAAATCGGAAATTTTGGTTGAGAAATTGATCTGCACCCAATCTATTGGAGAAGAAACAATTATAATGGATAATTATTATTTTTTCATTCCATTAGAAAATTTTCTTCATCTCATTTCTATTATGGTGTAATGGATATTCCTCACTTGGCCAAGTGCCGAATACTCGAAGAGGGTAAGAGTTTAAGCTAATTAGAAACAGATCTCCAACATCGCAGCGTGCACAATAGCTGAGCAAGAGGGTGATCTTTGAGGGGGACTCCAATGCAGCAATGCCCCTAGTCCCAGCTGGATTATTGATAATGTAAAATATGTACCGCTAGTTCCTTACTGCGATCCATCTGTAAGGGTGTGTCGCACACTTTGAAATGCGAACTCGTTGCGGGCTGCTTCCTCTAGTTTTCCCATGGGATGGGCCAGCCCAAGCTCGTGTATGGCCAGGGCTATCACATTAACAAACAGAACGAAACAAAAAGAACAATATTTTAGAGATTGGGCCGGGTCTAGAGAGATACACTTAGTGTCCATGAACCACTACTTGTTCTGCTCATGGACTCACCTTTCCAAACCGCGCGAGTGCGAAGCCGGTATTCCAGGCCGTTTCTGCGAGGTTGAGAGTTTATAAAAGCATGCCCAATCAGAGTCAAACCTGGTTGAAACGGGAAGCCCTACTTGCAAGTTACAAATCTTCAAGAAGACAATTTCTAAGTGTTTATTCCGTATTGATTAGGGCAGCATTTGACTCGCAAGTCGGGGAATTCATTACAAGCCTTTTGTTTCCCAACAACATTAAGAGACAAGGCTCCGGGAACAAGAGAATCAAGAGATAGGGGCCTAGGGGGGGATTAAAGCAATACCCGAAAATTAAACAGCATTCTTATTCTTACTTGACAGACATCTCTTTGAAACCCACCGAATATTAGACAAACAAAGCAGATAGGGAAGCTAACATCCAACAGCAAGGAATAAGATTCTCCCAAATTATACAACTACTTTTTTCTAAGCCAATTAGCAGATAGCAGTCATTCATTAAAGTTATACTCAATTCAGCAGTTCCAATATGCATCTTTCTTTCAATAAACTTTCTTTTTAATTTTCTCTTTGTAATTTCATTCTGTTCTGTATTTTATCGGGTGAAATTTGCCTTGGACTACCTAAGCCAACAAGAAGGAGCCAAGGAGGTAGAGTCTAAATCCATATTTTCAAACAGGATAGCAGTTTAGATATTTTTAAAGCTAGTTAAAATTACACATGAAAATCAAACAAGTACGGAATATCTTTAATGTTTTATTCTAAACTCAAACATTCCTGGTCTAATGTCTGTATCTATCATCCTCGTAATGTTTGACTTAGAACAGAGTTTAGGAGCGTCTTAAACTGATATACAAGTCTTAGTCTTCCACTCGTAGACGGATGCTACCTCTCAAATCAAAGACCCGCATCAGAGTCTAGTCTTCGGTAAAAAAAAGATGGCTCCCAAAACAAAACAACGAAAAGAAAAACCGGAAGAACTGGAACAAATGGAGCGTGAACAAGTTTCAAACAGAGAATGTGATCAAACTGTGGGAAAAAAAAGTGAACAAGTTTCAAACAAAGAACGTGATTGATCTTCATCACTTTCTAGATTCGACTTTTGACCTATTCATAGTCCATGTAATGGAGAAGAAAACCACGTTACTTCTCATTTCTGTTTTTACTGTCATGGTTGTTTTTTTTTTCTCTCGCGTATAAGCCTCCCCAGAATCTCAGTCAAATAGGCCGCTTTTCTCTTTGGCTTTCTATAGGATGCACCCAATGCTTGACTTTGTCATTTGTTGGGTGGAAATAATATAGCATATTGAGATGTTATTCAACCTATAAATTTAAGTTTATAGTATTGGAGTTAGTCCTATATCGCTTGTGGAAAGAGCTGTGGATCAGTTTATAAGTGTGAAAGAAAGAATATCTTTTGAAATAACTTTTAGAGTTGAGAAGACCCACGACCACTTAATATATAGGTTTGAGTCCAAGTATGCTATATTAATAATACATACTTGTAACTTTTATTCAACTTTTTATTTGTGTGTGGGTTAATGCTTTAATTAACTATTACGTCTATATTTATAAAAAAAATGAAAAGCAGTTAATGGCTCCAAAAAATCATGGTTTGATTAATTAGTGTGACTTCTAAAAAATAAAAAGGTCAACAAAGTTAATTAATGTGGCTTAATTTTTGTTGATTACAGAACCAACAAAGTTCATTTATTGATTAAATTATGACTCTGAGTAGATCTTTATGAGATCTTATTGTGGTAAGGGCTATGGGCACCAACCTATGGGTAGGATCTCTAATTACTAACCATATCAAGTACTTGAGTGTGGCCTCGAGACACGCTGTTATTAGACAAGTCTTTGAATTAACCTCACACGTGGACATGGGAATGAAAGCATGTGTATTCGCCCAATAGGAGTTAATTACATAGCTAGCATGCAGGGTACGTAGTTCCTCGGATGGCTATAATTTTTTTTTTTCATTTTTTCCCCTTAAATCCCGCAGTTAATGAAAGGACTGAGAACACGTAAATACTTGCTTAACCCAGCAATTGGTTGACATTATAACTAAGCCATCAACAATATAAACCCAAGGTAAAAGTTGGACGTTGTATAAATCTTTGAGAATATGCCAATAAGTCACATTCGATACAAAATTGGAGACATCGCTGACTTAACTCGTGAGGTTAATTTGTATCCTTACCGAATTTGCAAGTTATCTTAACAAGTTTTAATAAGATTTGTGTGCGTGTATTATTTTGGCTTATCTTAATACACGTCAATATAAGTGGGGGGAAAACGACAGACCATTGAGACGATAATCAAGGACTAAGGATATATGGATCTGAACTAGAAAATCTTTTCGCAGGTAACACATTACAGTTATATTTGTACAACTGAAATGAGATTACACCATAAGAATAGCATTTCGGAAAAACCTGACCGAGAAATCCAAATCCTGACCGCATAGGGTCTCAGAGTCGGCAGTTTCAAAGGGAGAATTTTCCAAAGTGGATAGGTTTTCCTCTGAGTCCACGGACTCCACGTCAGCTCCACCTACCCTCTCTCTGTCTCTGTCTCTCTCACACGTCACACGGAGAGTCTTCCTCTCTCTCCTCGGTGAGGACCCTTCCCTGTCCCCACTCTTATCGTTGTTTTTTATAGGATATAAGCTTCCCCACTCTTCGTTAAAAACAAAAAAAGTCTCAACAAAATCTTAAGCTAAACTCGGTCTCAGTCGTTGGTTTTCCAACTAAGACCTTTCAGTGCGCACGCGATACATTTTCCCGGAAACTCTCTCATTCTCCCCGAGTCTCTGCTATAACGCGGCATTCCCACGTTTTCTTTTTTTAACCTTTTGTCTTTATTCCAAGGTATTTATCCACCAAACCTATGTCTTTACACAAATGTTCAAGAATCAAAGACCGTACCAAAACTCTTTTCTTCACCCAGCAACCTAGAAAATCCAAGGGACCGATTCCACAGAGAGATGTTGGAGCTGTGTAGGCGGCTATTGGAGATGTGCTTCGGAGGTCGAGGGGGTGGGAATGGGCTTCTGTGGCACATGAAGCTGAAGCCCCACGCATTAGGAGACTACTCGATGGCGGTGGTGCAAGCGAACTCCTACCTCGAAGACCAGGGACAAGTATTCACCTCTCCTTCCGCCACGTACGTCGGTGTCTACGACGGGCATGGTGGCCCCGAAGCTTCTCGCTTTATCTCCCACCACCTCTTCCCTTTCCTTCACAGTAAGTTTACTACCCCCATGTCAAACTACTTCTGTAGTTTTTTAAAGGCCCAATTACCTTATTCATCCTCGTGTTATTCCACGTTTGCAAAATCATCTATGTATTAATGATTTTAACTTAATAATTTTTGTAGTATTAATCTCTTCGACCATTTTTAGGTGGGCATCCAATAAAATAAGCTTACGTATCAATTTATCGCCAGCTCATTATACCAGAAAACAAAAATAACTTAAATGAAGGTCATGTCATTTGCTTGGTTTAAATAAAAAACAAAAAACAAAAAATCGAATGTGAATAAAAAACAGACGTTCAAACAAATGTCGGTAAACTTGCTTCCGTTGGTTTTAAAAAAACAGACATTGAAAAAAAAAACAAAGAAAGGAAGAGTTTTACACTAAGGCTTCCGTTTGAACCTTAAAATTTTAAGTCTCTTACAATTTTAACATAATAAAAAATTATAATATAATATCTATTTTCATCAAATTATTAATTTTCACTACAAAAATATAAAAAATTACCTCCCTTTTCGCTTTTCCATCAACCCCAATACTTAAAATTTTAGGTCTCAAAAGTTACTTTACTTTCAAAAAACAAAAAATCTAGCGATATTTACCCGCGCGATTTCTCCCCCAATTTACCTCAGCAAGCTCTATCCTAACTCCACTTTACCCATTCATATTCAAACTTTCGTCGACAACCACTTTCAGTCGAAACTCTGCTCCCCACCTTTCCGTTGACATGAAGATGTTCGTTTTGAGTAAAAATATAGAATTTTAGAGAAGTTGTGAATATTTATGTTGAATAAAAAAGTAAAAAGTTGTTGGAGATTGTGTAAAATGTATTGGTCTTCGTGTTTGAATTCTGAATATGTTCTGTGACAGTTCTGTGAATGTATTTGAATCCTGAAAAAATTTAAAAAACGAACATGAACATGAACATGGGTGTTTATTTGTATTTCAGTTTCCATTGCAAAAAAAAAAACAACTCTTCGTTTAAACTTGCAATCTTAATAGTTCAAAAGGAAACAAAGTTTAAATTTGGATCTGGTTTTGTGGACTTGATGACTGATGGGTACTAGCATCACTATTTCGCTTAGCTGAGGTGGCTGGCTCGGTTCTACTATTGTTCTTTAAGAATTTAAATCAAAAGTAACATAAGAATCTGCACTAGAATTTCTAATTTATTTTCTTGAGCTCAGGTCTTAATTCCCCGCAACAATTCTCCAATATCGATCACCTAGGCTCTTTGTTTTTTTGCCCTCAGAGTTTGCAACAGAACAGGGTGGATTGTCCGAGGATGTTATCAAGAAGGCATTTGAGGCCACAGAAAATGAATTCTTACACTTGGTGAAGCGATCATGGGAGGTTCAGCCACAAATTGCTTCTGTGGGTTCATGTTGTCTTATCGGGGCTATTTCGGATAATGTTTTATATGTTGCTAATCTTGGGGACTCGAGGGCAGTTCTAGGCCGTAGAAAATCAGGACAAGCGAACAGTCCAGTGGTGCCAGAGCGGTTATCTACTGATCATAATGTTGGAGTGGAGGAGGTGAGAAAAGAAGTGAAGGCACTTCACCCTGATGATTCACACATTGTGGTGTATACCCATGGAGTTTGGCGAATCAAGGGTATTATTCAGGTCAGAATCAGGTTCAGGGCTCTATCTTCTCTCTAGGTTATGATTGATGTAAGCTTTGATACTAAGGATTTGTTGTTTTTGAGTCAACTTATGAGCAATGGGCATCTAGTGGCTGTTTCCTGGAAGTTGGTATGATATATAAAGGTGTCTAATATTGTTTTGGTGTATGGAGAGATCAATTTTAAAAAGTATAATTGCGTTGATATTTGTTAATCTACTGAATGTTATCTAATAATGTAATCCTTCTGCAGTGCTGGTATGATTTATATTGTAGTTAATGTCGGAAGTGGATTTTTCAAGCCTTCTGCTAGTTTTTTATCCTGTTATATGAGGATGGACATCTATCATCTTTCTTGAATTTAAATCGTTACACTCTTATGTGTATAGAAAGAGATAATGTGCTTTGCGACACAATGAGTTATATAGAGATGGGATGCCTGTTAATGTACTGTCTCTTCCTGCAGTAGTAACTGATATAGGACTTCATAAAAGGACCACTACAGAAAAATAACGAATCTTTCTTGAGATAATGTCAAACCATTAATATCTATCCTTTAAATATCCCATCCTGCTCTTATTAGGTTTATCAGGTGAAGTACTGTTCTTTGGGAAACATAGATTCTCAAAGTAATGCTTTCTGTATGTGCTGAAAATAAACGTGGAAGTCCTCATCTGGTGTTATCCTTGCTGGAAAAACTTTCTGGTGTGGGACAGTGGGTGTAATATTCTCCCTGTTTTTCAACTGCTCTGGGCTCTGGCTTTTTGGCTTGTCTTTCAGACAGCCAAAATCAACTATGATAAGTTAAGCGACGACTCATGGGATGCACATAATGACCCAAAAGCACTGTTTTCTGCAATCAATCATTTCATTTGAGAAGGTGAAACATTAATTTTCTGGCCTATGAAATTGTACTAAAATGAAAACAATAATAGCTATATGACAACATTCTGGTAGACTGCAATTAGTTTCAGTGATAGCTGTTATATACAGCTCAGAAAAAATAATAAGGATGGTTACTATGTACAAATATCGAAGAAATGACACAACTCTTTAAGTGGATGTATTCTGCCCGATAGATGCTACCTTATCGCTTGGTAATAAATTCTGTTTATATATTCAAAAGTTTTGTTATGCCGGGAATTCCTTATATTGTGCTTCCCCTTTATAGGTCTCGAGATCTATTGGAGATGTCTACCTGAAGAAACCTGAGTTCAACAGAGTTCCTCTTTTCCCGCAATTCGGATCACCCATTCCTTTAAAAAGACCTGTAATGACAGCAGAGCCCTCAATCGTGACTCGGAAGTTAAAACCACATGACATGTTTTTGATATTTGCATCAGATGGTCTATGGGAGTATTTAAGTGATGAAGCTGCTGTTGATGTTGTATTAAAATATCCAAGAGTGGTAAGGGCCTGCCAAACTTTAGTTGTGCTCTCTTAATTTTTCCCTTTCTGTCAATACATATGTATACTTTCTACTGTGTCCAGAATAGAGTTTATATAAGTACATTTTCTACCTGGTTACAGTATATGAATGGATAGTAAGAGCTGCCAACATTCTGTTGCAGGGAATAGCAAAGAGATTGGTGAGAACTGCCCTTCAGGAGGCTGCGAAGAAAAGAGAAATGAGATATGACGACATAAAAAGAATTGAAAAGGGGGTAAGGCGACATTTTCACGATGATATTACAGTCATTGTCATATATCTGGATCATCCGCAAGGCTCTCCAAATGGTAGGCTCAAGAATCACTGCCTCTTTGAATGCACTAATACTCCGTTGGATATATTCTCCCTGAATGCGGATGCAGATAATGCAGAGGTCTCACTTCATACTGTCTCCTAAGTGAACCATAGCTAGTAAGATGTGAGAGTATATGCCTAGATAAAAAGATTGGATAATGTTTGTGTAAAAGTTGATAAGTTATTGCACAGAAAGGTACGCCTGGCGGAAGGCAGGATACAGTTTCAGTATTGAAATCACGACGGGTTGTACATGATATTGTGGAGGAGGGTTTACAGATTGAAGCTGCCTCTGACTTCCCAGCTTGGGTTTTGGCCTCATTTTGCACTCCCGTTATGTTGTGAATGGTTTTTGTGAATATCATGTTAATGCTTGAAAAGTGAATCACAAATTTAGAGATCTTTTTTCCATTTAAAACTAACTTCTTCATTTTACCAATTACTAGATAGAATCTACTTTGACCAAGATGTATATTTCATTGAAATACGAGAGTGCCATGTGCGTAGAATAAAACGCCTGCTCGAGACCTCACAAGTCACAATCAATCTACCATCTACTTTGAGATTAGACATTTTAAATTCTAGAACACATTATTTTTAGTTTGACAAAGAAGAAAAGAGTCCGAAGTTTTCCCCACGCTGCGTAGAAGTCACAGCTTCATACCAACATTATTAAGACCGCTAATATATCTATGGGATAAAAAGACATTCCCCAAATGAATGGCAGTCAATCTACTTCTGACAAATCACTGAATTATGTCAAAATTTTGGCCTGGCGTTTGTGTGCCAGTATATTATGCTAGGATTTTGACAGGTGATTCCTTATATTGTATAGACTTAAGTCACTATATATCATAGGATTCATGCATCTTTGTGGACCATTCCATCTCGGCCATCATTGGCGTCCTTGCGTCCATTATTTGCCCTGATCTCTTCTTGAAGGTCCTCATGCTTGGCGGCTCCCCCAGGTGCGTATGTGGATTTTTGTATGGACAAAATTATTATCATTTATCTCCAAATTAAAACTAAAAATGTGACAATATACTTGCCAGATGATTTAAGACACCTCAACGTCTTAGGGAAACAAATAAAAATAATAGAAAGAAAGTTTTGGACGGATGGTGGCCTCCACCTCGATCCTTCGGCCAGCCCCCCTTAACATGGGAGTGGATCTCCAGGGCAAGGAAGCGTAGAGTCATCTCTAGCGGTTGAAACTGTCCCACCTGCCAGAGTCATCTTCTCCCATTTAAAATATCCAACTTTGTTTTAGATTTTTGAACTTCTAACACATTGATTAAAGCTAGCTCCTTTGTTTACCTAATCAATTCAACGTCAGTTCAAATTTATCATAAGATCCCCTCGTTTCGCTGGAGGAAAAAAAAATATATTTTCCAAGTACGTGCAACGGTACAAAACAACATCATTTCACATAGCAAAAACATACTTCTCAATTACAAAACTACTTCATCTTGCACAAGTTAAAACCATATTTAATATTTGAAAGTCGAGATCGGAGTTCACTAGAAATATAAAAATTATTCTAGAAAGACCAAAATTATCCCCCTACCCAGACATCGACGTTGTTGAGATGACAAATTTGAATGTGTCAGCACCGTCTTGGAGGAAACATCACATTTAGATGAATGTTACGTTTGAATGAATACTGCAAGCTTCCATGACATTGTGATGGCAATATAAAATATAACAAAATGAATAAGCTGGTTTCGTTATTGGATAGAGATGGGGTTCAAGGCTTTGCACATGCAGCAAGCTAGTTGAACAATAGTGAGTTGTGACGAAGACAGAAACTGGGGCAACTTCATATCTAAGAAAAATTATTTAATTATTTACTATTAGGGACTGTAATCGCTTTATCGCTTTTTTTAAGGCACGTGGAAGGGTCTTAGGAATCTGACATGCAAAATTAGACAAGTGATGAACCTCCTTTAAAAATGGACACAACATTATAGGCAATTCGATCGAGTTGATTGATCACTGTCCAAATTAGAGGTTTAGGGCCCGATTTGCTTATAAAATGATAAAACACACGATGGTAACCTGGTTTTTCCCCAATATAATATTCTAAACTAGAACTAACTCTTATCAAATATTCTGGTACTTCGACAATTATTTTTAGGGATAATATTTTGTTTCACTATGTAATTGTAAAGTGATCATCTATGAATTAATAAAATAAGCGTTTAACTACCTCAATAATTTGTTCTCTTAATTTGCTTTTGTAAGTGTTATGTTGACAAACTTTCAAAGCTAGCTAAGTAAATTCTCTATACAATAATACATTATTCTGTTTATTAATTCACCTCCTTTGTTTCTCTTTAACAAGGTATTTGAATGACGTGAATTACCATGGAGGGTTTGAGCAAGAAGATCTAGACCAGCTATTCGACGCTCTGCGGTCTAACTACAAGGCATGGTGTTCTGGGTTTGCTCCCTTACTGGTGGGCGGGGACATGGACTCGTGGGCGGTCCAAGAATTCAGCCTGTCCCTGTTCAACGTAAGATCAGACATAGCCCTGAGCTTGGTTCAAATCACGTTCCAAAGCGACTTTAGACAGAAACTACCCCTGGTCACCGTGCCTTGCCACATTATACAGAGCATGAAGCACATGACCGTGCCGGTTGTGGTGTCCGAGTACTTGCATCAGAATCTTGGCAGAGTCGATCGTGGAAATCATATCCACGGTCACATTCCCCAGTTAAGCGCGTCGGAAGTCGTAATTCCGGTTATTCTCAAGCATATTCTTCACGATATTCGTGCACGAGCCATGATGTGTATGTTCTTAATTTTTTTTTTATCCTGCGCTTGATGTCTATGTTTGCTTGTGTTATTAATTACTGTGTTATTGTCTATTGGATGGAAATGGGGGTGGTGGGGTTTGAGTCGTTTGATCACCACGATCGTGGCAACACTCTGATCCAACATCTGGACCCGTTTCTCTTATCTGGTCGGAGGGAGGGCCCTAGGGACAAATACAGGACCGGCTGAAGGGTAAAGCTATCGCCTAACGCCTCGCCTTGAACAAGGCTTATACAGAGCTAAATTAAAAAAAAATCTATTGTAGATTATCTAAGAAATAAATAGACAATTGAACTAAGAAAAAGAAAAAAAAAATGATAAGATGTAATTTTTTTTTATATTTTTTGCATGAGTAGATTATACTTTCATTCAACGATTTATATGTTTCTGACCTTCTAATTCTTTTCATATTTTTGAATTTTGTTCAAAGAGAAAAATATGTTTTATAAATTTTTTAATTTTACAAGTATAAAGAATGAGACATTTGAATATTTTATATTAAATTTAATAATTTTCAGATAATTTTTAGTATATTTTATATAAAAAGCCTACGGATTTATATGCCTCCTTCATTCGGCTCGAGCCGGTCCTGGAAAAGAGCCCCGATCTACCGGTTGGTTGCCTTATCATTATTAAAGTAGTTACCCATATGGCGGGGAACGGATACTTTGACATAGGTTGTGTTTGTATGAAGCCATAGTAACGTATGAAGCCATGCTGTCGTTGGCGGCGTGGTATTAATGACAGGCCGGCACATGGCACCCATTTAATTGCCTAGGGAGGAGAAAGAAAATGCGATCCCCTCTTATAGTCTATTTCATAGTGACCACTGACCTGGAAATGTCATGTACCGCCATTCAATCACAGAACATAAACCACTTGATCAGATCTGACCGAAGACTACAGAGAAACATGTGTGCTGACTGTGCACTGGCTGTACTTGATAGATGCTCTTCCACTGACCTTATCATGAAATATGTGGTGCTAGATAGGACCACGATTTCCCATCGAAAAGGGAATTAAAAGAATAACATCAACAATAAAGTCTAAGCTTTCCCATCACAAGATCCAATTGAGCTTGAACAGAAACTAAAACACGACAAGAAACTGAAGCCGAAATAAAGAAGAGAATGGGGGTCGTCGAAGAAGCTCACAACGTGAAGGTGTTGGGGTCTGGCGAGCGAAACATAGTGCTAGCCCATGGCTTCGGCACCGACCAGTCTGTGTGGAAGCATCTCATTCCTCACCTCGTCGACGAAAACCAGCGGGTCGTTTTGTATGATAACATGGGTGCCGGCACCACCAACGCGGACTACTTTGATTTCGAAAGGTACTCCACGCTTGAGGGTTATGCCTACGACTTGCTTGCAATTCTAGAAGAGCTACAAATTGATTCCTGCATCTTAGTGGGCCATTCAGTCTCCGCCATGATTGGTGCCATGGCCTCCATCTCTCGGCCCGATCTCTTCTCCAAGATCATAATGGTCGGTGGTTCCCCGAGGTACGTAGATCTAGTAGAAACGTCGTTAAAACCGAGGAAATTGATCGATGATCCTCAACGTCCAACGTACTCTTCTATGACTATGAGTGACACCGACGCTTGTTGGTAGAATATAACTTTGCACCATGTAAAGTCTCAAAATTTAAGTTGATGAACCAAAAGAGATGTTGTTCACTCAGACTAATTACCCAATTCCGGAAACGTTAGTTAATGTAAGCTGTCCTTTTGTTTTCGATTAAACAACGGTTTAAGTGTTAACCATCCCAATTAGCACGTGCTTTTAAGTTGTCCCTCGCTTTGTTATGGTTGTAACGCGTTTAGATTTGAGTGAATTACTTGAATTAGCCTGTTTGATTGACTTTTCCTTTCTCAGGTACTTGAATGATGTGGATTACTATGGAGGATTCGAGCAAGAAGATCTAAACCAGCTATTCGAAGCGATGGGTTCAAACTACAAAGCATGGTGTTCAGGGTTCGCCCCTCTAGCCGTGGGCGGGGACATGGAATCGGTGGCGGTCCAAGAGTTCAGCCGGACCCTGTTCAACATGAGACCAGACATAGCCCTCAGCGTGGCGCGGACCATATTCCAAAGCGACATGAGACAAATACTAGGCTTGGTCACCGTGCCTTGCCACGTTATACAGAGTATGAAGGACCTAGCAGTGCCGGTGGTGGTATCGGAATACCTGCACCGGAACCTTGGCGGCGAGTCGATCGTGGAGGTTATGTCTTCGGACGGTCATCTTCCTCAATTGAGCTCGCCGGACATTGTGATTCCTGTAATTGTCAGGCACATTCGTCACGATATTTCTGTATGATTATACTTGTGTTAAATAATAAAATTGCTTTCGTCATTGATTAGAGTTGATGTTATATCATAAAAATGTGCTGCAATAAAACCTCATGTTTCAGTGGTACTGGAGTTCAACCGTAATCGTACGTGCCTCACAAAACTTAAAAAAGTTTTTAGATTTAAGTTTTTGTTAAATCTAAAAATTAATGTCATTACAATCTTTACCTATTCTACTAGAAATTAATGTCGCTATTATGTTGCCAGTAATAAATGGTATATATTTGCGACTAAAAAGTAACATTTGTTGTGCGTATTAAGTGTTTGTTTCATAAATGTGCAAATATATGATTGGATCAAAATGTGATTCGTGCCGGCTTATCACGAGACTACAGATCGTCAAGATAAGATATAGAAAATGCTAACACTTACAGCCATGATACTAATTAGTTAGTGGGTCCAGGGGCTGGCCTAATGGACCACCCTTATATCCCTGATCCCGCGTCTTCCCCTAAAATAACAACATTTCCTTGCGACGGAGTAACCAAAAAGTTTTGACCAGTACTGAAGAGCGGAGGGGAAATGTATTCTCTTCACAACGGGATGACCACACCACCACCGCTAACCTGAGGGCAATTTAATGTACCATGCTCTGCTTAAGCAGGTTTTGATTGCTTCGGGCGCCAAACACTCCAATATCACTTTTTCGAAGTTCGTGTTCTCTTTTGTTTTCTTTACTCTTAACGAGTTCCCCACGGATGTTTTTCTTAATTTTTTTGGAAAGAAAAATCGCGCGAGTTTGAAGGACTCAAGAGTTAAATTTGTTTGTTTTTCCTTGAACATCGATGGATATGATTCTATAGACATTTTTTAGAGATTGTTGGTGATGATGTATTCAGAACGGTTAAAGATTTCTTTGCCAAGGGTGAGCTACTCTCTTAATTGAATTATATGAATACCAGTTTGATACCAAAGTGGACAACCCCACCAAGGTAAGTCAGTCTTGCTCTATTAGTTCGTGTAACGTGATTTACAAGCTAATCTCTAAAATCATGACAAAAAGACTGAAAAAGGTTATTGAAAAATTTATCGGCCCTATTAGTTAGCTTTTGTGCTCGGAAGACAAATTCAAGATAATTATATTGTGGCGACAGAAATTTTTTTACTGTATGTCACACAAGCGGGGGAAGAGAGGTTTGTTGGCTATCAAGACGGATATGGAGAAATGAGGTTTGATGGCTATCAAGACGGATATGGAGAAAACATACGATAAGGTGGAGTGGAAGTGTGTTTTGAAAATCCTTGAGTTGCTTGGTTTAGACCCTGTTCGGATTAACTGGGTGAAGCATCACTACCTCCGGTTTTTTTTATGCTCATCAATGGTGGTCCTTTTGGAAAGTTTGAACCTACGAGAGGGCTCCGTCAAGATGATCCATTGTCACCGACTTCCTTTATTTTGGTCTTAGAACTACTCTCCAGGTTGTTGTTAAGAAAGTAGGCAAGTGGAAGGCTACGAGGTATCAAGATCTGCAGAGGTGCACTAGTGATATCGCACTTGTTATTGCAGAGTGGATGGAGTTTATTATTCATTTGGATCAGTGCATGACATCCCGATTCTGGAAAAACATCGGTTCCAAATCTGCGCTGCAAATGCGATACATTTTGGTTTAGGCAAGTAGGAATGCACGGGTTCACAGGGACGGGAAGGAGGAACCTCTGGAGGTGGCAAGAAAGGTCTATAGAGTCAATTCGTGGTGGTATTTCTGGTTTTCGCGATTTGAAAGTGGCTTGTATTTCTAGGTTGTTGTAAATATGTCCTCAAAATCAGTTATTAGAATAATTATGAGATAATTATTTATTTTAATTACACATGTATTTATTACTTTTTGGGTATAATGTTGTGACATGAGATGTTACACAGATATATTGGTAAGTGAAATTGTAGAAAAATCATGCCGATGATTAATGAATCAAAGGCGGGGAGTATAGCTTTTCGGTTCCTTGTTCACTTGACCGTTGTTCTAGACCGAGATACATGTTTATGTACAAATATGTCTGCATTCGTTGTGCCTCTATTAAAATAGGATGATGGACTCCGTCATTGGGGTAGTGACCTTAAGCAGACGAGTGGATGCACTGTAAGAGTACATGCATTGAACTGGATCGCATATGAATACCTTCTGGAAGTGATCACTGATGTAGAGAAGGTATTCAACACAATTAGTTTATTGTATCCTTAGACCTGAGAGGTTTATGCAGGTTTACTTGTACTTTGACCGAGTCATTTGATGATGATTTTTCTAGGTCAAATATTCCAGACAACGTTGGGTCTTGTATATGATAAATGAGCTTATGTAAATGTTCAACAAGTAATCCACCAGTCTCTTTGTAAGACAGTATATTCAGTATATCTGTATAGAGTTGGACTTGAAGAAATCACTGACGAGTGGATGTTTGCGAAAATGTTTTTCGAAATTAATATATATTATATATTTATTTGTGAAATTAATTTAGAAACAATTTGAGAGTCCAACGAGTTACAGATTGTGAATTAAGAATTATATGAGCTAGAGACTTAATCGGTGATATTATTCCGGTCCTATTAGCTCATGTGGAATATAGTATGGGGGAAGGATAAATAAACAAATAATTGTTAGCAAAAGATATTTCATAAAAATAGTCTCACTATCTCGAGGGTCAATTATGATATGTTAATGGACATGTTCACAATTTGTAGAAGCCCATAAATTCGGAATACAGAATATAAGGGAGTTAATAAAAAAGAGTTTTTCATGGTGATCCTACAACCGAGATTTGAGATCCCTAAAGATCTCACTCATGAGCACAAGAGAAGTTCTGAGGGAGCCATTATAAATAGCTCAGAACTTCATTTGAGAAATAAGAAGATGATAATACGAGAAAACTTTCTCTCTCTAAGTTTTCTTTCTCTATGATTCTCTCTCTTAACTTGTGTGCATGGATCTGAAGGAAAACGTTTGGACTGTTTTAATTTCAACGATCCTGACTTCTGCTGGGCTGATACCAGCGATCCCAACATAGGTGATGCAAAATGTTGGCTGACAAGCTCGCCCAGTGGGCTGCTGTTTGGGGTAGGGAGGACTTCTTTTCTTTTTCTGACTTACCTGAGCATATCCGGTATGTGATATGCGGTGCTTTCCTCGACTTTTGTTCCTTTAATATAGTGGTTTATTCAGTAAAAAAAAAACTGGGAATTGAAGAGGCATTGAAGAAAGGCTTCAGTTCAGTGCTTGTGGAAGGTGACTCGCTCACAGTGACTGATGCTATCAAGGCATTCCCAAGGATGATCGATTGGTGTCCACGACATCATTCAGGAAGTTCACGGACTTTTCTCCAGAAGTTGATTTTTTGGAAGTGTCGGCACACATCAAGAGGGGTGCACACAACTGTTTATTGTCTCGCTTTTTGGGCAGCTTTTGAACTTATTTCAGAAGGAGTGAGTTGTCTTGATTACCAAAATAAAAATAAAAAGGCAACAACAACGTATCACATTGGCAAGACCATCGAAGATAGAAAACTTATCTTGGGTCTGGGCCGCCTGGAGGATAAGGCAAATTAGGCAACAGTCTAAGGCCTCATCTGAGCAGGATCTCGTAAAGAGCAAATTTTTTGTTCTTGTTGTAGATAATCCAATAAATAAAAAGACAGCTAAGCTAAAAATAAAAAGGAATAACAAGATGCAAACTTTTTATATTTTTTTTTATCATGAGTGAACTGTCTTTTTTCTCATCGAATAATATGTTTTTCTTAGACTTTCTAATTATTTTTTAAATTTCTGAACTTTGCTTAAATAGAAAAAATACTCTATAAATTTATTAATTGTGCAAGTTACGAGGTCTTGATGTCATGTATAAGTCATATAAAAATAATTAACGGAACTTTTGAATATCTTTATATTAAATTTAATATTTTTTAGATTATTTTAAATATTTTATATTAAAATTTATATAAAAGTCCTACTAATTTAAACGGCCTTAGGCCTCATTAAGCTTGATTGAGCCGGCCCTGCTTCGGGTGCCATAAATTTTGTTGAAGGTGAAAGGTTATGATTTGATAATACACTGTTAATAAAAAATAGTCAAAGCTCACTACATTATTCTCTTTTTCAATATTTATAAAAAAAATAGAAGGCAATTTTAGAAGGTATGCCGATGAAAAATTAAAAAAAATATATCAAATATATTTTTCATTATTCAGATCCTTGAGAGGCAGATTTGGAGGCCCCGGGAGGGGCGACCGTCCCCACTTGCCGGCCTTGCACATTCGAATTAATTATGTGTTGGTTAAACAATCTTTTCAATAATCATTTGTTTATATCTTTAATCCGTATCATTACCTCTTATTCCATTTGATGTATTTTAATTTTACTATCACCCTCACTTAAGTCAGCTTATCTCTCTCTCTCTCTCTCAAAATAAGCCGAATTCCGTCGCTGTCCATTGCCGTGGTTTGGAATCTTTCAGCTCTGTCTGGAGATGGATAGGATATTCTTGTAGCCACGAAGAGCCAAGAATCTCTATCATGACATCTAAAAGCTTTTAAAACTCACAATATCACGATTAATACAAAAAGGAAAATACCAAATGAAACTATAAAAGGGGTCCTGATCTACTGGTTAGTTCCAATCGTTATAGTTAATAAACAGAACACCAAAAGCAACTAAGGTCGAAGGAAAAAACTGGATCAGAAAATGGGGATCGTTGAACAAGCTCACAACGTGAAGGTTCTGGGTTTCGGCCAACGAAAGATTGTTCTGGCCCATGGCTTCGGTTCGGACCAGTCGGTGTGGAGGCACGTTGTTCCTCACCTTCTGGAGGACAACTGCTACCAGGTCATTTTGTACGATAACATAGGCGCAGGCACCACCAACCCGGACTACTTCGACTACGGACGGTACTCCACTCTCGAGGGTTATGCGTACGACCTGCTTGCCATACTGGAAGAGCTACGAGTTGATTCGTGCATCTTTGTGGGCCATTCCATATCGGCCATCATTGGCGTCCTTGCGTCCATTATTCGCCCTGATCTCTTCTTGAAGGTCCTCATGCTTGGCGGCTCCCCCAGGTACGGATGCGGATTTTTGTATGGACAAAATTATTATCATTTATCTCCAAATTAAAACAAAAAATGCGACAATATACTTGCCAGATGACTTAAGTCACCTCAATGTCTTAGGTAAACAAATAAAAATATTAGAAAGAAAGCCCACATAAGTTTTGGAGGGATGGTGGTCGTGGCTTCCGAATTCGGATTCAGTCCAGCTGCATCTAGATCCATGGTCTTAATTGAATCCGAACGAAATGGACGACGGGGAGGTCTTCTTCCCGAGCGCGGCAACAGGGAGACCTCATTAAATGACATGGCAACCTCCCCATCGTCTATTTCGTTCAGATTCAATCCAGATCGTGGGTCTAGACTGAATCCGAGCCCGTGACCTCCACCTCGATCGTTCGGCCTACCCTTGAAAAAGGGAGTGAATCTCTGGGGCGAGGAAGCGTAGAGTCTATCTCTAGCGGTTGAAACTGTCCCACCTGCCAGAGCCATCTTCTCCCAGCTAAAATATCCGACTTTGTTTTATATTTTTGAACTTCTAACACATTGACTCGATGCTCCGTTGTTTATACCTCATCAATTCAAAGTCAGTTCAAATTTATCATTAGATCCCATCGTTTCGGAGGGAAAAAAAATTATATTTTCCAAGTACGTACAAAACAACATCCTTTCACATAGCAAAAACATATTTCTTAATTACAAAACTACTTCATCTTGCACTGTTGCAGAAGTTCAACCATATTTTAATATTTAAAAGTCGAGATCGGAGTTCGCTAGAAATACCAAAATATATTTTAGAAAGACCAAAATTATCCTCCTACCTTGACATCGACGTTTTTCACAGCTAGAATAGCTCAGACTTTTATTTCACCACTGACGTCAGATGTCAAATATTGTGAATGTATCGGCACCGTCCTGGAGGAAACATCACATTTAGATGAACTTTTGAATGTATACAAGCTTCCATGGCCATATAAAATAGAACAAATTAAATGAATAAGGTTTCGTTAATGGATAGTCATAGAGATGGGCTTCAAGGCCTTGCAAAGCAAGATAGTTTAACAGTGATTTTTTATTAAGGCACGTGGAAATATCTTAGGAATCTGACATGCAAAATTAGACAAGTGACGAACCTCCCTTAAAAATGGACAAAACATTATATGGCAATTCGAGGTGATTGATCACTTGTCTATATTATAGATTCAGGGATCGATCTGCTAAAATGATAAAACTCAAGATGGTAACCTGGTTATTCCCCAAGATAATATTCTAAACTAGAACTACCTCTTATCAAATATTCTGGAACTTAGACAATTATTTTTAGGGATAATATTTTGTTTCACGACGTAATTGTAAAGTGATCATCTATGAATTGATAGAATAAGCGTTTAACTACCTCAATAATTTGTTCTCATAATTTGCTTTTGCAAGTGTTATGCTGACAACCCCTTTAAAGCTAAGTAAATTCTCTATACAATAATACATGATTCTGTTTATTAATTCACCTCTTTTAATTATCTTTAACAAGGTATTTGAATGACGTGAATTACTATGGAGGATTTGAGCAAGAAGATCTAGACCAGTTATTTGACGCTCTGCAATCTAACTACGAGGCATGGTGTTCTGGGTTTGCTCCCCTAATGGTGGGCGGAGACATGGACTCGTGGGCGGTCCAGGAATTTAGCCGGACCCTGTTCAACGTGAGACCAGACATAGCCCTGAGCTTGGTTCAGACCACGTTCCAAAGCGACTTTAGACAAAAACTACCCCTGGTCACTGTGCCTTGTCACATTATACAGAGCAGGAAGGACATGGCCGTGCCGGTTTTGGTGTCCGAGTACTTGCATCAAAATCTTGGCAGCAAATCGATCGTGGAAATCATATCGACGGACGGTCACATTCCCCAGTTGAGTGCGCCGGAGATTGTAGTTCCTGTTATTCTCAGGCATATTTATCACGACATTTGTCCATGATGTATATGTTCTGATTTTTTTTTAATTATGTATCCATTTAGTCCCTAAATTTTTATATATTTTAACAAATCGTCTTTCAATTTTTAAATTGATAATAAAGTTTATTGAGTTTTCATTTTTGTTTAACTTTTATATATAAAGTTAACGATTCACATGTTAGCTTCACCTATAATGTTGACACGTGTTAGTCAAAATTAAAATAATATTACTTATAATTTTGTTATTTTTTTTCGTATTACCATTAACTCTGAGAATAAAATTTTAAAAGAATAATTTTTTTGAAAAAAATTATAAATTCAGAAACTTCTAAGATTAATTTGAAAATAAAAAAAATGATTTGTTAAAAGAGATAAAAATCTAAGTACGAATGAGTGTCCTTAGCCCCTTTTTTATCTTGTGCGCGCGCATGATGTCTATGTTTGCTTTGTGTTATTGATTAGTGAGTGTTAATTGTCTGTTGGATGGATATGGGCCGCTGTTGCAGCTGGTGGAGTTTGAGTCGTATGATCACCACGATCGTGGCAATATTTATATTCTGATGCAACAGGCCTCGTTAGACTTCTATATCTGGTCGGAGGGATGGGGCTAGGGGGATAAATATAAATAAAGATACAAACGAACAAAAGAGCCCCGATCTACGGGTTGGTTTCATTATCATTATTGAAGTGGTTACCCATATGGCAGGGAAAGGATACTTTGACATAGTAGCGCATGAAGCCATGACGTAGTTGGTGGAGTGGTATTAATGACAGGCCGGCACATGGGCACCAAATAATCCCATTTAATTGCCTAGAGGGAAGAGAAAAAAAAATGTGAACCCCTCTAATTTCATAGTGATCTGGAAATGTCATGCACCCCCATTCAATCACAGAACATAAACCACTTGATCAGATCAGACCGAAGACTACAGAGAAATGTGTGTGCAGAGTGTGCAGTGGCTGATGAACCAAAAGAGATGTTGTTCACTCAGACTAATTACCCAATTCCGGAAACGTTAGTTTGTAAGCTGTCCTTAAGTTGTTGGATAAGAATAAAACAACGGGTTAAGTGTTAACTATCCCAATTAGCACGTGCTTTTAAGTAGTTCCTTGCTTTGTTATGGTTGAAACGCCTTTAGATTTGAGTGAATTACTTCAATTAGCCTGTTTGATTTTTTCTTTCTCAGGTACTTGAATGATGTGGATTACTATGGAGGGTTCAAGCAAGAAGATGTAGACCAGCTATTCGAACGACTTGGAGGAAACAATTTTTTCGGGGATTTTGGTTTATAAAAATCAGTAAGGTTTTTAGAATTTTGATAGAATTATAAATATTTATGTAAATTTATTTTTTATATATTTTTGTGTAGGCGGTCCGGACCGCCGCTATATACCCGTATAGCGGCGGTCAACCGACCGCTGCTATAGGCCCCGAAGTTTTAGGTCTATAGCGGCGGTCATCGACCGCCGCTATAAAGACTGGATGACCGCCGCTATAAAGACTGTCACTATAGACCTTTTTAGCAGCGTTTTTTTGCAAAACGCCGCTAAAAATACCTTTTAGAGCCGGTTTTTATAACCGCCGCTATAGACCTGTTTTTTTGTAGTGGTATTGGAGTTGTTAAAAAGGTATAATAGGAGATAATTTGATTTAAATTTTTAATAAAAAAATATTGAAGGTTATTGAAAAAGTAAGTTAACGTAGATTTGTTATGATTTTTTTAAAAATATATATTAAAATTTGTATGAAAAATTATTAGAATTGTGTAAAAGATATTTATGTTTTTTTTTTTTTGAGATTTTCGATTTTTGAGGCTTTGTTGGAAAGAGAAACCACGCTAGTCAGAAGGAATTGGGTTAAATTTGTCTGGTTTGAATGGATTTGATTTGAATCCCGGAATCTTGGACCTAATTGGCGAGCACTGAGTAGGAATATCATTGATTCGACAAATGACTGCCAAATTGTCGCGTAGTCATTTCAACGCTCTAATTTAGAAACTCGCCTAATTTATTAGGTCACTGGAGCCAGCAGAAGCCGAGAATTTGCCAGATTGTAATAATACTCGCCTGAAGCGGATTCTCGTGGACTATTTAGATAAAAGAAGAAGTAGAAGAGGATTCTCGTGGAAAGTTGCGATTAAAAAACGGTTTAAGTGGTTAACTATCCCAATGAATCGTGATTTACAAGTGTCAGACCGTAGACCAACGGCGTTACGGCAGCAACAGAAAAAAGGTCTATGCGGATGACACGACAGGAAAAAAATTACACAGTGGAATGACACGCGAGCGCACTTCCTGCGTCGCCTACTCAATACCCATGAAGGTGCAAAATGAAGAACCCATAAGGGGAAGCTTTTTCATGATATAGAACCAGATCAACGAATCATGCAGAAGTTTAAAAAGAAATAGTAATGGGGATAGAGGAAGAAGCACACAATGTGAGGGTTTTGGGATCAGGCTTGGACTCGGGTTTGGCACCGATCAGTCGGTGTGGAAGCATCTTATGCCTTACATCGTTGATGATGATAATATGGGCGCCGGTACGACAAACCCAGATTACTTACATTTTGAGCGGTATTCGTCGCTGGAGGGTTTTGCAAACGACTTGCTTGCGATCTTGGAAGAGCTACAAGTTGATTCCTGCATCTTTGTCGGCCACTCATTCTCCGCCACGAAAGGTTCCATCGCCTCCATCATACGCCCTGAATTTTTCTATAAGGTTGTCATGCTCTCCCCCACCCCGAGGTACATCGCTCTATATATTCATATATCTGACGTAGTTCGTTTGGCAATCAAGTAATTATCTTCTGCACTCGAGGAAAAAAAACATTGTCAACTACTATTCTTTTGCATATATTGTTAACAACTTAACCACTGTATGAGACCTCTGGTACAGCGGTACGTAATATTACACAATTTAGACACGTAAAAAAAAGCTGTAAAAAGAAACAATAGAGATTTGTTTATCATGCTTTATATGTTGCCAATTTTAAGCGTGAGTATCGGAACAGATGGAACTGGAATGGTCTATTCCGGTTCTTGGACCATTCCGGTTCCGGTACTCACCAGAATAGGAATTTTCGGAAACGGAATCCGAAAATTCCGGTTCCATAACTGGGCCAGAAGGTCCAGTTTTACTTTGGTCCAAAATGTTTTTTTTGCCGAAATTAGACTTTAAAAAAAATTCTATATTACATCAATTTCATAATATGATTTTTAAACATATTATGATCATAAGATATCAAAGGAAAAAAAAATACATCACTACATTTTATCTCAAATAAACTAAACTATACTAAAAATGTATTATTATTTTTTTAAAATACCGAAACTGAAAAATTTCGATATTTCTGTCGGAATTTTCATTTCTGGTACCGAAATAGGTCAGAACCGAAAATTCCGATTTCCACGGATAAATTTCTCACGAGCTTGTATACTTAAGCGAAAATGGTTTGGGGGATATTTTATACCACACCGGTTATGAGTTTAGTCCTCTTGGTAAACAATCGCGTTCTGGCATCTGCTTTCCTTTTTTTCAAATTTTTTGGAGGGGCATTATAAAGATTACTATTAATTTTTTTTTGTAAAAATTTAAAATTTTACCCAAATATAAATTATTTTTTTGAAAAATTTTGGAGGGGGCCATGGCCCCACTAGCCCCATAGCTTCGTCCCTGCTTGCATCAGAATCTTGTTAGGGAGTCTGTTGTGGTCCGTGGAAGTCACAGTCACGGAAGGTCATCTGCCTCAGCTGAGCTACCCCCGATATTTCGATACCGGTCCTTCTCAAGCACACTCGTTTTGGTATTGCAGACTTAGCAGTACTGTGATGTGCGTGCTTCCTTTTGTCAGTGATCTATCTGAAACTCTAATATGCAGAATTAGTCTTTTTTTTTCTAAGTAATATGCAGAATTAGTCGGGAATGAAGTTTCGTGACAGAAGACTGCACTTCTTATGGCTCTTTTGATTCGTCGTTTTCGAACAAAATAGAGGCGAGTAATAACAAAATAGAGTAAAAGTGAGTAGAAGAATGATTGAGATACGATCGCCTCTAGCCACAGACAAGAATACGAAGACAATATATGAAAGAGGTAGGTCAAGGGCGTCAACTCCCAATTAAAACGGTTATGCAAAAATCAACCCAAATGTCAGATAATAGTTCTCTGGTGGGAGTGTATGCTGTTTGTGTTTTGTCAAAAAAATCTTGGATCATTAGGCTGTACTTTTGACTGGAAAGATGGGGCTCCAGAAATTCGATCTTCGCGGTCCAGTTGTCATCCCTGTGGAGGCCCGTGGCTTGAGATGGGTGTCGTGTCCGCTGGTGGGTGGGCCGGCCACGTGACTCTGAGCGTGTACTATTTTTGCGCCACGTAGGAAAGATAATATACGCATACAAGTATTAGGAAATAATAAGCTAAAGAACAATAGCAGTTGATTTCTCCAAAAGCTGATAATAGTTGAACAGCCGTGTGGTTTCCTCAGCATTTGATGCAACATACCAATACCATGCCTACTATACATTTTGCAATTTGCATACTTATAGGTGGCATGGCATCTAAACTAACGGCTTGAAGTTAAATTGCAGAGCTATTAGTTCTGATCATATATTGTCATTAAATTTGTCAACTGTTTTGTCTGATTTTAATGTACCCATTTTGTAGCTGCTCTAGATTTTCATTAGATACACCTGGACATGCTTTTACCTCAAGGTTCTCAACTAAACATCTCTGTCCCATTCCCCTTTTCTTCTTGTTCCTTCTCTCGACTACTATTAGTAATTTTCTGTGAACAAGAGTTTGGAGAGGAGTCTCTTACTACAGTCTACACACCTCGTTTGCTTGCATTGGGAGGAAGCATGTGCTTTCACCGTCCTAGTAAACAATTTCAACTGTGAATTATGCACCTTTTTATATATTTATTTAAATTAGGAACAAAAATACACTTTGCACTTCTTAGGATACTGATATTTTCCACTCTCATTTTCTCGGTTTTATACCTTTGTTGGCTAATTAAGGGCGAAAATGTATTTTTTTTCTATTTTCTATTAGTTTTAAAGGTCTATTTCAGGAGAGGATGTAAATTGCTAAAAATAGAAACTTAAAAGTGCAAAGTGCCTGTGATCTATACTTTTAAACCATGAATCCTACAATCGTGGTATTAAAAGACCTAGCAAATGCTTGGAAAAATCATAAACTAAAAAGAAATAAACAGGAAGAAAGCCGACAGGCACAAAAATATTATCGAGAACATAACTTGAACCTGTGAAAAAAGTTTAGGGAATTGAATTTTTCTAATAGAGGCGAGAGGAATATCAAAAGAGCGTAGGGACATTTTTGTAGCAGATGTTCTTAAAAAAAATAAAAATGAGAACAAAGAAGAAGTCACAGGAATTTTCGGTTTGGAAAACAGACCGGAAAGGAGGTGGTATTCACTATTCAGAGCCTGCTTATCGTACAAAGAGCACATGAAATAGTAACGACAACGGGACGTTGATCTTTCTGCGCGAGTTCCGTGAGGACCGTCCGGCCGTGACCTACCGGCGGACAAGAAGTAAAAAGGCACTTCAACGGGTCAAACGAGCTCTTAACTAATCAATTTCAAGCTCCCTCACGGCTCACACCCTCTCCTTCCTCCCCAATTTCCCGTTCTCCATCTCCCAAAACTATTTCCCGTCATTTCCCAATTTTGCCCCTTCCACACTCTAAAATTCTAAAATCCACCCCTCGTTCGGTTTCACTCTCTTGCACTCGAAACCGTTGAAACTCTGTATACCGTTGTGCCTTTTGCCGATCCGCGCAACTCAAGTATTCCGTGTTAACTCATGGCCTCAGCTCTCTCCGAGCGAGTCGAGCTGGCCAAGCTCTGCAGCTCCAAGGACTGGTCCAAGGCTATTCGAGTCCTTGACTCGCTCCTCTCCCAGTCTGGCTCCATCCAAGACATATGGTTCGTACACTCGCACTTCTCAGTTCCAACCTCCGACAGATATTCGAATTTCTCTGATTGATATCCTTTACTAAAGAATTCAGTCGCTGATTGTGATTTGTTATTATGAATATTGGCGTTTCAGCAATAGAGCCTTCTGTTACAGCCAATTGGAGCTCCACAAGCACGTGATTAAGGACTGTGACAAGGCGCTTCAGCTCGACCCCACGCTTCTTCAAGCTTACATCCTAAAAGGTCATTCTTCGTTCGATCTCCTCTTACCCGGGAATTAGGCTCTTTTAGACCTCGGCAATTAACCAGAAGAACGTTTAAGTATGCGAGGTCGTAGCAACGCATTTCGTTTTAGTTCTATACGGATGTGAATAATTGATCCGGTGCTAGGTGAGAAATGCTAGTGTCTAAGAAAGAGCATAAACGAGTTATAATCTTAGGGACTTTGAAACTAAACCTGGCTTCTCATTTTAAGAAGGTGAAACGTTAACTCGATGATGAATTTGCCAATGCTCACAAGTAACGATCGTGACCTGTTACAATTTGAAATGTTTCTTCTTATGAGTCCATTTGCCTAATTTCCTGTGGAAATTGTACCTGTTCTCAATGGAACTAAAGAAGGTTTTGCTAGGATAAGCAAGATGAAAACATTTGATGCAATCTAGTTGCAACAAAAGCATAAAACACATTAATATGACGTTTGGGATTTGTTCAGGGTGTTGTGGGTTGAATCTAGGCCTTCTAATTGTAGGTCATGCATTTTCTGCTCTGGGAAGGAAAGAGGATGCTCTTTTGGTTTGGGAGAAAGGCTATGAACACGCCTTGTGTCGGTCTGCGGATCTGAAGCAATTGCTAGAACTGGAAGATCTACTGAGGGTTGCAAAACAAGACATAAGTACCACACAGGAAATTGATTTGATGGAGTCTAGCTCAAATATGTCTGTATCCGGATCAGCACCTCACATTAATGGCCAATCAGGTGAAACTTATACCAATCACAATAAGTCGAGTGACGAATCTCCATTATGCAACAAGCTAGAAGATAAATCCGAGGCCCTTAGTGAGGCTACTGATAATCTGGACTCATGCAATGGATTTAGTGATAAAGTCTGCGAGAATGGAAACTTTGGGAGTGAAGTGAATGGGAACCAGGATATTGTTGACAAATTGAGTTATGAGTCTGATTCATATAGTGACTTGAGTGATACATCTGAGCCGGGCAATAAATTATCTGTGATTTGCAACAGTTCAAGCAATGCAACTGATACTCACGGCAAGTTGAGTTTTAAGTCTAATATATGTAATGGAATATCTGAAGAGGTCAAGAGAAATGAAAAGTTCTGTGTTGCGAGGATTTCAAAGGCCAAGTCTATAAGCGTCGATTTCCGACTGTCTAGGGGTATCGCACAGGTATTCTTTATGTTTCATTTGTTAATGACATCTTTTTTATGATTGCCAGTCCTTGTTTGTACTGTATTCTAAGTGGTTTTAAGGTGTCTTCTGCTAAACTTTATAATCTCTCTCTTTTGCAGGTTAATGAAGGGAATTATGCTCAGGCCATTTCAATCTTTGATCAGGTAAAACTCGGACATTATGAGGCACTCTGATGATTGTATTGGGACATCATTTGGGGCCCTTAGAGATGGCGTTGGTGGGAAGGATACGACCCTACATCTTTTTTTATTTCTCCTGCATTTTGATTTATATATAATTTAATTTGTCCAGGACCAATCCTAAAAATTTCCTTTTCCTTGAACAATTTACACAGATACTGAAGGAGGAACCTGCTTATCCTGAGGCACTAATAGGAAGAGGAACAGCATATGCATTCCAACGAGTACTAGAAAATGCTATTACTGACTTTACAAAGGTATTCGAATAACCTATATCTGATTGATATTTTGACATTTATATCAGTGAAGTTTTAATGATTTATGTCTCAGGCTATACAATCAAATCCATTAGCTGGTGAGGCATGGAAACGGAGAGGGCAAGCTCGAGCTGCCTTAGGGGAATCTGTTGAGGTGAGTGTTTCAACCTATTTATTAGACCTTACAATCTCTCTAGTTGATTGAGAACCTTTTTGTGACGTATTTTCCTATATATAGAGATCTTTTATTTAAAGCGGTTATATGATAAGACATGCCTATTAAGTTTCGGTTGCTATACCTACTTATCTATTGGTGGGGGCTTGGTCTATTCACCTGCATCGGAACATACGTGGCACAGCTAAACAATTTCTTGGGCAATAATAAGAAAAGGGCAGCTTCTTGATTGGTACAAGCTATGCTCCCAATCAATTTTGTTTAATCCTTGCAATATTCAACTTTGCACCCAAAACTATTAATTTTGTTATATTTTGCTCGTCAACTACATTTGGACGAAAATTGCTATTTTGGTTCAGTGAATGACGATTTGACCCTCTTAATTTTTTTATAATTATATTTTATATGGGTTAAATTCGTTGTTTCAAAAAACCAAAATAGCAATTTCCATCAAAATTAACGATTGGGGTGCAAAATGTTGGTAGTTAATGGGCGAAATATAACGAAATTGATAGTTTCGGGTGCAAAGTGTTAGAATCTCAATAGTAGGGGGTGAAAATTGTATTTTTCCTTTTTATTTAGATATTTCTTACACACAAAGGGAAAAGTCAAAATTGTGGACAAAATGGAGCCCTAGGGAATTGGATTAGAAATATGTACTTAAAATTGGCTGCTATTACGTGGTTCAGAATACACATTTGCAATATGTGATACCCTATTTATACCAGGCTATTGAAGACTTGACAAAGGCATTAGAGTTCGAACCAAACTCTGCAGACATCTTACACGAAAGAGGTAACTTGCTTGAACCCAGCCGTTCACTTTGGATGTCAGAGATGTTTGTTCACTATTCAGAATAAATGAAACAAAAGATACGGCAGAGCTAGGACTTGCTGCTGACACTTAGCTCTGCCTCTACTGGTATGGGGGGTTAAACATATATGTCAAGGCCTTTCTTAGTTGATATGGTAATTGCTTCCAAAAAATTATAAAATGAGACTGTCTGATTGTAATATGCTAAATCATCAGCTTGCATCTTTACATCAGAAAAAGAACTGACATAATAAGTTTTGTCGGAAAGAAGGTGAGTTTTGTGGAATACAAGTGATCAATAAGATGCTTTGAATTGCAGGAATCGTTAGTTTTAAGTTTAAGGATTTTCACGCTGCTGTGGAAGACCTTTCAACATGTGTGAAGCTTGACAAAGATAACGCATCTGCGTACACGTATTTGGTGAGCCTTCACCATCCAATTCTCACCGTTCATGCCACTTTTACATTGGATGATTTCTTTTTATACTGTTGTACTAAGCAAATATTGGTTTTCATAGGGTTTGGCACTCTCTTCAATTGGTGAATATAGAGAAGCTGAGGAGGCCCATATGAGTTCAATTCAATTAGATCGGAATTTCCTTGAGGCAGGGGCTCATCTGACCCAGGTATCCATGAGCAACTACTCCATTTTACCTAGCAGCTATTCTTCTGGATCCCTAATCAAGATATCTATTTAGCCGTCAACAGAGACATTCTTCACATCTACCCATAACAAGTAAAAGCTCAACCTGTCATGGAATTTAAAATGGCTGCAAACTTTTCTGTGTTGTATAATTATTTCACATGAATATCCCCTTTAGGATATCAGGGCAAGCAATGTTATCCTGTGCCTTGATGTTTCTATCTGTGGTATCATATGTCAGCCTGTGCAAGACCTTAGTTTGAAGTTTCCATACTCCTATTTATTCCTTGTATAAAGTATTTCAGATACCAGCAGTAACTCGAATATCGTGGTGGTATATATATCATTAAAGAACTAGTATCTTCTTGTATCAGATAATGTGGCGGTCTTCACTTGAAGGTGAATAAATGAATTTCTGAAGCAGAGAAGCATATACTTTATTCTCTTTTTAATGTCTTTTGCAAACATACAAATAACAAACCCAACTATTATTTCCTACAATCAACTACTCTTCAGTTGCCAAACAATTCAAATGTGGGGTACACAGTTGGATATTGAGATAGAAGATTATCAAATGAATTTTATCATTTTATTTGATTGAACGATGATCTCGTGAGAAATTGCAGTTTTCCATGGAGAGGAAAGAGAATAAACTTAGCAACTTAGAAACCCTCTTGATTGTATGCTTTAGTTACTTAGAAAAAAAAAAGGTTGTATGCTTTAGTTTCCAGGGCGTGAGGAACATTATTGTCGGAGAGAGAAAAAATAAGTAAGATTGTAGCTTATTGAGGGCAGCTAAGTGGAAGAGCAGACCATTTAAGTCAAGCCTCCTAAGCTATGTGGTTCCAAAGAGGGGGGAGAAAGGGCCAGCACTGAAATGAGACAGGCTTATAGGCCTGCAATGCCAATCAACACATTCTAAAAAACTATAAAGGGTGCACCAGTAAGTTTGAAAGCTGTCAGCAGGTGTGTGAATGCGGAGGCTGGCCTCTTCTCCCGATGGACCTAGTGCTGTGCCAATAGGATGCTTCTCTGGTGAGTAAACTGGCATCTTGGGTGGCTTCGGCAATAGAAGCGACAGTTCATGCTTCCACTCCCCTTTGCCACACGGGGGGATCCCCTCTCATGATTCAGCGATGAATAGAATATCTGCTAGACTTGGTTTTTTTCTTTTGGTTATCCTCAATTTTGGAGGACTCCTACTGTTGATAATTAATTGAGACTGATGATTCAATATCAAGTGCTGCTGCATGTGCAGTGAGATGGGCTGGTGAATCACTGACTTTCTACATTGTTTGGTAGCCGTGGGGGCTATGTTTTCTCCTTTTCATAAGTCCACTGTGTTTGCCTTAACTGTACAGGACTTGTTGGATTGCTAAATGGGACCGGATCATAAATAGTCCAAAGGCTTGGGAGGCTACGCTTTTGTGTTTCATGTGTTGCTCATATCCATGTCGCATAGGTTTCTGTTCACTTTAATTGTCAATTCCAGCTCTTATCTAATTAATATTCCTCGTCTAGATTCTCTCTCATAAGCACTAAAGTATCCTTCTGGTTGCACCATTGGTTCCTATATAGTATGTTATGTCCCTCATATGCATCAAATAGGCTCCGCATTTTTGTATTTTATGCATGAAGTAGGTAACAAGTCTTGCTGTTGTTGATTTGGGATTTGTTGCAGCTCTATCAAGATTTGGCAAACCCAACGAAGGCTTTGGAATGCCTTCAGCAAGTTCTAGATATTGATGAAGGGTAAGCATTGTTTACCTGTTCAATTTCATCTGCGTTGTCAATGTCTAATGCTGAATTTTGCCTCTCTTTTTTTTTTCTGAGATGCTCACTTAAGACTCTCATACCTTAGTCATATTTCACAGTTAAAGCCTTAATGCCTTTTTGAACAGGTATGCCAGAGCCTATCATTTGCGTGGGCTACTGCTCCATGCTATGGGAGATCACAGGTATGTTCTGCCAAAAATTTTGTCAAATTTTCCAGCTTTTTCATCGTCGATCTGACATTCTTTACACCTGAGAGAGTTATCATGATCTTATAGATCATCATTGATTCCAGAAGAGGTCCCTGAGCTTGTATGGCAGTAGGCAACGGTGAGCCATGGGAACAAAATCTCTTATGAGAGAAGGAAAAATGAGAATAAGGGCAACCCCTTTAGGAAGCAACTTAATGGCGAGTTGTTCAAGGCTCTCTATGATTGCTATAGTGGTTTAATGGAGATTTTGTCACCAAGGGATCTGATTTTGAAATGATTTGGGTTGGTGGATGGTAATGATATGGAAACCAAACCAATTTTGCCATTTCTTGCTCTTTCAAGAATCAAGGGTCATATCTCATTAATTAAGTCCCCCCAGCCCACCAACCCTCTTTTCTTTGTTCTTTTAAACCTTTTCTGTCCTTTTCTCATAAGGGTGCTCATTAACGTTTGCATCCAATTGTTTGCTCTGCATATGGTGAAACCATCTTACAAAATTTGCTTGCCTTATCGATGCTGCTTGTACCTTCTTGCAACTGCATTTGGATCATTTTGCTCATGTTATATGGCATGTAAGCCATTGCGATGCCCCCTGTATTCAGCCTAGATGTCATCAACCTACTGTAGTTCATTCATTAAATTTGCCTGTGGCGGACAACATGCACTATAACTCCTCGTTCTGAACGTGTCCTGTAAGTTAAGCTGTGTTCAAGCATTTTTCATGACCTTTGGGGTCTTTTGTTTTGTGTTCTAAGACAAAGGTGAAAATGAAGGCTGATGTTGGACCTTTTTGACAAGGACTTCATTCGTGGAAACCAATCACTCTCATGGCATCCATTCAGTGCAGAGTTCAAATAAGTTGCGGAAAATTCTGAACTGGATTTGGGAAATTAACATTTTATTCTGGGACCCCTCCTTTTCCACCATTTTTTCTTCTTATGAAGTTTAAAAGGTTGTTAACCCTCAAAGCGGAACAATATCTGGTAAATTTGTAAGCATGGATACAAGGGCAACAGTCTTGGAATTAATGAAAGTTGTTGAAGTGAGATAAGGTGGAGGCATATTCTGTTGAGGAATAAATTCTAAGATAGAGATTCTTTGAGCGGGAATAAGCAGAAAAAAGTTGTAGAAGTGGAGTACAAAACTGTAATGATTAAAAAGAAATGTAATAATCCATTAAAGGTGGGTTTTAGGTGCTTGAATGGCTGTAAGGTTGACAGCATCCCTTTCAGCTATTATATCCATCTCCTAATTCTGCGTATCTGTGAAATGGGATGACCATTTTCCACACCATTACCGCATGATGGAAAATGTACTTTAGGGTTTCCGGACCATACTTATAACAGACTGCTATTAATATTTATAATAGAGCTGTGGTCAACATTGAATACTTTTATTCTCAGTTACAAGTTTTTCGATGTTTCTATCTTCATCCACAGCTGCACCTTTTTTCTTTCTGGTGGTTAAATGACTGGGTTTAATATTGTAGGAAGGCAATCAAGGATTTATCAGCTGGTTTGAGCATTGAGAATGATAACATTGAGTGTCTGTATTTACGAGCTTCCTGTTACCATGCAATTGGAGAATATAGAGACGCGGTATTGATGGTTTTTTATTTTGGTCTAGTTTAATCTGGAGTGGCTTATTTCTCTCTGTTTCGCTTTGGAATACTACATATTGATTTGGTGGTTATAGGTCAAAGATTATGACGCTGCATTGGATTTGGAGTTAGACTCGATGGAGAAATTTGTGCTGCAGTGCCTTGCCTTTTATCAGGTTTGTTTCGTATATATGTACTCATAGCCAACTCTGGGTTTTTTGATTGAGATGTAAGAAGTATTGTATTTCTTCTTTTGTAGAAAGAGATTGCTTTGTATACAGCATCTAAAATCTGCAGTGAGTTTTGCTGGTTTGACATTGACGGAGATATTGACTCACTCTTTAAGGTAAAAACAGATTTTTGTTTGACAATTATACCTCTCTTTTTGAAAATTTTCATTTCTGTGATAGTCTATCACAACTTGCTTCAGATTGCTTAATTACGATGCCACCTTTTTTTAATGATTTGTAATTCTTTGACATATTGTGCGTGGGGAATAGTAATGACCTATTGGAAACAATAAGACAACTGAACAACATGTTAAAGAATATGATTCAAATAATAAAATCTACATATTCCTAACAGCTTAAGTTTTTGGAACATATGGCAGTTTCACATGGTATCAAAGCCAAGGTCATGGGTTTGAGACCTGACTCCACCTTTTACCTGAAATTTAATTAAATGCTATATGTGTTAGGTCTACCAATTACTTTAAGCGTTTAGGATAGATGGTAGTTTCACACAATAAACAAAATGTTATGTTGGAAAAATTCCTTGTGTTGTCGATTGGTAAGGGCTAAGGTGACGATTGCTGGCTTGGAGGCAGCTGAGTGCTTACGGAAAAACTTAGGAATCTCAAATTTGAGAGCACTAAAAACCAATGAATAATGGTAACATCGAGAGCAAGTTTGCTTTGTTTTTGGCTTTTATTCTCATCTAAATGAAATAAGTTAATTGTTGTTCAGACTCACGTCCTGTGTTGTTATGGAATCAACTATGGGAAGAGCCTTTCTAGATGTTAAGGCAAGCTCAAAAGGCCTCAAATAAGGGGAATATAATGCTAATCAGATAGAGTTCCATCGAGGATATGGGAAAGATTATATTCCTCGAACAATAGTGAAATGAAAATGTACATGTTTTGAAGTGATCACAAAAAACCTGCTTTATTATTGGGTTTTCATTTTCATTGGGTACATATTGCAGGGGCTGGAATTAGTGGAGGCAATTTTCTTACTTCAGTGCTTCTGTGGCTTATAGTCATTTAATCATTTTCTGTTTTTCCCCTTAACAAACCATGTTTTGTGCAAGACCTACTTTTGTTTAGTGTTTGAGCTTAGTCAGCACAGAGTAGTTTCAATTCTTGGTGTTGCTTTGCTTGCTTGGGAGTAATTGCATCATTGTCAAATGAAGATGTCTTGCCCATTGCATGCACTGTTTCCAGACAGCGACCTGGAGATGGCCGAAAGTTGAAACATAGCCCTCCAATGGCGACTTCTGTTTCAGACTATAACTAGATGTTTCAATCTATCATTTTTTTTTCTCTTGAAAACAATCAAAAGTACTATGAGTATGTAATGAAGTAGGAATTTACCAATTGAATTGTGTTGCTTCTCCAAGTCATCAGCATGCGCTCTACCATGTAGGGTATATTTATTCAGTAATGAGTGGTTCGGTTATGCTTATGTATTGTTAGTTGGATTCCAGCGAAAGAGTTGCAAGAAGCATCAAAGAATTGCTTCCTGTTGCATATTTTCTGTCTTATCTTAAAAAGTTCTTTCTAGTTCACTTTTATCATTCTTCTCTGTGGGATTTATAGGAGTACTGGTGCAAAAGGTTACATCCCAAGAATGTGTGTGAAAAGGTTTTCAGGCAACCTCCCCTGCGGGAGTCACTGAAGAAGAGTAAGCTCAGAAAGCAAGATTTTTCTGTTACCAAACAGAGGACTGCTCTTCTACAGGTTGCTGATACAATCGGCCGCAAAATTCAATATGATTGTCCTGGCTTCTTATCGAATAAGCGTCAGGTGATTCATATCAATGATAAGTTTGAAGCTGATCTTCCTTACTTGTGGCTTCGTAACGGTTGTCCATTTCCCTAGTGATTGAGTGATTTTTTCAGCTCACTAAGTAAAATACTTGTTGTCACTCATATATTCCCTCATAGAAAACTTTACCCATTTTATCCTTGAGTCAGTGAATTTCATTCATATAAGTTTATGTGAGTCTCAAAAGCGCCTATATCCTGTAGAAGCTGATAGTTGTCCACTTTGTCATGGACTTTTGCTATTCGTGTATGTCCTATTAATGATGTTCATATTTTATTATATTCCAGCATCGCATGGCAGGATTGGCTGCTCTCGAAATCGCACAGAAGGTTTCCAAAGCTTGGCGTTCCTTGCAAATGGACTGGAAACATTCTAATAAAAGTTCATCAAAGTATGGTAAGAGAGCTCGGAGAAGGGAAAGAATTAATTTCCCCAGCCAGAATAGAGGTGGTGCCGGTTGTAGTACAAGTAGTTCCTCAGAGACATCAACCTCATATGGGATTGCAGAAGATAGATCATTTGGTCGTTCTACAATGACATGGCAGGATGTTTACTCAATGGCTGTCAAATGGAGACAGATTTCTGAACCCTGTGACCCAGTCGTGTGGATTAACAAACTAAGGTATTCCATCTTAATACCGAGTAGAGTACAGTGTCTTATTCTGGCACTGATTTTTGTATCTTAAGAAAGCTTCTGTTTCTAACCTTCAATTGTTTTATTTACAAATCGCTGCACATGCTCGTAGATGACCTGGATCACAAGATTATATGACAAATGAAATAAGTTTGTAAATTACTATTAGAAGATGGATTAAAGACGAAGCTTGTTAGAGAATATACATAAACAAATTTGTTCATTATTTCGTTTAAAATTAAGCTTTCTGGACAAGTAATTATTTAGTATGGAATCAGATTAGTCCTCCTAGGTTCAAACTTTAAGTCTACTTACCTGTTAATTAAAATAGTAGATTCATTTCCTAATATGTGGATCCACTTGCTAACTGGTCCCGCATAAAAGATGCTCTTATTTGTGGCCTTCCTTCTCTTCGGGGTGGCTAGATTAGTCGCAATAATCCTTATTAGTAAACCACAGCCTTGTTGTTAATTGACTCCCTATTTCAATTAAAGCTCGCCTCCACCCCCTTTTCCCCTCTAAAGCCCTTCGCTCCACTCCTTTAGCATTTCTAATCATACCTGGCTGAATATGTTCTGTTACCTCTTCTTATCAGCTTAATATTTTGAAACAAGTGAAAATGTAATAATTTGTAGCGAGTTTCCTTGAGCTGCAATAGGTTGGTTCAGGTTGGGTCCACAAATAGCTAGGCATAGGCACCAGCCAGAGACCAAGCCATTTGGCCTAAATTTTTCTGTATTTGATGAGTATACTCTTAATATGTTTAACGAAGGAGGACCGTTAGTCATTTGGTCTCAATTTTTTTCTGGAGTTTGGCTTCTTTGAATGAAGTACAGTCCAGTTAGGAACCGCGCTAAATTTGCTTAGCACCCTTCTATCTTCAGTTCCCAACAAGTAGCTTTGGTTGTCGTGAATGTTGGAACGTAGCCTGAGAATATGGACAGATTTTATTTTGAGAAAAAATCATTTTGTTGCTAATTATGACACCTGAGTTTGATTGTCAATGTTTGGGTGATCTTTACTTTTTCTCTTAAACTATTTTTTTTTTGCTTAATGATCGAAAAATAAACTCGAATATTTATTTGGTTGGTTTTTTTGTTTCATGGGATTCTCTTCTATTCAGTGAAGAGTTCAATTCTGGATTTGGATCTCACACACCGTTAATTCTCGGACAGGCAAAAGTTGTTCGCTACTTCTCAAATTATGAAAGGTAAAAGACTACGCTGGATCAATTTGAGTGCAACGCTACTGGCATTTCTCATTTGTTGGTGATGCTGTCGAGTATTGTGTAAAACTGCTGACCATTTTTATTATTTGTTAATGCTGCAGAGTGTTGGATGTTGCAAAGACGGTCATAATGGATAAATTGTTTGTTTACAACAAGGCAGATGAAGTTATCGATCTATCCGAGGATGGGAAACTGGAAGATGTGTGTTCTTTTACAGTCACTTTGAATTTATTTTGAATTTAACCAAGTTATGTTTGACTTAGGAAATTGAAGTGTTTAGCAATCTTTAAATAAATAAAAAATGTTATAGGAAACCCAAAAGGAAGGGCTTCTTACTTTTTCAATTAGTTAGTAACTGGGGTAAGAAAAGCAACATGATTATTTGAAACCCACTATATGTTGACCATCTGGAAAGGAGCTTTTTGGGCATCAAAGTTTGTTAGATTGCTCGAACATTCTCCTCCATTTCCAAAGAGCATTCTCAGCTCTTCTGGGGGTAATAAAGAGAGGTATCATCACATTTACGGATGGTAGGAAAACAGTCTGAGTGGCAGTTTCTCTCGGAAATAAAATCTGAGTGTTTGATCTTCTCTTACTGATTACTCTGTACTCTAGCCTAGAGCCTTAGACATAATATTTTACCTTTTTCTTGCACTTCCCACTGTATTAGCATTTTTTTGGCTTTTTACACTCTTCGAATAATTTTGAAACAGACAGACGCCATCTAAACCACAGGTGTCTTGGCCTAGGGGTAAGAAACGTCCATATGCAATGGGTTGAAATCCTAGTTTTGGAACTTTCATGCAAAACATAAAAATACATATCCAATCTTGTCGCTTACAGATCATACTTGTTGGGTTGACAAAATTTAAAATGGTTACCTTTGTCAGATGTCTGCTTTCATATGTTGAGATTTTAATAGCGTGGCTAATTATAACTTACAACTGCAGATTATTCTTGCAAAGTCATGCTCTGATCTTTACAGAGTTGTTGGGGAGGACTTCTGGTTGGCTACTTGGTGTAACAGTACTGCCATTGAGGGGTAATCATGCAGAGGAACTCAATTTTTGATATCCTGGGCATACATATCCTGGGGTAATTTGTAGTTTTTAATTATTTATGCTTGTTTCAGGAAGCGTCTTGAAGGGACGAGGATTACTCTAGTGAAAATGTAAATTACATTAAGCTTTGCCTCTGGCCTGGCTCTTTAGTTTTCGCGTTTTCGCGTTTTTGTCTATATTGTATTTCTGTTTGTTTCCTTTTACTTATACTCCCCCTTTTCTCATTCCCGGTAACGTGTGACTATGTTTACATTTGAAACATTAATCCATCCTTATAGGGGAGAACACGGATTCGACTTTGCAATCAGGACACCATGTACACCTTCTAGATGGGATGAGTTTGATGCAGAAATGACAGCGGCATGGGAAGTATGTTACACTAGATTTCATCCGTACATATCCTCTGTACATACCTGATATAGTTTAATTGGTATATCTACAAAGATATTTGTGCATACACATGTATAGAGTCTATGCTTAAATCATGGCAGAACGCAGTGCTCAAGTGTAAATAGATATTTCCTGGGTTATCATGCCTTTTACTGTCGTGTGATTGTAGCTTTCTGACATAATTGGTCTTTATCTGCAATGCCAAGTGCACTACTTAAAAATTTCACGTGGGTGATTAGGTGTGTTACTTGATCAGTGAAGCCAAAGAACTATTATTAAAATTTAACAAGATGACCTCTGTTTTTTTCCCCCAGTTTTTATTCGTTGGACAGTAGATTTTACACAGGTAATTTTCTCAATTTGGTGAGCTTTGCTCTGTGGCTACCATAACTCCTTACAGTTCTGTAAGAGCTGTAGAGCGGCCCTCACAGATCGATCTCTCTCATGATCAAACCAGATGGCTTAGTTATTGGGAAAAAGACACTGATGTTGCAATTAAACTGCAGCAAATTTCTTAATAAATTATAACCGATCATAAATAGCCTTTTTGCTCTGCATTATTGCAAGGGTGCCCAGGCATGCTTTAAGCTTGCAGCTTAGTAAGTTCCAGATGTGGTGCGTCCTGGGCAATGCCTGTTAATCTTGTATGTAGTCATGCTTTAAGCTTGAAGCACCAACACTCGTATTGCACGTGGAGTCCCTTCTGAAAGCTGCTTCCAAGGATCACAGCTTAAGCACAGAGCGTGTGCTTTTTTGCTAAGCTTGCATTAATCAAAGTCTCATAATTTACCTTGGTATTTTAACTGTATCACATGTAATTTTAACACAATACCTCGGTTCTGAATAATCAATAATGTCAACTTTACTGCTGTTCCTCAACTTTCAGAAAAAAAAGATACCGAAGACAAGAACCTTGAGCAGATGAAAGGACTAGTCAGATCAGCTATCCTTAATTCTGTGCTTAACCTTTTGGCCTCTTTTGTAGGTTTGATCTAGCGTTGTTCTAGTTTCTAATGTAGCAAACATATTTGCCTAGATTTAAGCTGCTCAAGCAAGAGTATAAGTGATCGATATTCTTCTTGTAGTGAGAGTGTTTCTTCTCTTCCAAAAGTGGGTTCAAATTCCCTTGCTTTCCTGCTGAGTATGCCCTAGTTTTTTTCTTCTTGAGGAATGGCTAGGTCATTTCTTTATCCACCATTGAATTGGAACTTGCGGATCACCCATGATGGCTGTTTCAGTTCTTGATTCAGTTGAACTGTGTCAACCATATTGAAATTCTGCTTTATAATAGGGCAAATTACAGTCTATATGCTTCCATTCCTGTTTTGTGAAGTTGATTTAGCACTTCTATCTTGTGGGATGCTGACTATGCACCCTTTGGTGACTTAGTCTTTAATTTCGTTTTGGACAATCCTGATTGAACTATAACATATGCATGTGCTATGCATTGGCAGGCTATATGCAAAGCTTTTTGCGGCGAGAATTATGGATCCACTGATTTCAGTGTGCTTGAAAATGTGAGAGATGCAATCTTAAGGATGACATATTACTGGTAAGATATGATTTTCAGTGCAAGGAAATGTTCTGTTTGTTATTCAGACAAATTATAGTTGTGTATAAAAAGCATATGGTTTTTGCAGGTACAATTTTATGCCACTATCAAGGGGTTCTGCTGTTGTGGGGCTTGTAGTTATGCTTGGATTACTTCTTGCTGCTAACATGGAGTTTACTGGAAAGATACCACAAGGTTTACAGGTGGATTGGGAAGCCATTCTAAACTCTGATCCAAACACCTTTGTGGATTCTGTGAAGAGGTGGTTGTATCCATCTCTTAAGGTGACAACATCCTGGAAAGATCCAGATGTGACATCAACGTTTACTACAATGGGGTCAGTTGTGGCTGCTTTGAGCTCCTATGAAGATTGAACTTCTCAAATTTCAGAGGTGGGTTAATTACATCATTATGTCTGATAAATTGTGCATGAGAGATTGAAATGGACCTCTCTATCTTTGTTTTACTTCCATAGCATTTTTTCATGCAGTTGTGTTATATAAGGCTTCAAGATCATGGAAGAACTTGTTCTGAAGGTTAAGATGCAGACTAATGATGAGGGAATTATGTGAATTCTATTGCTGCACTTTCCCCATAGTTAGACAACATAAATATATTGTGGCAATAAAGTAATTCCTTTAAGTAATTAAATCTACACGTAGGTATACGTAAGAAATAAGCTTGTTTGACATCTTTTAACTATACATAGCTGCAGAGCGTTTTGAGTGAACTGCTTAAGAAAAATAGTATATAGTGATGTCTTCCTTATGAGGTGTATGAAAGGATTATATTGCAGGAGGGGATTATGTTCTTCCATTGCAAGCTTGGGCTGGATGGTGTTGATGCAGTCAGACATTGCCAGGAAAGAGCTATGACCGCACATGTTTCCTCATTAAGATGGCGGTTCTGTGGAGGAAATACCTTGGGGGGTAAAAGGCGAGATATCTCCAAATCCTCACCTGCTCGTTTCACTGTTAGAATGGCATGTTGTGCATTATTGATCTGTACAGCATTCTGGGATAATCAGACAAGAGTTCCTTCCCCCACTTTCCACTGAAGGAAAAAGAAAGCATTTATACGTAATAAATTTGCTCTGCATGGTTCAGTTCAAAAGGGATAAGTATGCGGTCTGTGTTTCGATTTTGCTAGCCTGTTCAAAAGGGATGAGTATGATCATTATTGGTTATCTACGTCCATGGTTTGAGTTTTTGTTTTCTCACTCTGTTCGACATGAAAGGGATATACTTTATACTCTTTGTACCGACAGTTAATTTTTATTTACTTTGTCTCTGTCAACAGTTTTCTAATCTCCGCTGGATTTATCCTCGCCTGCTCATGAGCTGGGCTGTAAAGACTACGACTGTCCTGTCTAAACAAGCTTCTATACATAGTGGGGTTCGACATGGAGTGATGATCCAGCCATTTATTATTTGTTATTCAGAGTGCGCTAGAGTTGCTTTGAATAAATTCTCTATAAGAATATGTATTTTTCTAGCAGACATTTCCCAATGCATGCTATTCTTCTGTTTATGTTTTAAGCTTACGTCAAACGCCCGATTTAGTGCGCTAGGTAGGATTCCAAATGTATCAAATCTAATTTAGGTCTAAAGAAAGATTTCGTGTAGATTTGGCGGAGCCTTGGAGGTTTCGTACCGTTCTAGAAAAATGGTCTTAATCTAAAGAGTGGTCTACATGCGGCATGGAGGTAGAAAAGCGGCAGGCTGGTTCCAGTTAGGATTCTTGTTACCATTTCGGTACGTAAAAGTGTAGGCATCCAATTGTATTCAGATCCACACTTACAACTTCACGGAAGGAAGAAAGCTTTTAAAGTTCATAAATCTTTCCCAGCTAGTGTTGCTTCAGTCACAAATTACATGCTTGGCAGTTCCTTTTCAAGTTTTCCTCACCAGGATTCACAAGCTGGTGTAATGTGTTAAGGGGTCATTAGGCTTCTCTCCACAAAATTAAAGCAAAGGCACGCTGCATAAATAAGTCCTCTTTAACTTTGCAGGAGCAAAAATCCACGTTGCATTCATCTGCCTGTTTATCAAACGAGCCGCATAGTAGGGGATCTTTGTACGCTTGGAGTTCTCAGACTTCAAGAGCTCACTGACAAACACTAAGCCGTCCATCAAGCTCTCTTTAGCCAAGCCTTTCATGTCATAAGCCTGTGATCTCCTCCACAGGCTCTTAACGTGAGGATTCCCCTCCCTGGATAGACAGAGAGCTCGAGTTGCGTCACCAATGGCAGCCTCGGGGTTCCTCAGCAGTAAGTTGCATTGAGCTCTATTGCTGTAGAGAACAACTCTCTGTTTTCTCATTCCTAGAAGGCACAAATTCAAAGCCTCGGAATACTTCATCATAGCCTTTTCAATGTAGCCTGACCAAAAGCTTAGATTTCCAATCCTTTTCAGCTTACCCACCAACAGTCTTCTCTCCCTGACTTCTTCTTTGGAACATTAGCTTCTGTCTTTTTCCTACCAACTTTCAAGTCCCATATCTCTCCTAATGCGTGCTCAGCTCTTTTGCTCAACTTCAAATTACCATACTTGACTTTGTGGTAATCATGTAAGAGTACCCGGGTGATTGAGTCTACAACCTTTGGTCTTCCTCCAGTGCCTCCAAGTTCGACCAAGTCAACAAGAAGAGGAGCTGCAATATCTATCACGTTGTGCCTTGTATCTGGGTCTTTAAGAGTTAGCAAAAGACAATCAATGGCCGTGTACCGCCAGTGATCCGAGGATCTTGAGACACTGCAAAGACTCTCTATTATTTCTGTCACACCCGCTACGCTTCTTCTTCCAGTTTTTGTTCGGCAAAGAGTTCTAATTAGCCCTATTCCAGCAGGTGAGGTCCGATTTGCTAAACCACCCCACATTCCACACAAATCCTTCAAGAATTCCTTGTTACAGATTAAACCTAGAGATCTCTCTCTGCATGCAAAGCAGTTAAGAAGATAAAGAGACCAGCATTGAAGATGGCTAGCCCATTCATCTGCCTTCCTGTTCTCAAGCTCCAACCCTCCTAGCCCTCTAGTTAGCAGTTCACTATGGAACTTCAACCTCTCCGAATCTCTCACACCAATGAATTTACCGTAGACCTCCTCGAGGCATGTGGAAGCTATCTTCCTGGCTATTTCTGCTATCTCGACTTCATGCACAGCAATGCTTCAAAAGTTTTATCATAACTGGCCAAGTGACCAAGTGCTCGAACCGCCACTCTTTGCTCGACCCAACTTATCTTGCCTCTTAGAAGCTCCATTAACGGCAATACCACGCCTGAACTTTGCTCATGGTATAGGAGCCGATGATGTCCGCTGCATAGTATGGAACATAGATGTTCTGGTCCTTAAGAAGCCAGTCTCGGTCATCGACGCCTTTGCGGATTAGTTTTGCCATGCACTCAAAGATGCCAAGAGATGGGAATTCGGGGTCATCGCATCGAGTCATGGCGATGTTCCAGAGCCCACATAGGGCGAGAATATGTTCTCGGTCGTCTTGGAGAGGCATTTCCTGAAATAACTTGGAGATTTTAACTCTTCTAAGGGCTGGGTCTGGCTCGCTGATCATGGTGCAAAAGAAACAAGAGAGGTTGGTGCATGATGGCTCAGCAGGCTGATTGGTATTCTTGGTGGTTGAATTGTGTTGGCGTTGAGACCTCATGGCTAACAGCCAGAAGGTCGGAGAGCTTCGGTGTATGTTTTGGGTGGATAGATAGTGGTCCAGAAAGATTGTCACTTAAGTAGATTAATGGGGGCCGGTACAGGTGTTGTACATATAAATCTAGTCTGTGCACGACAAGATTATAAAAACAAAAAAAGATGAAATTTAGAGAGATTGAACTATATTCTATGCAGCCACCATGCATTTAAAAGAAACTGGACTGCTCAATAACTGGGCCACATCATTACTCAACAGTCACACCTGACGTGAATGGGCGTCAGAACATGATGAATCACAACATCCACTGTAAGCATTGTTACTTGAAAGCAGCTATCTACATATGATGGTGAGGATCATTAAAACCAGTTGCATCCACTCGGATCACTTAACTGACCATAAGGAATGTGTTCCTGTCTAACCAAATCGTATAGCACAGGGTGGCTGACCATGTCATTTTGCAGAAAAAGAAATTCAAGTCAACTACACGCCTACGCTTCTGCATCAAAGCATACCTTGCCTTTCTTATCATGCCATGGCATGCTGCGGTAATTGCCTGCACAAGGAACAAATTTAAAGTAATCTCTAATCACCAGCAGTGGCCTAAGTCCTAACTATAAATGGGTTGATGGACCACAATTCCATTTTGGGGCTATATAATTTCTAATAAAAAGATTGTCGGTATAGCTATCAAAGGTACGAGCTTTTCTGTGAACATGCCATGGAGTTGCAGATGATACGAGGAAGTCATGATGTACCCCATTTCGTTCCCTTGAAAATCAAGGTAATTAACCAGCTCTGGTCCTCTCCATAACAAGTCAATCAATTCCCCTGCGCATCCAAAATAATAGAGAATTTGGGATGTCCGCCAAATTCTCTAAAGCTCGAATGCAGTTTCCAGCCCAAGGATCAAAGAAGACGCATAACCATGTATAAGAAATTCGATCAAGTACACTTTTGTGGTCTCAAGAAAATGCGGCTACCACGTACTACGTGAAAAGAATGTCAATCTTAATTATTTTTAGTACGCTAACTGCCTAACTTGGTTTAAAAATGAGACTAGCTAGCGTTAAGGGATGCCTATTGCTTCGACTGCTAGACGAGCGGCTCAATGCTATACCCAAGTTAGGCAGTCGCGTAAAGCCCTTTATAAACATGAATGCTCTCTAGAAAATTGTATTAAATAGTCTCTAAAGAATAAAATCTCGTAAAAACTATTAAAATGCTTCTTAAGAAGTAAAACCTCCCGAAAAAAAGTTGGTAAATTTTATTTTTATTTACTAAATTTTACACTTTTTTTTAAAAAAAAAAAATCCTTGAGTTTTCAAGAATTTGAATGTGTTAGTACTCAAAAAATTGGTCTTTTATTAATCAGCCCCAACCTCCAGGTCACAGGCGCAGGCCACTCCACCATCACACCTCAGCCTTCCAAGACAAAATTAACGACTCCTCTCATGACAGGCCACCATCTTCTTGAGCATGGAAGATTTCTGTTTGGCCACCACTTCGGCTTCTCCCAGGAGATAAACCACACCATTCTCCATGGCTTTGTGGACAAACTGCATCCCCTGTCACCTGATCTTCAACTTCCTGGATTGGTTGCCTTCGCAATATTGTGAAGAAGAAGAGTTTGCCAAAGGAAAGGGACTCTGTCCAAACAGAATTTAAACATTAATGAACGACCAGCAATGAGATTCAGTGGAAGATTGTTACAATGCTGGTGGTCATTATGTGGGCAATGAAGACGGGACATGTTTCATTCGTCCTCTATTTTTTCCATACACTTCTTTATTAGCACAGGAGAGTGAATCAATTTACTAGACAAAGTACATTAGTGACATTTGCTTCAGAGAATCAAAAGAAGACGACCCAAAAAAGATGTAGGCCTGTAGGAGTATCATGCTATATGCTCTGCGTTGTTCTCGTCTACAGAACCCTAACAATACCGTAATCACGAGAAAGAAATACAGTTTATCTGACAGGACTTGTCTCTGACCACATGAAAGAGAGAATATCTAGCAAATACTAGGCTGTTTTTTTTCCCTCTTTATTTTTGTGATTTTTGTGTGTGGTTTTGCGAGGGGACTGTTGGGCCTAGGACGATGAATAGAAATCATCATGTAAAAGCCCATTAGAATATCCCCTTTTAAACTTTGAGCCTTTGTTGGGTTAAGACTCCGAAGTCCAACATGGGGCAAGTCAAGCATTTTACAGGCCTGATACCGCAGTAAAAGATGTCGTAATTTGTATGGACAGCGAAACGCGCAAAGAAACAAAACAAAAATAGAGATAATTCAGACAACGCAGTTTGGAGAGGTCACGGCCTTGCAAGATTTGAAGAATTTATTACCAAGAAAAAGAAAAAAAAAAGATTTGAAGAAGTTACCCTGACCCAACCCCGAGTAAACTTTCCGACACAATTATTGCCTCAACGTCTTCCGTAGAAGCAAAAACAAAAAAACAATAGCTTGCCTCAACATCTAACTTGGCGTATGTTCGAGGGTAAAAATTTTTTGTATTAGAATTTAAAAAATATTCTAAAATAATAATATGTTATGGAAGTGAGTAAAAAGTAAGGAGAAATTTTTTTAATAAATATTATAATAATAAAAATTTATGTGATAAATTTTTTATTATTAAATTTAAATTTTTACGCCCAAGTCATTGGCTCAAACGTAACCCTTGGTTTCTCTTTCTCATACTGACCGCCTAGAGGGTCGAGGACCTGTAAAGCTGGCACTGCCCCCACTTCAAAAATCCAGCTGTACCAAACTGTTCGTACACCAGAAGCCACCTAATCAGAGCCAGACGGACAATCACATAATGATGAACGTGTCGCGTTAGCACGTAATAAAGCCAAAAGAACCAGAGTAGATCAGTGACGTGTCTGCTCTATGCTCTTATTCTATAAGCCGTGGTCCTCCATAGCACATGCGTGTAATCAAAGCCAATGGCGCCGAACCTTTTTTTATCTCTATGCGTTCACCCAACGGCTAGTTCAGGCCCACTTAGATGGGCCCCATTTCCCTTGGGCAGACTGGATTCAACAACGCCCATCCCGTCTCGTTGAAGGGGCCCTATATAAACAGTGTTGCTATTACAGACTTTCAAGTGCGTTCTCCTCCCTCGTCTCTCTCTCTCTCTGTGAAGCAATGGAGCGGAAGTGCATTATCGCCTTCGCATTGGCGGCATTGATCTGCGTCTGCAGCGTCGGAGCTCAGTCCCCGGCTGCGGCGCCTTCGAAAACTCCTGCGGCTGTCACTACACCGGCTTCATCACCAGCAGCAGCTCCGTCCAAACCAGAATCACCCGCCGAAGCTCCGTCCAAACCAAACTCCCCTGCTCCGGTTACGTCTCCGACATCCGCTCCACCAGCTTCAGCCCCATCGAAGAAGCCGGAGGCCCCAGCGCCAGTGACAACACCTCCTGAGTCGTCGCCTCCGGCTATCACTCCAGTTAGCTCCCCACCAGCTTCCGTTCCAGTCAAATCTCCTCCATCGCCTGCGCCTGCGAAATCTCCTCCATCGCCTGCGCCAGCGAAATCTCCTCCGGCTCCTGCGCCGGAAACCGTTCCCTCCAGTGCTCCTCCGGCTCCGACCGCTGAGGTTCCAGCTCCGGCTCCGAGCAAGAAGTCGAAGACTAAAACTAAGAAGAAACACGCGCCGGCCCCAGCTCCTGCATTGCTAGGTCCGCCTGCGCCGCCTGCCGAAGCCCCTGGACCGAGTCAGGATGCGTCCTCGCCTGGCCCCTCGTTGGCGGATCAGGTACGTATTGTTTTGCATTTTATCTTATGGTTGAGTTCTAACTTGCACTTAGTAGAATGTGCGCCAGATCTGGAGCTTGTAGAAAGATCTATATTCTATTGTGTCTGTGCTAACCTAATCTTAGCTTCACTGAGTAGACGCACTGTAGTGAACTGAAACTGGAAATGCTTTATATTGCCCGTGTTCTCTTGCGAAGCCATTATGGCAGCACGCAGAGTGTAATTCGACGTGCACCGACAACCCTAATATCAGATGGGAGAGATATCAGGGATTGAACGGAACTCAAAATTCTTTCAATTTGACTGAATTTTGAACTGCTAAACAAGATGCTACGAAAAATGACGTCTATGTCAGACTGCTCGCATCTCGTACAATTTTATTATTGCTGTCGTTATCAATAAAAAATTGAAAAATTGCAGGCAGGTAAGGTAGATATGTATAATCTTTATTTATTTATTTTGGTCTGTGTGTAGGTAGATATGTTTAATCAATTGCTGATTAATAATGTTTCGTATTTGTGGAACCAAAATGCAGAGCGGAGCAGTGACGATCGGGTCCGTGCACAAGGTGATCGCCGGCGTGGCATTGGGATTCGCTGTTATGGGTTCGATCCTGTAGAGAGACAGAGAGATCATTATTTATGTCTTTCAAAGAGCAAGTCCCGCAAACCAGTAGGGGTAGATGAATAATACATTGAAAATTCTTATGTATTCTAATTATACTATCTGTTGAATGTCGTATGACAATTAAACAGGTAATGTTATTATTGGAGAGCATCTTTCTTTCATTTATGTCACTTTTTATTTTCTTTTGTCCCCCCATTTTCAATCCTGTTTTTTCCCCCCTGTTTAATCAAAATTAACCGAGAAGAAATAACTAATTATTGATTTTTTTTTACAAGGTGAAATGAATTCACGAATTTCTCCATTTTTTTTTTTAGTCAAAACTTCAACCTTTATTCAAAGCAAAGTAAACCCACCAAAAACAAACAATTAAGGAGGGTCTTTTCCTGCATATAATAATCAGATACATCAGGAAAATATTCAACACTACAGGATTCCGACCTGAGAGAACCTCAGTCTTTTATTTCTCCACCTTAACCGTGACAATGGGCCATTCTTTTATTTCTCTGAACTCTATTAAATGGGGGTGTAGTTTTTTTCCAAGTGCCATCATTGATCACGGGCCAAGAACATTTGAAAGTCTTCTATGGCGGAAATACGTAAAAACATAACAATCATGCTCCTTTTCGAGTCATCCCCTTGAAATAGTTTGGACTTTCATAAAGGCTTTTAGCTTCTACTGTTCTACTCACTGCTGCCTACTCCTTATTCTACTTTTTTCGGCCTTTTTTTTCATTGTACTTTATTACGCTGCACATATGTTGCAGGAAGAAGGGAATAGCGTAGAGAAACCGAAAGTCAGGAGGGACAAATATTTTCAACTTTTTGTGTGTAAAGAGACGAGCTTTTGCAAAGGAAGTAGTGGCTTCCTTCAGGTCTTTTTTCTTTACTCTCTACTCTTTGCTTGGGATTGCTGATGGGGACTTTATCTGACTTTTACATGCAAGAAGCAAGATCTCTTGTCCATAAGTCGGTTACTTTTTGTTTCTCTCTACATAAGGACAATCATTTCTCACGGGTTTGGATCCGAATATATAGGGATTGAAGTAACCAAATTAGTCCATAGATCTCTAACCTTGTCCTTCTCCAAGTGACTTTCCTGTCTTCTGTGGCACGCTGGATTTGCTTATAAATGGCCTTGTGATTAGCTGCAACTGGAATACCCATAGAAGACAAACCCCAATAATTAATTCCTAGATGGTATTTTTCGAAATGAAAAAATCTTGAGGTTACTAATAAGAAATTAATTTGATGTTTCGGTTTAGCAGCAGATTTGTGGATGTCCAGCGACATTATTTTTCTGAAACAATCTAACATATTTTTTTTGTTGAAATATAAATGCTAAAGCTGGATTTTGTAGGCTCCGTTGCAATACCACAACAATTTTTTTTGAAATCGTCTTTGATTATTCTTTTCAAGACAATACCATTAAGATTGTTAAAATCCAACATATTTTTTCTGAAAAGTTGGTAGGATTATAGACAGATCAACATCTCTCTAATTTGATGCTGGAATTAGATGGTCAAATTCGGAGAGAGATAGTCACGTTACGTGAGTTCCATAACATTCAAACTAGCCAATTAAGACAGTAAAAAATAGAAAATTTCTTTCATTTTTAATTACCCCAACACTACAATAATTCTTTCAAGGGAAAAAAGGAAACTTCTTGCCACTTCCATCAAGGGGAAAATTACTCTAATACAAGGGGATACAACTCGCTCCTCCCGAACTAACTCTTGAGGGCAAATCTACTCACATTACCAACTGAGAGGAGACCAACTTCTTTTTTTCTGAGAGGAGACCACTGTTGTAGAGATACGGGTCAACTATAAATTTTCTCCACCTGGCATGGCAATAACTTCATTTTTTAATCTGACTAAGCCCTAAAAGTAAAGTAAATGACCAATAACTCCCTAGGTTAATATTTCGTTAGAAATAGGTCATTTCCTGCATTTAAGTTTAAAATAAGCCATCTTTCAGCTTCTGAAATAAGAGTACATAGAGAGGCATTCGCCGTGTTTGGGTGTTACAATTTTAAGTTCTAATTAAAAAAATATAAAATAATATCTATCCTCACCAAATTATTATTATCTATTATAATATTTATTCAAATTTTTTCTCTTCTTATTTTTTCACTAACTCTAGTAAATTATCTCTATTTTTTTTTACGAACTTATATACCTCAAAATTTTATCACTCAAACACCGTCCAATCTGAACGTGTGAAACTTTTCAATAATTGAATGACTTTTGGTACAATTATTATGCCTAAAAGAAATAAGATTTGGTGAAATAGATAGCCTTATTTCTTCGGAAAGATGCAGCTGATAATGAAATCACCTAAAATCTGTACCAACCTTTCCACGTTGTGTGCGTCCATGTCGCTACCGGAGGAAGATTAAAAGGAGGTCATAGAGAAAACGAAAAAAAAATGAGCTGGCCGTATACACTTATTCTATTGGCCATTATCTGATTATCCATTATCATCTCAGCACGGTGGACCTCACCTCAGCCGGCGGTCCGCCGTAATTGAGTAGAAAAGGGAGGGAAAATGGAGTAAAAATCAGCATTCTATAGAACTAAGTCAATCTTCTAACAACTTTTCAAGGATTGTGAGAGCTAAAACATAAAAGGTCCACTGTGTGAGCTAAGTATCAAAGTGTATAATCTAATTGAACTTTCTAATCCAAAACGTTCTTTATAGTTGTCAAATATCACGCGTCGAAATGTATCAATCTTTAATTTCTGTCTACTGTCATTATAATAGAGCTCGACCATTGAAACAACTGCATAATCAATAGAAAAAGTTATATGCCATAGATTTTATCACTCAGATAAATATACGAAAGTAGTTTTCATTCCTGTATTTATAATGGCTGCAAGAATGTCCCACCAGCTATTATGAGCTGTGATAATGGCCGAAGATTTTACATATCCGGTTTGTCTGAAAAAACTTGTAAAGCTAGAACTCGTGGAGATTTCTAAAACTTCGTCTTATCCTTCAAGTTCTTTTGTCGGGTAGTAATTGTCTATGGAATCATTTTAGAAATTAGAGTCACTAAATTGATTTTGCTGGTATGAGGTATCTCCGTACGCAAGTCTCTTTTGTATGAACTACGAACCAAGAAATTCTATGAATAAAAACATACAGGGAATAAACGTGAAAAATATGTCGTTTTCAGACAGTGACGAAGGGAGGTTCCATGGAATTCGAAGTGTTGTACACTCCCGTGCTTATCCCTTTCCACATGTGGTTCTGAAAGCCACTTCGCTTATACGCTACGCCGTGCACTACGCGGTACGCACTTCTCCCCACGCATACAGCGGCAGCGCTACTGATATTTCCGACTTTCCCAAACCATTCGTCTGTACCCCACAGGCCATAGCTCCACTTTTGCTGATACAGTGAAGACCCACAAGTAGAGGAAGAAAGCCCATTTCCATGAGTATGTCCAGCTCGGAAGCTCGGTATCTCTCTGTCTCTCCCGCCGTGTGTCAGTGTGTTTGTTTTGGGGGTTGGAAGTGTTTTAAGTTTTGGCTGCAAAATTTTGAAGTTAACTTGTTTTATTCACCATTTGGGTTTTTAGGAACTAGTACATTTGGAAAGATATCTACCTCAATTTCAAGGAACTTCCTTTTTGTTTCTTTGTTTGTCTTCCAATCCAGTTTTGGTTCAGAACTTTTCTTTTCCCTGAGTTTTGTTCGTCGAATCAAACTGATTTACGCCTTAGCATTAGGATCTATAGATATGGCCTTCTCCATTTCGATCGGAGTAAAAGAGTTTTTTTTACGCCTTAGCATTGGGAAAACATTATTATTTGTATCGACTAAATATTAATTTTCTTTTTCCGAGTTGATGGTAGATTCTATTTTTTAGAATTGTTAACTTCCCCTAAATTTGAACTTTGCTAAGTTCGTGGCTACTTTTATGATAACTAATAGTAATGGTGCATGTGCACTGAAATACTATGAGAGCTTATTCCCCCATCTTTAGTGGCTAAACTACATTGGCCTGATGCTTTTTTATATTAGGTTTTTGACACTTCGATGGTGTTTACTACCCGAATGCATATACAACTCCATTTCTTCCTTTTGGTGCTAGGTACCTTGATTCTTGCAAGAGGAACGGGGTGCTGCCCAATTCTTCAGTGTTAGCCTGGTTTTCTAAGGTTCTTTCGAAACAAACTCTTAGTTAACTGAACTGGTTACTCATCATGTAAATATTTGGGGATTCTTTTAGCTTAATTGTCTGCTTTTCAGACTTTGCCAACCAGAAATACCCAACCGTTTTTGCACCAACAAAATGCACTGTGATAATATCCTTGTGTTCCATTATTATTCAGGCCAAGATCCATAATTCGCACCGTGAGAAGTGCACCGTAGTGCTTTCAATAGACCAGCTGAAGGATGCTGATATGTCCCCACTGATCGATGTGTTTATGGCAATTGATTCGTCTGATATTGATGCAGTTGACATACTTCAGGAATCACATTGTGCATTGAGCAAAAAAAGTGTTACAGCTTTGATGAATGCGATCAATATAAAGCTCCATATGGTTGATCTCCTGAACATGCCATTGGGGAAGGACGTTTTATGGTAGGTATTAGAAATATTTAACCGAGTGGTATTCGGTACATATTTATGCTCCCCTCATCCCCTCTATAAAAGCTTAGTAGTTATGGCATTGCAGTTCTCTATCCACTAAAAGATAACCAAGGTCTGGCATATTTAAATGAAGTATGTAACCTATTTATTGATTTGAATTTTCTCAGGGATGTCTGCAAGGATGGCTTGGCTTGTGAAGTCTTGAATTTGAGGTCTCTACATATCAGAAAACTCAACATGGTTGGAGTATACACGCGGCTACACACCCTTAATCTGGATTTTTGTAATTCCCTCGCTGAGTTACAGAAGGACTGTTTTTCTTGCATGCCTAATCTAATGTGTCTCTCGATGTGTGAAACAAGAGTTGCTAATCTCTGGACAACCACTGCTGCCCTGCTAAAGCTTCCTTCTTTGGTGGAATTACGGTTCCAAAACTGTTTATGTTGCAAGGACACTGGACCATGTCCTGCATCATCCAGTGAGAAATCTAATTTTCATGCTGGTGAGGCAATTGGTATTGCTCAATTGAATAGGCGTTATTACAGTGAGGCTTCGTCTACTGATAATGGAGATGCTACATGTCATGTTTTGAGCTCAAAAGAAACAGTCAGAAACTTACTTTATCCTGATGATTCAAAAGCAACTTGTGAGATCCAGAGCAGAACTGAGAAATATTCAGAGACTAGTGAGGTAAAACTTTCAGGTTACGTGGAAGATATGAGTTTGTTAGAACTATCATCTACTGCTCTTCCTGATTTGAATGGCCAGGCCAAAGTGCAAAATGAGGTAAGAAGAGACTATGCTTTTGGACCGAAAAATCAGTTCTAGATGAAATTATTAAGTTTTTAACGGGTTTGTTTTGGAAAATTGTAGAGCCAAGACAAAGATGAGCTTACCGTGACCAATGGAGCCATGACATTAACCATGGATAATTCTCATCATCCTTCACCCATATGCTTTGAGAAACATTATAGGGACTACATGATTGCTTCATTGCCTCGTTTAGAAGTTTTAGATAATATTGCTATCAGAAACATGGACAGGGAAACGGCCAAGGCAATCTTTTCAAAACACTATGAATACCTACCTTATTCACGACGGTGCAAGGAAAGTGTTGCTCATATTTTATACAACCGTGAAATAACAAGTGGTATTTACTTCCACAAACCATTCAAGCCGAAACAGGTTTATCCTCATAGAAATGGACAACATATTTTCTTGAGGTCCCTTAGTGCTGCCAAACTTGGGTCTTCTGGTTGGCCATTCTTACATCCGGTATCTAACTATCACCACACATTTAAAGAAGAAAACAAGAGGCTTCGTCCAAGGCAGTTTGAGTATCATCCGTTGGACTCTAGTCTTATGGCTTTAGGAACACTGGATGGTGAAGTAGTTGTTATCAACCATGAAAGTGGAAAGATTGTCCGTCATATACCTTCCATAGGAGCAATGAACAGTGTTTTGGGGCTGTCCTGGCTTAAGAAGCATCCATCCAAGGTGCGTGAGTTAGTGATATTAGTGATAACAGCATCTCTGTTTTCACTTTAACTTGCCTAGTTTCATGGCGTTGATGCAGTATATAATCTGATATTAAGGAAAAAGCAAATGCATAGTGAATACGCTCTAGATTTGTCATAGAATGTGTCCAATTAGTAAGTGGCACTCTTACTCCTGGAAGATTGTGAAATAGGACTGATCATTTATTAATCCATGGCCTACTACTGCTTGGTTAGCCTGCTCATACATGTTAATAATTTAGATATGGCAGCCACTAATAGTAGACGTGGCTGTCGATATTTTTTCAGTTACTCGAAACATTTTCCCTGTTGCTGATTTTTTCTATTTCATTTGTGTTAAACAATCAGCTTGTTGCCGGTTCTGATAATGGTTCCTTAAGGTTGTTTGACATCATTCATATGCCACAAAAAGCTGTAGCTATCAGTTGCTGTTCTGCTATGGTACCTTTTGATGATTTTGAGCATTTGACTTCCCTTCATGTCAATTCAACCGATGATCAGTTTCTTGCCAGCGGGTACTCAAAAAAGGTTGCTCTGTATGACATCAGCAGTGGAAAGCGTTTGCAATTGTTTACTAATATGCATAGAGAACCAATTAATGTTGTTAAGTTTGCGCACCATTCACCTTTTCTGTTTGCGACTTCATCATTCGACCGTGATGTCAAGATGTGGGATTTGAGGCAGAACCCAGTCCGGCCTTGCTATACGGCATCAAGCTCAAGAGGAAATGTGATGGTTTGTTTCTCTCCTGATGACCTGTATTTGCTTGTTTCAGCTGTTGACAACGAGGTAAACCTTCCTAGGATATTTGAAACCGTATTCTTGTATTGTATAAGTAATTTAGTTGATAAATTCTGATGACTGATGTTCCTAAGGAGTACCCTTATCAAAAGGGTCAACTGAAATGAGTATAGTCATCCTTCTTCTGTTTCACTAATAGTGACCTTAGAGGTGTGAGGAAGTTCTCAAACCATTACAATGTGCCATCTTGTGGATTAAGGTGTGGTACTTCGACATTTTGGCTGTCTGCTTGCCTTCTCACAACTACCAATTTATAGTATTCCTTTTTTTGGTTGAAAATGGAGTATAAATGAGTAGGGGATGCCAGGTTAAGCAACTTCTGGCAGCAGACGGGAGGCTATGCATGAATTTCGAGATAGCTTCGAGTGGAAGTTCTCATAATTATACTCGTTCCTATTACATGAATGGAAGGGACTATATTATCAGTGGGAGTTGTGATGAACATGCTGTCCGCATCTGCTGTGCTCAAACTGGAAGGCGACTTAGGGATGTTCATTTAGAGGTATAATTAGAATTGTAATTGTCACTTATGGAGTATCTCCAAACTGCTTTATAACTCTCACTGAGGCCAAGGTGTTGAACATGTGTGTTGCATCTTGTTCCTTTGCAGGATAAGGAGTCGGGAAATTCTATGTTTGTGCAGTCCCTGAGGGGTGATCCTTTTAGGGTAAGTCTTTGCAGATGTGATGCATAGTTCCTTCTGTAATTATCATCTTCTGCCGACAGTCAGCATATTTAAAGGACCAAATTCAGTTCTCAAATGTTTATAGTTAGTAATCTGATCTTCTCTACTTGTCACAAAATGAAGCTTTCAAGCTTCATTAAGTTTCTTTGAATCTTTTTTTTTTTTTTTTTATCAAAAAGTACCTCAAACTTAGTTTCTTTGAATCTTTACTCGCGTAAAAAACATGCTATTAACGAATCTTAATGTCCACTGAGGAATACATCCTTGACATGTTTCCCCCCCACCCCCCTGTACTTGCCTTCTTGGAAACAGGAATTTCACATGAGTGTCTTAGCAGCCTCTAAGCGTCCAATCTCAAAGTGCGAAATCATAAAGGTAACATCCATCTTCGGTGTGTCTGTGTCATTGATGGTGTCAAAGTCATAATTGGATTGGCTAAAACCAGTGAGAACTCTTACAGGTCAATTTGCTCGCTCCCAGTCAGTATGCTGAAGAATATTCTTATGACCCGCATTCTGGTCCTTCCTACTATCTCGGAGGATGATGTATGTATCTTCGTCATGCGCTATCATGCAAATGATGTACATATAGCGTCGTACAAATACCTATAGGCAGGGGAGCTATGGGTCACTTCTTGGCAGAAATAGAGCAGAAGTTGGTGCTTTTTATAAAAGTGTCGGTGGGGTGTGCTCCCATCTGAGCTGCTGTGTGTCCTTGTTAATCTACGAGGACACATGTGAGGCTGGTTCTGAATTCAAAGTGTACATCTTATTAGTTATTGGTTCAATTATAAATTTATAAGTTTCCCTGTTGAAAATAAAAGATGATCTTTGTTGGTATCTCTTCAAGCTTTTTCTGCAGACCCACACTGCATGAAAAATCGGCCCATATGGTCCATCGCAGGATCTAATTAGAGGAGGTCTTTCCGAGAAAGCAAATCGAGGACTGCATTAGATCTTCCCCACTCCCATTTTAACTTATTATGCCCGGGGGACAGTCCCCTCTTCCAACCTTTCTTTCTCTCTCTCACGGAAGTACAAACAAAAAGCGAGTGGGTGACGCACAAACTGTATATTCCAGACATGTCTAGCTGTGTCCCCCCTGAGATCTTCTAACGAGATCTTGCCAATCTGGAAGAGGGGCCGTGAAGTTTAGAATACAACGAGTACTGCACATGGGTGAGACTGGGGAGGTGACAGTAGAGAGCTTGCAGGAATTGCAACAGAAACTGGTCTAAAATGTAGTATACAAAGAGTCTGCTTACACGGCAGCGTGAATAGGACCTTCAGAGGATAAGCATCCTCACATTTTTCTACTAGAAATTCAACGTTACAATTAGACGTTTATTTGTGCCCAAAAGAGAGAAAAAAGGCATTAAAACGGCTTGAAATATTCAGGGTTGTTACGCTCACTTTTAGAAATTTAAAAGATGGACAAGAAACGTCAACCCAAACATAATTTTTTGAATCCACCGATACATTTGAAGCGAATAACAGGATTAGGGTCCTACTTAAGAAGCTGCCACTAAGCTTCTGTGCAGCATAAACCTGGTTGGACAGCATAAAAGGAAAAATGAGGACAAATAGCTACACGTTCTCTACGATATTTTTTCTCAATGATTAACAATATTTTGATTTGGAATGTCAGATATATTTTAATTTAAAATGTCTATTTATAAAGGTAATTAATAGGCTGTTTTCAGATTTTTTATGGGGTAATGGGGAAGCATGGTGATAAAAAAAAACATTGGGTGTTATGGAACAAGATCTCTAAACCAACGTCAAAGAGGGCTTGGTTTTCGTCGTTTGTCAAGACACCCGGAAGACCTTGCAGGTGAAATTAGCGTGGAAAATCTGTTTTGCAAACTCTTTTATGGGCTGAGTTCATGCGTAAGAAATATGTGGAGACATCAATATGGGGACCTCTAAGGTTCGGTTAGTTTCAACGCAGGCTATTCAACGTTGTCTACCTATAAAGAAAGAGAATTATATATAGAGAATGCATGAAGGAAATATATCATTCTGGTATGTTGTATAGAGATTTTCTGCATCTAGTTTTAGCTTTGAGGTGGTTGTTTTTTTAATTTTGAGTAGGTTGTTTTCGCTTGACTTTTGGTGTTTCCTATGTAATCGACAGTGTAATTATTACTGCGGTGTTTTTTTTTGTCACAAGTGAAGATTTTTCTAATAAACTCCGTACTTACCCTCGTCGTTTGCTAAAAAACAATATTATTTTCCCCCAACTCCACTGGCTGAGATTACAGTCTGTATTCAAGCTGTAAAGGGTTCTCTCTTTTTTCTTTATTGGTGTCCTCGCCATCTCTTCTCTAAATTTTCTTCATCTCGTGTCAACGTCCACTTCGAAAGGCTAATATAAATACCAGCATAAGGCCACATTCACTAGTAGCCTAACAGTTACAGACAGCCCGTTTTGCAATTTTGGAAGGCATTTAGTTAAAATGAAGCATGTCCTTGCAATTTTGCTGCTTGTTTCAATGGCTCTGAGCTCCTCTTTCGTTCACTTCAGCATGGCCGAACCCACCACTGTGGCCCCTCCAACCCCGAGTAAGTTCTTTTGAGAGATGTTTTGTGCCGTGTGGTTGATTTTCTAGTAGGCTGACTAGTCTTTTGCATGTTTACTTTTGCAAGGTTTCTGCGACTTGAAATGCGGTGTGAGGTGCGCAAATGCGGGAGTGAAGGACCGGTGCTTGACCTACTGCGGAATCTGCTGCCGACAGTGCAACTGTGTTCCTTCAGGAACATATGGCAACAAGTCTGAATGCCCTTGCTACAGAGACAAGTTGAACTCCAAGGGCACGGCTAAGTGCCCTTGATCATTATGATCCCTCTATGTTACCTTTCTAAAGCAGTTTCTTCGTCACTTATGCAGAGATTTACGTACTTTATTTGCTAACTTCTGTTGGTTTTATGCAAGTCCTTTTCTTGGTAGTAGACAATTCTACTCTCTGAAACGAAAGACAAGCTTATAAAATGCCATCCAAAGGATGCCTAAGTGATTTTTATTAATGTCAACTTGCAATAGGACCTGAGAAGAACTTTCCAGACAATTAGCCTTATCAGCGACCTGCTTTGGAATTTGGGTTGTCATAAACAAAGGAACGATAAAAAGAAAAAATAGAAATAATAATGCCTCCTTCCACAACATGGATTCCAAACAAGATAACAAACATTTAGCTTCCCGTCGGGCCTCGGATATCCAAACTCTAATCTCGAGGTGTGGAAACTACTTTGACAACTTTTCGGAAATAGCCCAAGTATTGTACCTTCGTCCAGCCACTGCGTCTGCGCCTCTGCCGAAATGATACCGTAACGCGACTAATTTCTTAGGTGCACCATTTTTCAGGTAATTGCATTGGCGGCCCATGTACACTGCAAACACTGCCTGCATTTGTGTGAAAAAGGTCTGACCATCATCTTCTAGTAATTGTATTATGGGTCATCTAGTCAGCAATTACAAGTCAAATCTCCGCAAATGAGTCTTTCGATCTTATCGGCCCTTGAGAGAGTTTAGAGAGGAAGCAGGTTTATCCGCCGTGCATTTTAACGGAGCCTGACATGCGCTACCGTGACAATCAACTATACTGAAAAATGAGAGGTGATTGCCCGCAAATAAAACTACAGATCAAAAAATACCCGACAGTCCCCACGAAAAACATTTAGAAATTCTTTGAAACACTACGGAAAACTGACAATTACAAACAAACATAAGATGCAAATGAGACCACGATATTAATTATATAGAACAGATTGTTCATCTGTCATCGTCTTGCCAAGGCTCACTGCAACTGGACTCCAGTATAGAAAATTTCCACCCACATTTCTCAAGTAGATGCATTTCACAAGAGGACGAATGAAATCCCCCATAAATCATAATTCTTTTTTTTTTCTCTCCCCTCTACGAATCAAGTAAAATCCAAGCCACAACACCTTCACATGCCTTATTTGCATCATCAAATGTACATACTATCTTTGAATCTTCGACTCAAAACCTTGGTATGAAACCCACGGTTGTTCATACCAAGGTTGCGCTTCCACAATCAGCCCCTCCCTGCATTACCATGCCTGTGGGTTCTGAAGTACGTAAGAAGATTCTGTGCCTGAAAGTAAAACCAAGAACTTGTTAAATCTGTTTGGCCAGATGAAAATATCAGAAACAATAACACCATGAGCAGCTATATACCTTTTCTTTGGCCCTTGCGGTGCCTGACTGGGATAGTGCCACCAGTGGTGGGACAGCTCCTTCTTGGAGCACCATACTGCAAAATCGACCACTATTTGTACAAAGATGTAAAAGAGCAGCAGCTGCATTCTCCTTCCCCCTTGCAGAACCCAACTCAACGACTTCTACCAGAACAGGGATCCCATTCTCCTGACCAGTAGCAGTTCTTCCCTCAGGAATTGTAGCAAGATTTGCCAAAACAGCTACTGCCTTGTCAACCATTCCAGCTGCCGGGTCCATCAACTCCACAAGGTACTTCACAGCTCCAGCTTGCACAATACGGGCCTTATTTTCATGGAATATTGATAAGTTAAACAAAGCTGTGGCTGCATCTTTCTTCCCTCTAGGAGTCCCATTCCCTAATAAATCAACCAGAGGCCTAATTGCACCAGACCTTCCAATCCTGACCTTGTTCTCCTCAATCACTGACAGGCTAAAGAGAGTGGCAGCTGAGTTCTCTCGAGCCTCAGGACTTCCTGTCCCAAGAACATGAATAAGAGGTTCAATTGCTTCAGCATTAGCAATCACAGTTTTGTTGTTATCATTGATTGACAAGTTAAGAAGTGCTGTAACAGCATTTTCCAGAATCTTCAGGTCTGTTGATCGCAGCAATTCGACCAGCAAACTAATGGCACCACAGTTAGCAATGACAATCCGATTATCCATGTTGTGCTTGGCAAGTAACCGGAGCTCAGCTGTTGCCTCTCTTTGAGTATCAACTGGAGTGCCCTTCAACTCTTCAACTAGCTTCCGCACTTGCGTTTCAATGGCAGAAAGATTAGCTCTTGTCTCCATAGTAGGAGCAGAAAGCAATCTTGGTCCAAACCTCTCGCCGCCAGATTGTTTGGGTTCGAGACCTTGTCTCCAACAATCTAGAATGGAACTCCGGTTCTCTCTGTGTCGAGGCCAAAGCAGCAACATTTGGCTCTGGTTTCACCTCTACTGGTGCATCACTGCCGTAACCAGTTAGATTGGCTGATATCTGTGAAGCCTCATCGGCATCTTCTGGCATTTCTTGAGAAAAATTTGCACCAGAAAGCACGCTGGAGGCAGAGGCAGTTCTATTATGGCTCTGAGATGACTGTTCAGCCCTGATAGCATTAGAAAATTCTTTTCCAGATGGTGATGCTATGGGTTGGCCAACGGAGTTCATACTCCTTTCCTCCGAATTAGCAGACCAATCTTCGGAACTTGTTAGTGACATTCTTGGAATATCCAAATCCTGAGCATTCCCGGCTACACCAGACAAGGAACCCTCTGATGAAGATCGAGGATGCAACGGAGTACCTTCTCGATGGATTCCACCAGACGAGACCGAATTCTTACCGGGTGAATCCATAGACCGGCTTGACTCAAGAGAGATTGGTTGGTTGCTCCTGGAATGAGGAAAAACAGGTGACTCCCTGGTGGCAACAGACTCTGTGTGCCCAAGAAGGGGCAATGGTTGGTTTAAGCTCATAGACTTCATTGGATCAGGCAACTTCACATTGTTTGATTCACACCAGTTTGCAATTAGAGCCTTTACAGTGTAGTTAGGTATTAGATTGGTGTGAGCTAGAGTCTGCCGTGTCTTTGGACAGAATGTCAGACCAAGATCAATCCATTTCTTAATGAAAGCCCGCTCATAGGTTTGCCCTGAAGACACAATCACTGGATCTGTCATCAGCTCAAGAGAGAGAGGACAGCAGAAATCAGCAGGTATCTGAACCGGGCTACAACTCTGGGATTGCTTCACCATAATAAGGCGATAATGCATTTGAGTCACAAGACCTATCATTTGATCAATATATTCAGCTTCCCCTGTCTTTTCAGCTTGTTCGGCGTGCTCCTTCAACTTTTCAAGGGCCACAGCCTCAATGAGAATCTCCTGGTTTGACTTCAAGCTCAGGCTCTCTGCAATTTTCACCAGGACCTCAGAGCTAGGTCCAACACCTTCCACTTGATCCCTTATAGCTTCTTTAATCACTGACGATGTTTTCTCAGATCCCTTATGCTTAATTTTCTGTTCACAGTGCTGTCATTAAACATGCTGGGGTATTAGACATTCATAAAAGAAGGTAGTTCATACATATTCCCAACTCTAGCAGTGAAACTTGGTAGATCGGTTAGAAAAACTGAGGGTATCTGTCACACAATTAAAAGCACGTAAAACATAAGTCTCTTTCCCCTCATATTGTACCTCAAGAGAAGCTGAACTCAATTCGTCAGGGAGATGTTCATGTGAAGCTTTCAGCAGCTGGAAAATGTCAAGACTAGAAGTCCGAGTCTTTAATATCAATGATTCAATTTGCATAACCTAGATATTGTGCACAGAAAAGATGGTTAGATAAGTCGTATCCCAAAAACACCCAAAAAAGGAATTGGAGACCACATGCATGAAGCATTCAATGCCCTCATAAACAGACAACAATTACGGGTCCTTTTTCAACCTTCATTTTAGTGAATTCACGTTCATTTTGATAGACCCTTTTCTCGAGTTAAATTCCATGGAGACCCCAAAATAAATGTATTCTTAAAAGAAGGCCTTACAATCAGAAGATTGATGGAGAAAGTTTAATGAACTAAAAGAAGAGTACACGCATGTGTGCTAAACTCATTTCTCCCTCTCAATGTCACAGCTCAACGCAAGCTATCAGCAACGTCACATCCACCACTACCACATCCTCTTCATCACTATCACCACCATCATCCTCCCTATAAAACAGCCCAATGTAATCCTGCTCTCACAGCCTCTGCCATTGCCACCCCCTCCACAACCTCATTAACAGCCACCTTGTGATACCCCGAATCCCACATGGAGTGGGAGAGGAAAATGAATGGGAGATGAGTTTTATAAGGGCCAAGTCCTACATTGGGACCTTACTAGGTTGAACTGAGCTTTATAATGATCCAAGGGGCTTCAAAAGCAACCTTGACTAGTCCTTTTGAAGTCAAAGCACAGATGTGGCTAGTGCTTGTCCTTGGGTCGTTACAAATGGTATCAGAGCGGTCCTAGTAACCACCAATGTGGGCTTGGTGGGCCTTGACGAGGACGTCAAGGATTTAAGTGGAGGATATTGTGATACCCCGAATCCCACATGGAGTGGGAGATGAGTTCTATAAGGGTCAAGTCTCACATTGGGACCTTACTAGGTTGAATTGAGCTTTATAATGATCCAAGGGGCTTCAAAAACAACCTTGGCTAGTCCTTTTGAAGTCAAAGCACAGATGTGGCTAGTGCTTGTCCTTGGGTCGTTACAAATGGTACTAGTCAAGGTTGCTTTTGAAGCCCCTTGGATCATTATAAAGCCCAGTTCAACCTAATAAGGTCCCAATGTAGGACTTGGCCCTTATAGAACTTATCTTCCATTCATTCTTCTCTCCCACTCCATGTGGGATTCGGGGTATCACAATATCCTCCACTTAAATCCTTGACGTCCTCGTCAAGGCCCACCAAGCCCACATTGGTAGTTACTAGGACCGCTCTGATACCATTTGTAACGACCCAAGGACAAGCACTAGCCACATCTGTGCTTTGACTTCAAAAGGACTAGTCAAGGTTGCTTTTGAAGCCTCTTGGATCATTATAAAGCCCAGTTCAACCTAGTAAGGTCACAATGTGGGACTTGGCCCTTATAGAACTCATCTCCCATTCACTCTCATCTTCCACTCTATGTGGGATTCGGGGTATCACAATATCCTCCACTTAAATCTTTGACGTCCTCGTCAAGGCCCACCAAGCCCACATTGGTGGTTACTAGGACCGCTCTGATACCATTTGTAACGACCCAAGGACAAGCACTAGCCACATCTGTGCTTTGACTTCAAAAGGACTAGTCAAGGTTGCTTTTGAAGCCCCTTGGATCATTATAAAGCCCAGTTCAACCTAGTAAGGTTCCAATGTGGGACTTGGCCCTTATAGAACTCATCTCTCATTCATTCTCCTCTCACACTCCATGTGTGATTCGGGGTATCACACACCTCACCCCTATTAATCACCAATCCTCCAGCAATTTTTCAGATGAGAAATGAAAGGAATAAAGGAAAAACCATTATAAATATTTGTGGCCATAATAACAGTCAACCCTTATACGAAATAATCACATCACTGCTTTTATGAACCCATATTGAAGAGAGGTAAGATTTCAACACAAACTAAGGTAATGACCAAATTTGCTCTCATCAAAGAATCCTAGTCATGAATAAGATAACCCATAGGTAGCCATTCCAGTTAGTTTTCTCTAAAATTGGTGATAAAGACAATTGTACCTACTTCAACAAAAAAAGATGATCATATTATTGAAACTTGCAACTTACAAAATACACTTTGCTCGACAATGGTTGCCAGTTTTCAAAGAGCTCTCTCAATCCTTCAACAGATTGACTTAGTTCTTCAAATGACTTGATGAACACTTCATCAGAAGCTATTTTCGAATCAACAATAACATCGAGTATTGGCTTCAACAACTTCAATATCTCTTCAGCCTTTTGGTAGTACTTTAGAAATGGTTCTGAGTTTATGTTGTCAGAAGATGATAGAAGAAAAAACGAGGAGATACTGTTAAGAAGGGCTTTTAACAGAGATCTCTCCATCACTCCTGTATCAATAACAGAATAGAAAATGGGCACTCAACAGAGAAGAGAAACAATAACAGGTTCCCAAAGAAAGGACATTTACTTTTTTTTATAAGTAAGCCAATCTTATTAAAGAAAAAGAGAAAATATAGTCCAAGAGACTATGCTGACAGCAACTAAAGCGTACAAGCTAAAAAGCTAAGAAAATCCGGTAAACTCACAAAAGGAAAACCCAAAACCGAATTAGCCCACAGAAAAAGAGCAAGCAACATAGAACCCCCCAATCTAGGCAAAGTTACTTGAGATCGCTTTAACAAAATTTAGACAAACAATAATAAAAATATACATATTTAAGGACAAACAATAATAAAACACACATTATAAGTTGCCAGAATGACATGTCATAGCACTTCTGTTAGACTCGGTTACAGACTTATATTAAAAAGCACAAAGAATAATTTTAATCCATTTGTAATAGAAGCTTTCAGTTACTGTGAAGAGTGAAAAGCAAAAAGAGTGCAAGAAGATGATGCATGTTATTATAACCTTCGACAATGATGTTATGGAATCAAAACTTCAATTGCAGTCTTAAGCACTGCAATAAAATAGAAAACTGTGTGGAGATGGAGATAGAGCTAGTCAACGAAGAGTTAGCTTTTCTTCCCTCCTTTTGGGTGTGTGTTTTGAGAGAGGAAAGAAAGGAAGAGGGAGGGTTTGAGAACTACCTATGTTCATGTCAAACCTCACCCTATAATTTTTTTTTTGATAAGTAAAACATCACCCTATACTAGTTCTGAAACGAATACTAGTTCAAAAAAACTTCGGCTTTCTATTACTCCGATTGATATTGTTGCTGACCCAAGGTTGAGTAAACTCATCGAAGAATATGATGTTGGGATTAGGGATCAAATTCGTAGGAAATACTTGATCAAATGTTCTTTTCAACCGCGTTGCCATGATTTTCCTAAGAAGTCATATAGGAAAACAATGAGAGGTTTTAGGGAGTTATGATTTAAAGATTATGAGTGGTTGGAATATAATGTATCAAAAGATGCGGCATATTGTCTGTGGTGTTATTTATTTAGGTCACCTAGAGGTGCAAGATTCGGGAGATATGTGTTTACGGCAACAAGATTTAGCAACTGGAAAAAGGCAGTGGAGGTTTTTTGTGAACATGTCGGTGTTGTGAATAGTGCTCACAAAGATGCTAGAAGACAATGTGAAGCACTAAAAAATTAGCGACAAAGTGTATCGCACATGTTATCCGCATAAGGGTAGGAAGTGGAGAATGTTTATTGCATTCATTTGACAGCAGATTTAGATTGTATTCGTTGTCTTTTGGGCAAGGATTATCATTTCGTGGTCATGATGAGTCTAAGAGTTCAACGAGGAAGGGAAATTTTCTTGAGCTCTTAGAATGGTACAACTTACGTGATGAAAAGGTTGCTAAGTCAACTCTTGTTAATGCTCTGAGAAATAACCAAATGACTTCTCCACAAATTCAGAAGGAATTGACGAATGCTGCTGCAGCAGAGACCCCACTTGTCATCATTAAAGATATTGGAGACTGATATTTTTCACTTATGGTTGATGAGTCTCGAGATACGTTAGTGAATGAGCAAATGACAGTTATTTTGAGATATGTGGACAAACGTGGATATGTCATAGAACGGTTTATTGGTGTGGAACATGTTACTGACACTTGCTTCCAATCATTGAAAAATGTTATATATAATTTGTTTGCAAGATATGGGTTATCAATATACAAGTTGAGAGGTCAAGGGTATGATAGAGCATCAAACATGCGAGACGAGTTCAATGGGTTGAAGTCTCTCATTTTTAGGGATAATCCTTATGCGACCTATATTCATTGTTTTGCTCACCAACTTCAATTGGTTATTGTGGCTACTGCAAAGAATAACGTCCAAGTTTATGATTTTTTCTCTTACACTATGACGATTGTGACTATAGTCGGAGCTTCTTGTAAAAGGAAAGATTTTCTTCAACAAAGTCAACAAGAGAAGATAGTGGAGCTATTGGATAAGGGAGAAATTGTCAGTGTAAGGGGCAAAAATCAAGAAATCAATCTTGTACGACCAGATGATACTCGTTGGGATTCATATCACATTACAATAATGTGTCTCTTCACTTTGTGGTCAGCAGTGTTGGACGTGCTTGAAAACATAGGAGAGGATGACACTTGCACAGAACAAAGATTCACTGCTCTGGGTCAACTGGATAACATTCAAAGCTTCGATTTTGTATTCACTATGCATTTATTAAGAAATATATTGGAAATTACAAATGAATTGTCACAGGTAATCACAAACAGTACTCATTTTTATTCAAAAGTATTCACTATGTATTTTTTGATAAATATAATGAGAATTATAAATGAATTGTCATAGGCCTTACAACGAAAGGATGAAGATATTGTTAATGCTATGAATTTGGTTGGAATTCTGAAGCGTCGATTGCAGAATTTGAGGGAGAAGGAATAAGATGATTTATTGGAAGAAATCAAAACTTTTTGTGTGAATAATTCTATCATTGTACATATTATGGAAGACATTATTCCAACTCGCGGTCGGGCTCGGCGTGGAGGGCATACAATTACTCATTTGCATTGTTTTCGTGTGGAAGTATTTCGCCAAGTTATTGATTTGATCGCTCATGAGATGGATCGTTTCACAGAAGCAAGTACATAGTTACTTCTTTGTATATAATGCCTTGATCCAAGAAACTCATTCTCAGTGTTTGATCATGCTAAGTTACTTCATCTTGCTGAGCTTTATCCAGAAGATTTCTCAGCAATTGATCGTGTTGTACTTAGAGATTAACTTCGAAACTACATTTTTTATGTGAGAAGTCATGATGTTTTTTCTGGGCTTCAAGATATTGAAGGTCTTGCTTTGAAGATGGTTGAGACAAGAAAGCATATTTTATATCCATTGGTTTATCTGCTTATTGAGTTGACATTGGTCTTACCAGTTGCGACTGCAACCGTCGAAAGAGTATTTTTTGCAATGAATTTTATCAAAACTGACTTGCGTAATAAGATGAGAGATGAATGACTGAATGATTGTATAATGGTATACATCGAGAGATAAAATTTTGAAACTATTGAGAACGAAACTATTTTGCAATGTTTTCAAAAGATGCAGTCGTGTAGGATCCAATTGCCATCTCTCAGTATCAGCAAATAGTATGGTACACGTATTTCAATATTTTTAGTCATTAAGTTTTTATATTTTAACTTTTAGGGAAATTTGCTTTTTAGTCATTAGGTTTTAACCCCTTTTCATTTTTAGTCATGAATTTTAGAGGGTCAAAATTTTAGTCCTTGAACTTTCATCTTTGTAAAATTTAGTCCTTCCGTCAGTTTGCCGTCAAATTTGTACCGATCGACCGCTCACTTTCAAACATATATCCGGTCGACCACTTCAAAATTGGCGGTCGACCGGTACAAAAATTGACGGCAAACTGACGGAATGACTAAATTTTACAAAGATGAAAGTTCAAGGACTAAAATTTTGAAAGTTGAAAGTTAAGGACTAAAATAAAAAATGGCCCAAAACCTAAGGACTAAAAAGCAAATTTCCCTAACTTTTAAGACATTTTTTTACATTACGCAGTATTTTTTTTTTTTGTCATTCTTCTTTAGGAGTTTGCCCTCCATTGATTGCATTATTGGCTCCGCCACTGTATATACACATTCTCGATCCAAGAGAACCAATCAAAACTATCAAACACGAGTATCACCGAAGAAAAAACAAAACAAATTAAATTAAATACAGAGTGAATGAAATTGAGAGCGGAAAAAATACCCGTGGAGGAGGAGATCATCGTAGAGTCTCATGCGAGCGTTGGATCTCTAGAGGTGGCGACGGAGATTGGAGGAAGTTCTGGAAGAGTTTGGAAGAGGAGACAGAATGAGCTGTAATAGCATAGCGGAGCGGGTCCCACCGTGGGACGGGAGGAGTAGGAGGGGGAACGTGGAGGGAGATGATTTGGTGAAAGAGAAGATGGTGAAGAAGCTGAAGGTGAAACTGACTAGAAGTTGGAATAATGTCAGCGCCATTCGGGTCACTGGCAAGAGAATTCCTAAGAGAGGAGATCGAAACAGATTATGCAGATCCGGAGGAAAGAAAATACAGCGTACAGTAGCTCCCAGATTAGGACCCGCAAAGGAGGGACGAAGGGAGGGAAGTCGGAGGCTTAGATGTTTGTTAGTTTCCTCGAATCCTCTTCCAACTTTTTTCTCCCAAGTAGTTGCAATTTTTATAATTTATTTGCAAGGTTAGTGGGTTAGAAGATAAAGAAGTTGCCAAATTAAAGTCAACAATTGTTTTTCCATTTAAGTGCACACTTTATTTATTAGACGAGACCTGATTTCTTCCGCAATTTTTTTTTCCTAGGAATTTTCTTCGGCTAATTACTGGCATATAATTCTGTTTCTTTTTGGCTAGGATGGAACTATCAAAGCTGGCATCCGAGGGTGAGACGGTGAGATTTTTTCAAATGCTGGTGATGCACTGTGAAACTTGTACAAGTTCAAACGACATCGTTAACTTCTACTTTCTGTGTTTTCTGAGGAATCACGAATAATCTATATTTTATAAACTCCATTTATCCCCGTCTGTAACTGAGGACCACAAGTATACACCCACATCTTGAGAGAGAAAGAGAGAGGTATACGAACTGCTTAATTTCAATCTCTCAATGTCATCTATCAGTATTGAGGTTCCCAATCAGAATTGGTTAGCGGGGAGAGAAAAAAGGAGAAACTGACGTCTTAGATCATGAACTTTACCATCCGTCACTGTCAGTAACAACATATTCATGTCTAGCATGGCTAACTCAAAACCGTCAACCAAGAACAATATGGTTCGATCTACCAAAGTACCGTCTGTAATGCACTTGACAAAAGAAGCCTTGAGATCCAATGGTAAAAGAAAATTAAGCATACTCGCATTGAATGGAATATCAAATGAGTTAGTACGGCAACCCTACAAGACTTGCTTCCTACAGTACCTGCCTAGATTAGTTACATATATGGCTGGTGCGAGGACTGCAATCCACCACCAACGTAACTGCCATAACCAGTTGAACCTGCATTAAAGGAGGTTGCAGGAGCCCTGTCATCTTGGGGATAGTAGTATAGTCTCTGATCATTAGGTTGTTGAGCATATGCAGGCTGGCTAGGGACTTGATAATCGTAGGCAGTCAAACCCGCATGAGGATACCTCTCCGACATTCCTGTGTATGCCACCCTCTCAACAAAAGCAGGAGGACCCTGCCTACCGGCAGTAGCAGCTGAGACAGCAGCAACACCAGGTGCACGAAATCCACGGAATCCTCCATTCCCTCTTGGCTTCTTGGCCAGTTGTCGTTTAGAAAAATCTCCACCTCTTTTCTTATCATTCTTGGATTTCTCCAGTTGAGCGACCCTTTTCTGAAGTGGATCAAGTGGGTAGTCCGCTTCAAGCTTGAACTCCTCAACACACCTGATCACACCCTTGAGGGCTGCAAGTTCTTGTGCATTTGCTTCATTCTGAAATGCAGAAAAACTTTACACGTAAATCATCAAGAGAAAGAGAACTCCAATAGAATTATTTTGTTCATTCTATTGAAGGACAGAAATGTACCTGTGTACCAGCAACACCATCTGAGTTTCCACCCTTTCCTTGCGAGTTTCTCCTCAAGTCCTTCAAGTACATCTTTAGGAGAGGAACAGGGGGAAACCTTCCGGTATGCTCGAATGCATGGATAAAACGAACCGCATTTATTTGCTTGCCACTCTTTATCAATAACTCAATGAGATCTGCACACACGATGCAAGTTCAGCTCAGTCCATTTCCAATTAGAGAATATTTTGTTTTAATAATGGCATAAAGATTTAAAAGCAGCTTTAATAAGTTGCACATGCTTCTCGAATTATTTGTCAAACCACCGAGACCTGAAGGAAAGTTCAAGGGCATCTCATCGAAACAAGGCAGAAGTCTCCAGACCTCATCAGGTCAGTGAGTTGAAAGAAACACCAACCTGGCATTTTGTGTGTTAACCCAAGAGTACGGCAGAGCTCAGGTGCCTGCCTGCGGTGAGCAACTGCAAGAACAATCTTGCAGATTTCTTCTTCATCAAACTTCGAAGCAACCCTAAAACTTGCGAGGAGCTGCAAGAATGCCTCTGCTTCCAATGAATTTCCATTGGCAGCATCTATGCCTGCATTAGCCAACTTAGGCTTCCACTCATCAGCAATTGCCTTGGCTTGCTGCTTGGACTCGGGGTTCAGAAGGTGATCACCACCTGGGTCAACCCTTGCCAATAAGGCAGTCATGGCTTCCAAGAACATAACACAGGATTTACGCATGCCCTGAAGGGCAGCATCCCTCTTATCCATTGGTTGGGTAGTTTCATCAGGGGGGTAAAACCCCTCCAGTGAATCCAGCACCAAACGGGCCGGTTCAGTTGCACTTTCTAGTGCAACAGAAAGTTCCTCACGAATGGCATTTAGATGTTTTTTATTCTCCATAGTATAAGTCAGAAGCCCTTTTGCATCATTCTGCTGGCAAAATTGCATCAGCTCTGGGCGTGGCTTAACCTCAACAGCCACACCTTCTGCATTTTCACTGGTTTTAAGAGAAGAATCCTCCTCTGGGGAATTCATATCACCAAGAGAGCTGCTTACCTTGTCATCTTTGTTGTCCCCATCATCAATTGGCTCCACAGATGTTGGCTGGTGATTTGCTTGTGCCACTGAAATTGCATTAACAGCGGCATCTTTTAGCTCCTGTACTCGATCCAACAGGTTTTGCTCTTTCGCAATGACAGCTGCCTCTCTCTCTGCAATCAACAAATGAGTTTCAGCTTCTTTCCCCTCAAATTCCTTCTCCTTTGCCTCCAGCTCTTCGAATTTCTTCTTCAATAACGTCTCAAGGTTGCGGAAGTGCTCTTCGACTTCCATCCATGGAACTTTATCCTCAGAAGCCTCCCTGTGAACTTTTAGTTCAAGAATTGCATATCCAAGCTGCTCTATCAGAGAAGATGTAGTATCTTTTGCTGCATCTTGCTCCATATCAACCATGGCTACAAAAAGTACTCAACAAAGCTTCAAATGCAATTCTAAAAAATGCATTAGGTAGAACTAGAAACAATATGCAATACAATGTGCAAAACATGTCAAACTACTGGGTCAATTTCCACTACCTTATCCTAAACTACACAATCACTTCCAATGTCCCTCGAAACTACAGGATCCTTTGAAATGTCACTGTAAACTTAAACTAGCAATCAACTCCCTAAGTTATGTAATTGGTTATAATATCTCCCTCCTGTTAATGCATTTTCAAATTATGTCCCTGCATACCCCTTAAATCTCCTCATTCTTATCAAATGATGCAAAAACAAGGGGAGAGGAATGTACATGATCATTGGATAATGTCATAAGCAAGTGAATCTCAAACATTATCAATAATCATAGAAACTTACTTATCAAAAAAAAATCATAGAAACTTATTGCTACCGACTCCAAGGTTTAGAAGTTGATTTCTCAAATTCAAAGATTAGGCCAAACATAACAATTTACCTCAATAGTTTGGGTTAGGAAAACACCATTTATCCCAAACCTAATATGCATTGATGATAATCTCCCTCGATTTAAAATCACAGCAAAAGATTTATGTGAAGATCCCCAACTAATGATTTCAAACATTCAAACAAATACGTAAACGAACATGTTCAAAGCAGATGCATCAACAAGGACTATTAATCGATCTCTGTGACAGCTCTTTTCCATTTGTTACAGCCCAATTCAGTTTCCTATCAACTTTACTTCCACGCCACGCTCGCTAATTTCACCTCGAAAGGTTACCTTACGTCAATAACTTAGAGAAAAACCGACATTTCTGGATTGAATCTCCCCGTCCACACAAATCCCCACCCCCAACACCCCCCCCCCCCGGCCCCAAAAAAAATAATAAATAAATAAACCACACAGGTTAGAATTCAAGTACACAACCATTAGAATCACAAAGTACCAAATACTTTTTTTTTATAAGTAAGCCAGTTTTATTAAAAAGAAGAACAACAAGGAACAAACAACAACGGAGCCAACAGTACAAGAGAAAATACTGAAGAACCCAAACACAAACAAACCAAAGAACGCCAAGAACTCCCACCCACCCTCAACCCACAAGCCAACAGGACTCTCCCAAGAACTCCAAGAACGCCCAACCAACAAGACTCTCCCAAAAGATTCCCCTAGCAATCTAGCTCATAGCTCTTAGTCTTCCTAGAGAACGAAGACGACCCTTCATAGATAACCGAAGACTGCAATCCCTTCAACTCCCTGAGCATCCTCCCCCCGATTTCCTAGAATTTTTCGAACTAAGCGGCATCCGATCGCGTTCCAACACTGCAAAGAGATCCCTCAGCTTTTCCTCTTGACCACCACACGACACCCCAACCAGCTGACCCACAGATGAAGCCATGTCCAAGACCAACGCCGGAGATTCCGTCTGCTCCTTCCCCTTCAAAGGAGGACACACCGCCAAAGGTGCAGCCACAAACCCATTAATACTACTTTCTACACAAACAATAGCCCCTCCCCCTTCTAAAGAATCCAACGGAGCTTTGTCTTCCTTGTCATGAAGTAAGGAAACGAGTGGATCAGCCTCCGAAACCTCTAAAACAGAGTCGTCGAGCTTCTCCAAGACCTCGATCTCCACTACAAGGGTCCCACACCCTTCGGGAGATGGACCTGAAGAGTCCACGCCCATATCTGCCCTGAAAGACGACAACTCCCCAACAGTCCCATCTACCAGATGACCCACACGAACCCCCTCCTCCGACACAGAACATGGACTGAGAGACTTGGGACCCCCGAGACAGACAACTCCCAGCTGATCCCCTCCCTCAGGACTGCCAACCCCTTCACCCGATATCTCACGGCCAGCCCCTAACTCCCCCACGTCAGATCTCTTGCCTTGCCCCACCCCAAGAACCTCGCCCAACCTCTCTGCCATACCCACTCCCTGAACCTCTTCAAAAACCACCAAGGAAGAGCCGACGACCTAATCTGTATCGTCGACAACAAGATCCGGCGAAGAAAACACCCCCTGGGAAGAGACAAGAGTCGGGAAGCACAGAAGCTGAGATCGGCGCCCGAAAGGCCTCCGGGATTCTACCCCTCGCCCCCGCAGTCGCCGGCGACCCTCCTTCCTTCGCCGGAGATTGGTCAACACCAACGACAGTTCGTCCATGCTGACCGTCACCAACTTCACGCGAGAACTCCGGGTCTTGAAGGGTACCCGACCCTGACCCAAGTGGACCCGGCCCATGTAGTGCCTCCGAAAGAACATTAGGACCAAGCAGAGCATAGCTCGGCCCACCATCACACCCTAAAAAGTTTAAAAGAACGTCAATCTCTGCACGTAGCCCCTGCAATTTTGTTCTCCAAAAAGTTACATCAATCACCCTGCCACTAGCCGACTGAGCATTGAATGCAAGCTCCTTGGAAAGTGAGTCATTGCCCACCAAAGACTCATGCGCAGAGACATGCTACACAGCCTTCTGCTCCACGCCACCCCCAAGCCCCTCAACGCCTGTCACAGCTAACACGCCACTCCCAGAGCTCTCCCCCTTGAACCTGCCCTTAGTAGCTTCAACGAAAGAAACCTCCTTGCGAACATGAGAGCCAAAAGAGCCACCACCGCCATTTTTAAGCTGACCAAGGTAGGAAACCATACCCTGAAACACAGAGGCGAGTTCCAACCACCCTGACGCCCTCGTACCTTCCGGTACCATTACCACCCCTCTACGTCTCCCCCCACCAAACTCTGCTAAGGCAAGATATCTGCCTGCCTTGTTGCAACACCTTTGTGCCATAAAGGCCCTAGAAGCTTCATTAAATTGCACGAAAAACTCTCTATTCACATCCTCCAGCAATCTAGAAACCATGTTAACCAACCAAACAGCCCCATACTTCCCGTTGAAGATAGAACTCATAGCCTTCCAACTCCACTCCGAGAGTTTCACATCACCATTGCCTAAAACTGTAACCTGAAAGACCTTAGCTTCAACACAGAATCTGCGGGAGAAGGACATCGAGACCTCCGAGCAAACAACTATAGCTATAGAACACTTAATCGAAAAAATCTAACCAGGAAACTAACAGCCGAAGCAAAAAGGGGAGAAGAGGGAAGAGAGAGAACGGAGAAAACCCCATATCAGGTGTTCACCTTTACAACTTGGGCATATGAACAAAGTACCAAATACAGAAGGAACCTAGGCCGCAAGAAATGAAAATTTCGAACCCCTAAACCAAATGCGCAAAATACAAATAGCGTAAAAACAGACCGTTAAAATAGGAAAACGTTACAGAAATGAGAAAAGGGGAAGAGGGGGGGGGGGAGAGTTGTTGGAATCGAGTAGGGTACCTGAACGGAAGGGCCGTGTCGAAGCGAGTTTCTCTCTTAACAGTTAAAACTCTGAGTCGCAGGTGACGATATGGAAGCAATCTGAGGTAAAGCTAGGCTTCGCTCATCAGCCGTCGCTGAACAGCATCGCAGTCTGAACCCTAGCGCTCCGTTTGGTCGGATGGCCGTTTCTTCAGTCGTTTACACGCTTTTCCGCTTTGTTTGATCTATAATAGTCCGAATCGTACGGTTTATGTGGTTTATACCCCTCGGCTGTTTTGCACCGTCCTAATTTGCACCAATAGACAGAATATAAATATTTCTTACGCGTCACCTGGCGAAATTGTCCTACATAATCATTTTATCATTTATTGAAGTTGTAAATAGTGTTTTCTTTACTCAGAATAATAAAGTACGTAAAAAAATCATTGGTCCGTGACCAACCGTCCGAATCTTAAACCCTAACGTTATGCTTGGTTTACGTCTCAAAATAGTTTTTATTTTTGTGTTATTTAAAAATAGTATAGATTCTTTTGGGATCGGTGAAAAGTGTGTTAAAAATTGTTGGAATTTATAAAAAGTTATTGGGATTGATGAAAATGTATTGGAATTGACGAAAAAGTAAGTAATAAATTTTTGAAAACTTTTTGAGATATGAAACAAACATAACCTAAGCATCCAACACTAACAAGCATCAGTTATTTCCCGATTGAGCCAACACAAGTTGTTACACTTCCCCCACCTACCTTCCCTGAACGAGCTCTTTCTATCCATTCCTTTACCTTTACTTCCCTAAACAGATGGATTTATCACTTCCCCAGAGTTGTGCCTGGCTGGTGTTTGGAGACTAAAATTTTGAAATAAAATAATTATATAAAATTGTCTCTATCAAATCTATCCCTTTTTATTTTAATTAATATATAAAAAAAAGTATTCAAACCAATCTCTTCATTTTTTTTCACTAATTATTAACACCCTAAAATTTTAATAGTAATTTATAATAGAATGGTAATAATATATAGTCTTTTTATAAAATCAGATGGTTTTCGTGCACGCAGCGACTGAGATACCTCAAATTAACATGAAACTAGGAAAAAGTTTACAATAGGGACATTCGTATATATAATCCTCTTGCGTGTTGAACTACTCTGCACATTATTAACATAATCAAAACGATCTCTCTCTCTCTCTTCTTTCTTCTTCTTCTTCTTCTGTTTTTGGTTGGAGGGATGCTATGTAAAGATGAAATCTTGAATTTTAGGGAAACCATCTCAGATGCATTTTTCAACTCTGCAGATTAGTTAGAAGGATGAGGTACATGGACATCGGGCACGTGGGTGAAAAAGTGCGGACAAAACATTGGAATGAGGAAAACGGGATCACCAGGGGCTTGTTTGGGAACGGGGTCGTGGTTCTGGTTTTGGGCTCAAAACCTGGTTCAAATCCAATTTGTTGAACGAGCGTTTGGCTGAGTTAAGGGCTACGGTGACACACGCACGTGTCATCTGTTAATCGGCGTTGTCTTAAAAGCGTTTCAACGTTAACCTGCTACACAGACAAAAGTCGTACATGGATATCCGCACTCTGCATACTACAGTACATGACACGTTTTAGTCAACACGTTTGTCGAGCAACAGCAAAGAAAAAATCTCTGAGAACTACACCTTCAATCTCATCTCTCTTGCCCACGGTAGTATAGATCCCAGCGTAACAGCAAAGAAAAAATCTCTGAGAGAACCTTGTTCTCGTCTTTCATGGATTTCTCGTGTGTGTGGGTGCTCAGTTCATCTCCCCTTTTTTAATTTAAACTTCTTCTCTAAAGAATTTCTCTGCATAACCTCTTTGTTGCTCACACAGGTTTGCCTACGTTCGTCGAGCGAATTCCCAATGGAGAGAAGAAATCACGTGTAAAGAGATCTATTCCCAAAAAAAATGAGTTTTTCATACGAGAAAAATGGTTAATTTGCACGAGCATTTAGAATTTAAAAGAAAGCGTGTGAAAATCCCCCATAGACCCATTCCCGAATTGTTGCTTGGTCTGGAAGAAGAAGACATCGCGCGAGCTTGTTAACGAGCGTCGCGCGAATGCCCTCTGGACAAGCAGACGTCATTAAACATGGAACAAAAGTATAAAAAATAAAGCTATATAAAAGGAAAAAATAAACATAAAACTTCACACAAAAAAATATATAAAATGATAATATATTTTAACTGTCAGCACAATTAATGCATGTGTCAAGTTAGAATGCATAGGGTGAGCGGCAGAAAGGCGTGCTGGTGTCATTTCCCATCTGGCAGGTGTGATCTGGCAGGTCCTGCCGTAAGTTGCGCTGAGCCTGGGTTCAACTTTTGAAACCAAAACCCAAAGTTGAACCTTGAATCAGAACCACGACCCCGTTCCCAAACAAGCCCCAGATGACAGCATTCGCTGAAGGATTAAAAAAAAAAAAGATAACCGCAAATTTCCAAAACTAATCTGAATATTGCCAAGATGAATACATGTGGTGCAACTACAGCATTATGCCACCTTGTCTCAGAAGCAGGCTCATGCAGCCTTGCCCGTTTCTTATAGAAACGAGTTCTATGGTACATATACAACTACACTGAGCTGTTTAATACAGCACAGAGACAACATTAAGCCATTGGTAATCATATTTGCACACAACTGGTCAATGATTAGAGATTGCAGGCAATGCTTAGTCATATAGTCTTCCGTGCACCTGCAGTCTGACAGCACTTCGGAGGCTGCTGAAAGTTTGTAATACTGCATGTTTCAAACATCCTGCAATTCACAATGCCAATTTACTCAATTTTCTGTCTCCACTGCACTCTTGGATTGGAGTTCGCGGTGCTGCCAACTTGAAAAGGTTACACCCCGAGAAACAAGGTAAACTATAAATGCAATATAGGCCGCTGTAAACAGGCACACAAGGGTGCCAAACAACACGCCGGTCACTTCAGTGGTGAAGAAGTCCAGCAAAAGATACCCATTAATCACTATCACCAGTGCTGCCACAAGCCATGAGGCCATCTGCATATAAAAGATAAAATAAATAAATAACTGGGACCTTAAAAATAATACTGCAAAATATTAGGAACAAGGACCTACTGGGAACAAAAATGAATTAAGGAGCAAAAGGTCTCAGTTACACAGATAAAGAAGACAAACAACTCAGCTACCTATGGTTATATGACTTACTCTCTCAAATTGGTTCTGGCAGTCAGCTCAGTGATATTCCAAAATTCTATCTATTGTCACCTATCAGAAAAGGTACTAAAAGCTAAATATTCACCAAATAATTGTATAATTTGAGGTGAGGCTATGGAGACAAGACACCAGATTTGTGCCTAACTACAAAGCGTGCTAAATGAGCTTTTGCTTCCAACTTCAAGGACAAGCAGGTGTTAGGAACACATGATAAGGTCCTTGAGTTAAAGGGGCAGCACCCACTTTTCTAATGGCTTGATCGCTCTTTATGAAGACAAACCTGTTAACTAAACTATGCAAAAGAATTTGACAGTGGGAAGTTGCATTTTGACTTTCAACTCTTGCCTTCCAGAACAAACAAAAGTAATTATGTCTACCTTCATTTCTAACAGAGTTTCCCACTTTTCATGTACTGCATTTCCACACTAGCAATTCCTGTCATACTGATTATACCAAGCCCCCTTAAAGAGCAAAATAGTAGCAACACATACTGGATAAAGCCGCAAATACTAAACACTAGAGGATTTAGCTGAATCCGAGTGACCAACAAGTCACTAATACAGAGATGGTCAATGCCATTACCTATGAAGGTGACAGAACAAAATACCAAGTCAGGCATGTCAACATGCATGCATGTGACACATCATTCACTTACTAACATTACTAAGATGACAGAGACAAAATAAAGTGAAAACCAACTGTAAAAGGTAAGGTTACACGGATGTAGGAAAATGGTCAGGATAGAGATTGCGCAAGTTCTACGAGATCCCCTCAAAGTCGTAACTCAAGGTTAAGTCATCCAATGATTTTTCTATAATATGGGAAATATGATTTTTAAATAGACCAAGCAGGAAATATTTCATTCTCAAAAAAATAAAAGTAGAAGGGTTGAATAGTAAAGATGCAGAATAAAAGGATCAACAGCATACCTTAAGAACGGGGCCGATTCTAAAAGTGCCCATGATCTGCTCCTTTGACACCAAACAAAGCAGGGGAATAAGTGCAAAGGGAATCTGGATTGACTGAAGGACATTAAGCCATTCATTTAGAACATCCAATGTGCCCTCAGAGGTGTCAAATACAAGAGCAACTATAATAGTTGGGATGATTGCACAGCTTCGCGTGATCAATGCCCTCATCCACTTCTTCAACCTCAGGTTTAGGAAACCGCCCATGATAAACTGCCCGGCATAAGTACCAGTAATAGTGCTACTTTGGCCGGCAGCTAATAACCCAATACCCCAGATATATAAAATTGGGAACAGCCCACCCCCATACTTCTCTTGAAGATACTGCCCTGCATTTAGAAGGCCAATGCTATCGGCTACTTCTGTACCATAAAACCCTTGGGCAAACACAGCCGTGACAAATAGATTGATGACGAATGACAAAACAAGGGCTACAGTGGACTCAATGGAGTAGTATCTAACAGCTTCTTGGACTTGGCCTTTCTTGGTACGGTCAATCTCCCTTGATTGTACAAGAGCCGAATGCAAGAACACATTGTGTGGCATAATAATACAACCCACAACTCCAACAGCCTGCCGTATTGTTTTGGAGCTCAGTTTTGGAACCAAAATACCTACAACAAATGAATTTTGACTGTGTATGAGGACAAGGCAGCATGGTTTTTGAAAATTGTGGAAATATAAGACAAATTATAGGCAGAAAAATATTTCAAACAAATAGAAAGCATTTTCTTACCAATAAGAAGTTCTAGACCATTTGGTTTTGCTTCGCCAAACATCCAAGCAAATGAGACTGCCATTGTCCCGATGAGAACAGCAAAAACTGCCTCCAATTTCCTCACACCGTAGTTCTCAAGAAGTAGGAAGACAAAACTGTAAAAAGGCAATAGGCAAACATTCTCGTTAAACAATAAAACTAAAAACAGAAACAGAATTTATATTTAAAATAAACATGTTTTAGTTAGTGACAAAATAAATCTCTTTCTCACTTGGACACTCGACAGAACCTGAATATCCAGCATGCTGGAATAATTCTTTCTATTTTTTCTGGAAACCAAAATAAGTTTTCCACTTCAATATTTCAATATCAAAAGAATCAGCTATATCGGTTTCGGGCCCCCTGTAATCCTTCATTGTTTATTCACTTTCATAATGGACGCGACCGAATGTAAAACTTACAAGCTTTATAATATCGAAAATATCCAAAACATATCTAGGTGATTACACCCATTAAACTATCGCATCGCATCAAACTATCCTAATCGTTGAAAACCCACATAAATGTTTGAAAAATTAAAAAGTCTTTCACTTGAAATCCCAATGTTTCTTGCAAGCACAAGAAAGAAATCCCCAGAGCTATCCACTGAAAAGCCGATAAATTAAAATACTTCAATTATTAGGAAAAAAAGAAGAAGAAGAAGAAGAAGAAGAAGAAAGAAAGCCATAATCCACCAAGTTCTCGCGAAATCAAAACCCAAAAGGCCCCGAATTCAGAAGAGCTGTATCGAAAATACTCTTTTTTGTTACAATCAAAACAAGCAAAACAGAACTCCTGAAAATCGTTTAAAAATAATAAGTAAGCAGAGTAATTGAGTACCAATCAAGAGCGGTTATGATGACTCCAGACCATAGAGGCAAAACCCCATTGCTCAAAATATTAATAGCAATAGCACTCCCAATAACCTCCTGAATATCAGCCCCAATGAGAGCCAACTCAGCCATCACCCACAGTGACAACCTCGCCCAAGTGGTGTATTCGTCCCTGCAGAGTTCGGCTAAGTGGCGCCCGGTGGCTACGCCGAGCCGCGCCGCCAGCAGCTGCACCAGCAGACCCATGGCTGTGGCCCACAGAAGCAACCACAGCAGAGAGTACCCGGCGATCGCGCCGGCCTGGAGATCCCCCTCCAGGTTCCCAGGATCGAGGAATGCTATGCTCATCAAGAACCCAGGACCCGTAAACAACCACAACTTCTTCCACGAGAAAGGCGGCGCGCGGCCAGTGTCGGCCCCGGAGCCTCCGGCGTCGTTGTCATCGATTCCGATTATCAGGACCTTCTCGGCCGAGTCGTAAGCCTGCTCTTGTTGCTCGTCCGAGTCCGAGTAGACTAACAGCGGTTGCTGTTGCTCGGACTCCTGGGCCGGCATAGTACGTGTTTTGGGTTGGGTAGAAGACAGATAGAGTTTAAATTGCCGATTGGGGGGTTATAGTCACAGAGGAACGGTTGAAGAGTGGGGGTGAGGTGTTGTTTTTAGCTTTTTCCTTCGCTTCTGGTGTTGGTTTTTATCGTCGCACAGCAGCAAAGCTATCCTTACGCGAAGGACAGCTCAAGAAAACTACCGGTAACCGGTCCCTCCATGTCCTTTCTCTTTACACTTTTTCTTTTTGTATTTATTTATTCCGTGTTGGATAAATCTGAAAAGAGAATAACAAATGAGCAGCGAATAAGGCGCGGAACGGAGATGATTGGGCATTTTAACTACATATTTCCTTTTTCCCTGGCATTTTCCCCCTCCCAAATCGCTCGTCATGTCTCTTTTCCTTTTCCCCGAGTTAACAGGACAACCTTTGAATGTAGGCCAAGGTAAAGCCAGTATCCTCTCTCGTCTTTAATTCTCTCGTGTTTGGACCCATCGTGAAATCTAAGCTGAAGCTATAATCATTTTTTCCTGTACTTGAAATATTATTGCACTAAAAGAAAGTACGTGGACTACTTGCATTTCCTTTTTAATGTATTTTACACGTTATTGAAAATGGGAAATTTTTGAATAAGCACCAAACAAATGTCACAGTTCGTCAGTTCCAAATCATCCTTCCCAAAATGTCGCTTTAAAATTTGTCGTAATTCCGGCAACTATGTGAATTCTTCCAAATTTTTTTTACATATATAGTCGTTTGTAAGCTTGCCCATAAAGACTCTGTCCAACCGATCCGGTCCCTTTGATGGACCACATGTGTGAGGACAAGTCATGACTCGTGTCCAGTGCCAAGTGTATGCGGGGGCAACGAGTCAGCGGACGTTTTTGCCGTGGGGGCTCGTGTGTGCACGGGCATTCCTGTTGTCAATTAGGTTCAAAATCATGTCCTATATTTTAATCTGTGCTTGTCCGATCCTAAATTCACGCTCAACATTCACTGGCGTGTTATTGCACGGTTTACGGGACATAATTCTTGTCGTTTGTTTCTGTAAATAAAACAATGCCGACCTTAACTCAATAATGTTAATTTTATTGTTTCTGTAAATTTCAGATTCTTTCAGAATTTGGACCCGATTCTGCTATACTTGTGGATTAAGTATAAAACTTTTGAAATACCAAATTGATCTAGAAAAAAAATATCTGATTTTTTTGTCTAAGGTGAGACTTTAATAAAATATAGAATAATCTTAATCAGATTTGATGGTTTCATTGTGTATTTACAGAGTTAGTTGATTTTTAATTGAAATTTTAAAATAGATAAATTTTCTCAAAAACTTGAGTGAAGTCATAACTAAAATTTATTCAAGAAAAATATAAATCAATTTGAATTTTAAATTTTACATGAAATTTCTGTTTGTTAGAGATAATATTATATCAAGATTTGACATGATATTATAATTATGACAATATCAAATTGTTATCAAAATTCAAAGATTCAAATTTTAAATATAGGAATATTCTTTTATTATCCAGATTCAAAAATTCAAATAGAGACTTTATTTTTGTAATTTGTATTACTTTATAATATAGAGATTTTACAGTTAATGTATGTATAGATCTGCTAGACATAACCATTTAAATCTCGATCTCTTTATTCTTTCTTCTCTATCCATTTCAATTACCGACGGTTTATCAAATTCTATCGCTGTCAATCTTTCAAGAAAGAGGTTTATTTTTTTTTCTCATTCAAATCTCCCTTTTTTCTTTTTCTTTTTTTCTTTTTTTTTTTCATAATTTTGGTGCCTAGTTGAAACTGCTTCTTTTTTCCATCGCCAAGTTTTCTCACTTAAAAGAAAAAAAAAATTACTTTCAGAAGGGCACATATGACCTTCTTAATTCTTGCTAACCAGGCTTTCATACTTCCTAATCGAAGACGCCATGGATACCATGAATTGAAATCCACCGTTCGACCATGTGGAATTTATGGTGCGGTGGACAGCATTTCCTTCTCCACTATTATTTGTTTATTTTTCTTTCCGCGGCGAATATTCCCTGTGCATAAAAGATAGTGATGCGATATTGCTATGCTCTTTGCGAACACAATTAAATGGTTCATCAAGAAGAATTATTTAATGAGTCCTAACAAGTTATTAGATGAACGACAATATGTTAATGAATTCATCTAATGGTCTATATTAAAATATTAAAAAAAAATACAAAATGAAAAAAAAAAAACTTTAGATGAGATATATATCATTGGATGAATTCATTAATATATTGTCATCCATCAAATGACTTGTTAGTATTCATTAGGTAATTTCCTCTTGGTAAAGAATCCTAATCCGAAAAAAGTGTGACTTATAACCTCGGAGTCAAGTGGAATATATCATTGGTTTTGCAACTTGTTAAAGTTCGGAGACAGTACTTTACCAAAATAATTTGTGTGGGAGGAAAGATTGGACCGTCTCCAAATTAATTAATAATTAACAATCGTTGAATAGTTACATTAGTGCTGCCTTTCCTGAGCTGTTCCATACTTTGTTCACGCGGGGCGGAGCGGAAAATCACAGCAAAAGCACAGACGTCTGTGCGCAAGTGATTTGGCACATTCCCAGAGTCCCATAGTAGGTGCATATATCCTCGTGGAGTCGCCGTATATGGCCAATATTGAGTATTATAGAAAAAACGAAGGATAATGTTACTCATATAGTCTGTAAGGAGATTTCTCTGTTGCATACTTTTGTTTTTATATCGTCTACCGTTAATTCCATCGAAATTTCAAAATGACACGAATAAAAAGTTTTATCCAATATGTGCAGATAACATTTTTTTTGAAATTCGCACAGAAAATAACATTATTGACTACAGTTAATTCCGTTGAAAATTCAAATGACACGAATAAAAAGGTTTGTCCAATATGCAGATAACATTTTCTTGAAGTTCTCACAGAAAAGGACATTTTCTTCTAAAGTCAATATTGAATGCTGCTTCTATTTTGTTTTTTTATGTTGTCTAATCTTAAAGTAGAAATTTTGTAGAAATTTTCATCTTTATCCAATTTTACTTAGGGATAAATACAAAATCCGTCTATGTGATATATGCGAAAATCGAATTAGTCTTGTGATAACAAAAAGTATAAAATTAGTTCATATGATTTCACTTTTGTTTCCCATTAATCCCTTCACTAGGGACTAATTTTATATTTTTATAAAATTATATGGATTAATTTTATGCTTTTGTTATAACAGTGACTATTTCGATTTTCGCTTATATCACAGAGATTGATTTTGCATTTTTCTCATTTGTTAGGTGAACCTGATAGATGAGTGAGATCAGTTTATAAATATCTTAAAATCTTATTTTATTTCGCATCAAACTATGGATTTAAGAGAAATGCACGAAGTCAGAATTTCATCATAAGGTGCAAATATAATTTTTGCTTCAAATGAAAAAATTATAATTTTTTTTTAAAAATTAAGTTAAGTATTATGGCTTAAAAAATAAACATAATTTCGAGTTCAAATAGCAAAAGGTACAAGAAAGAAAGTCGGGCACGGGAAGGTATAGAATTATTATTATTATTTTTTACTTTTGTTGATCCATTCTGTAGTCTTTAATATTTGATTATTTGCTAATAAGGTAATTAAAGATAAGGTCGGCACTCTCTCTGCTCTTAACGCGAGTCTCCATCGCTCCCCCCACCTCCCATCACCATCAAAATTTGTAACCTCCGGTTCTCCACAAACACAAGCGTCTCAAGTACATTAGAGAATATTGAAGAAGAAAACAATAATCAATGGTAGTGCTGCCCTGTCTTGTCAACTTAGCGGTAATTGTTGCTACACAGGCCGCATGGGCCATGGAGCATACATGTTCTTTAATCCGGGCCCGTTACTGTTTAAAATTAATGGAATCCAGGGCCTACAATGATAATATCTTCCCCTATATATATATAACGAAGGGGAAAAGGAGAAATTTATCCTAGGAAGCCAAAAGTTTTCTTAATTTGCCAATGAATCTTCGGCAAACCGGACACGTCTTGTTTTCTCCGTTGAAAATCCTGCAAAAACATACGTAGTACAATTGGGTAAGAAATTATGAAGTGAATCACACGCTGAAGAAAAGCAACCTCTATATTATATGAATCCATCCTACCTTTGAGCACAGACATAGCAGGTAGCACAGTGCCCACATGGAACGAAGAAACAATTACGCTGTTCATCATAGCAAATTACGCACAATTTCTTGTCATACAAATCCTCCGGGGAACTTGTACTGCTACTATCACCCCCACTAGAACTGCTAAAACTAGGACCGGCACTACAAGCTCCCGACTCCAAATCTTCTTCACAAGTACCATATGTGAGCCGGACCGTCTTTCCTGGCCATAAACGGTTCGTCTCAGCTGCAGCTTCCTCTTCCCCTGTGCTCCTGTCCTCATCTAACTCTTCTAGATACTTCATAACCATAAATATAACAATCACGATCAAGGCTGCATTAAACCTCAAGTAACTTAATATCTTCATTTAATTGGTATATTCATATTTTAGGATAATTAATTTATTCTGCGGAAGCCTACCTAAAACTGCAATATAAGTAACCACACGAGCGAGAAAAGCAATCGTGAAGCACCATTCAACTAAATCATCCTGTAAATTACAAAGAAAACATATGCGTCAGATTCGATTGCGGTGGGGCCGAGCCTCGTGGTAATTAATTTCCATCTAATGGTCAAAGCTATAACTAACACGAGGATATATAGAGATAAATAGTGTCGTACTTCGTTGGACAGGGTTAAATTAGAGGACTGAGAGCTGGCTAAGTGGAGCTTCATTAATCCATTTACTGAGGAACACATGATTCTGTCGGCTGCGTCTATTTCCTCCCTTCTTACAAATCCAGTTATATCTGAAAAGAAGATAAGTACATAAAATGTGAACAGCCTGCCCTGAGATTGACACTACGAAATAGATGACACTAGTTGTCAGATTAGATTGACCGCCCAATGCGAGATGTTACGTACTCCCCTTCTCTTCCATTTTCCTCCACGAATAAACCTAAAAATCTTAAGTACTAAGAATGACAGAAATTACGGATCAGTACATTACCTCAGAAGCTCTTTCGCGAGCCCAGATCCATGAGAAAAACACCCATTTGAAGTGGAAAGGAAAGCGCTTGAACAATGGCTACACCTTTGCAATCTCTTTTAAAGCAAATGCAACTAAGCAAGAAGAATCGCAATGTTTCGGGGTTGCGAACAAGGTGAAGTCCTGCGATATGAATGCAAGATGAAGAGAAGTAAGAAATAAAAGCCGACATGCATCTACAAAATTCGGTAGCAACCTAACAAGTTGTACTTACCATTTTGGATTCGGAAAGGAAGAAAGAACAGTAAGAATAATGTAACAAGGAGCACAGGAAGCCTCCAAGTGACAAAGAATGGTAGTTGTTCATACCTCCCTTGGGATTAAACTAACTAATATATCCGTGGAACGATGGAAGTGTCGGGCGGGCTAACGGTGAATGGTAGGTCAGCTGTTCTAGTTCAAAGAGTGGAGCCCCACCTAAAATTCAAATCTTCATATGAGGGGGTGAAGTCAAAATCTAAAATAGGTTTACGTTCGTTACTTACATTTTTTCATGGTTAAAAAACATTTACAAAATTACAACAGAATATATTCATAATTCAAACACAAATACCAATATATTTTATAATTTCCAACAATTTTTTTTTATTCAACATAATTTTCTCTCTATAATTTTTCACATAACTCCAATATTTTTATATTAAATAATTACATCAAATCGTTTTTCTCTCCACTTTATACAAATACCAATAAAACACTATTCAACATAAACATTCACAACTTCTCTAAAATCCTATATTTTTACTCAAACCGAATATATCCAGAGATATATAGTCAAACTGATTCGACAGTTAACGAATTAAGTTCTTTATTATAGTTTCTTCCGAAGTGAGTACATCGATCTACTCGCACTCCTTGATCTCGATTGTCTTAATTAATTTTGTTTTGTTAGTTTTCTGTGAGCGGTTGCCTTCATTCTTCCAAAGTGAGTACATCTACTCGCACTCCTTGCTATTGATTGTCTTAATTAATTTTTTTTTTCCTTTTCTGTGAGCGATTGCCTTCAGATTTTTCTTCCGAAGTGAGAACATCTACTCGCGATTCCTTGATGTTGATTCTTAATTAATTTTTTTTTGTTCTTTTATGTGGGCGGTTGTCTTCAGACACTGTGGGTGCGTTTGCAAATCAGTAAATACCTACTAAAAATTTTTCCTTATTCCAAAATTTTAGCTTACAAACACAAGTAATTCAAAATTTGTGTCAAATAAAATAATTTATCTCTCCACTTTAAATCATATTTTTTTTACTATAATGAATATAAAAAAATTCACTCAAATCATCTCTATCCATTTTTTTACCAATTCTCATAGAATTCAACTTCTCTCTTCACTTTTTCACCAGCTCTTATAAAATATTACTTTATTCACTATTCTCTCACAAAATCCAATAAAATTCTAATCTCCTTAATTTTCACAATATTTCTTAAATATTTAGAATTATCAAATATTGAGCTATAACTAGCACGAGGATATATAGAGATATATGGGGGGTGTTCGGCAGTGGGGGTTGGAAATTTTGGGGTATTGAGGTTTGTGAGAAAGTAAAGATATTTAATGAGATTTGATGAAAAAATGAAGAGATAGAAGATTTAAATAATATTATAATAAATAATAATAATTTGATGAGGATAGAGAGAGATTATTTTATAATTTTTTAATGAGTAAAATTTTTGAAGAGTGAAAATTTCCACTTCTAAACACCAGCATTGTGCCGTATTTCGTTGGACAGGTTAAATTAGAGGACTGAGAGCTGGCTAAATGGAGCTTCATTAATCCATTCACGGAGGAATACGTGATTCTGTCGGCTGCGTCTAATTTCCTCCTTTCTTACAAATCCAGTAATATCTTAAAAGAAAATAAATAAACATGAACAGTCTGCCTGAGCGGCTCAAGATTTTGTAAGGGTTTTAGGTAAGTTATAAAAATTGAAGCATTTTAATAAAATTAAATTATAAATTGGCTTCTTTCCTTTTTAGATGTAAAATTACTAATAAAATTTTTGTATTGAATTTTACCCAATAAATTATTTTCGATAGATAAAATTGCTAAACCGTTTAATTTATCTTGAGATATAGTTGTTCGTAAATAATTTTTTATAATCATCAGTTTTGAAAATTTTCTTTATAGTATGGTAAATAATATTTTGTATGCAATATAATAATTTGGAAAAAACAATCTACTTCTTTTACTAAATTAAGCATTTCAAGTGGAGCACTATTTTTTGTTTTTGTAACTTCTTTTAAAACTTTTAATTTCGAAAATAAATCCAAACCATCAATATAAGAGTGAGTGTCATGCTTAAGAAATTTTTCAAGATTGAGACATTGTTTTTCTAAAGCTCAATCATCAAGAGATCTTAATCTTTCAAGATCAAACAAAAAATCAAATATATCATCATACTTTAACAATAATTCAAATCTATCCTACATGTAAGGTATTGCTTGATCTACAATATAATAAAAATAATCAATTTTGAAAAATTCATCTGCTGATTTCATAATCTCATCATCATTTTCATCAAATTGTTTTTTTCTATTAATGACACGGCTTTTTAAGGAATACAACTTCTATATGATCATAACTATAACTTGTTTAGATAAATCTAAAGCAGATTAAAATCAATTTTATCTGTGGTTTTTGAAATAAGAAATAAGTCCCTTTAATTTTCATTTTATTGTGTCGCATCTTTATTATCTTCTAGGTTATCCGATTGATTCACATCAACATTATCAACTTCTTCTAAGTCCCACTTAATACTTGGTTCTTCACATATTACCTCTTGATTAAAGACCCCTCTTTGAGATTGAACTAAACTGCTTATTCTCCTTTTTCTTGATTTTTTCATATCCAAATGCATATTTTCTACCAATCATTTTAAAAATTAAAAAGTTTACTCAATTAAAGAATAATAAAAATAGATAAACAAAATTTAATTGATATCAATAATAAATTGAAATGTGAATTCTTGAAGAATAGAACCTCAGTAATCTTAGATTTGTTAAAGCAGCAACAACCAACCGATCAAGACTCTAAAAAGCTGATTTACCAATTACTTGAGAGGTTGTTTTGTAGATATTATTAGCATAAAGTAGAAAATATTTCGAGAAAAATGAGAAACTTTAGCAAAAAAATAGGGTGTCACTACAATAAATCTTGGTTCTGGCAACGAGATTTTTAGCAACATCTCAAAGCCCGTCGCCTTTTCACCAGCATTAGAGACGTTATAGAAAAGTTGGTCGCAATAGAGTTTATGTGGACCCACGTGGTAGGCAATACCCCAAAATTATGCGTTATGCACAAGTCAAAAGTATTCTGTACTTGAAAAAGAACAATATCTTTAAGAGCGGCAGACTGCTCCGTTTTCATAGACGTGGCGTACACTAGGCGGCAAAAATTGCCGCTCACGCGAAAATTGAAGCCTTTAACCTCTGAACGAAAATTGAAGCCAGGACTCTTATCTTTTCCCAGCTCTGCTACCAGACCGCACTCAAAACTCAAACCCATGTCTGGAATCCACAGAACTCACTGCTACCAGAGCACACACATGGCAAGGCCGTGCGCGGTGAGGCATTCTCTCATAAACACCTTTCCAAAGGTTTTCCAGATTAGTGTCGTCGGTTCACTGGTGTAGATGGAAGCGCCATCGAGCAGCATTTGCAGAAATTCTCAGCTCAGTTTAGGACCACTAGTTTCACCCGTGTTCAACAAGCACTCTGACAATCCATTGTCAGTTTTTGTTTGAGGTACAAATCAGTTCTGGGTGACCAAATTTTGGCTAATTTTTGAGTTTTGTTGCCATATTCAATGTAATTGGTTTATTCTTGGGCTTTTGAAGACATAATGGACAGGGGCTTTTATTTGCAACTTATTAAAGGTAACTGCAAAAGCAAAAGTAGAGTCCGAAAACCTCTGTGTTCAATTGGGACAAGTTTAGCCACTAATTTCTGCACTTTCCGCACCAAAATTTGTAATTGTGCTTCATTTTTGTGTTTTTTTGGGGGATAATTCTTGTCTCTATTTCGTGTTTCAATAGAATAAAACATTATGGTATTATGTTATTTTATTTTCTTTCTGTCATTCATTGTTTTAAAACTATCAATTACAGGGTATACCAATTGCTTGGTGAATCTGTCACTTACCATTGCATTGGATCTCTGATATTGAAGGTATCTAAGATTGGCTGCACACCCAAGGATAAAAGTTGTGTTGGCTTGGCTGTATTGATTAATTGTTTCCACTCTACTTTCTGTCTACAGGTTTTGCATCTATCCCAAACGGCAGCTTGATTGGCAGGAATTAGTGAATCATGGAGTAGTGACTATTTGTGTATGCAAGTGTATTGGTATTGTAATGTTGATTTCTCAATCCTGAGCTTATGGGGGTCATGAATTGTGACATTTGAGCATGTAATACGCTATTTTCATTTACCTGATGGCTGATGTATAAAACTTGGTTGGTACGTTAGGAGCATGACGGTGCTTTGAACATTTGTAAGGCTTTTGGGGTATTCATGACACAGAAATTGTAAAATTATGTTGATGTTTCTATGAAACAGTGTAATGTGTGATCTTGTGTATTATATCATGAATGGGTTTTGGTGGAAACTGTTCTCTTGAAACACCTTGCGCTGGTTGAGAAGTTGTAGAAAAAGTAATAATATGTCAGTTGTACATACTAATCCCTACGAAAAAAATGGTTGAAAAATGAATTTTTACCTGCCATAATATGTCGTCGGTTCAGGTTTGTCCCTGCGACAAAATTTGTAGTTGGTAAAGGTTAGTCCCAAGGGTAATATTCTGTCGTTGCTAAAGGATTATGGCGACATGGCGTTGGTAAAGACTAGTCCCAACGTAGCAGTGTCTGTCGTTGGTAAAAGTCAGTCCGCATGAGGCAATCTCAACGAAAGCCTCGACGACTGGTCTACGTCGGCAGATGCTTTTGGCGACCATACTCTATACTTTAGGCAACGAAAACTAGCGTTGCTACAGACGAAATTTCTTGTAGTGTGTTGTAATGTTATAAGAACAATCTACTATTTATAATAATATAATTAGTCATAATGAGGTAAGAATTTAATTATTTGAGAACTTAATTAGCAATAAAGTAGAGGTGGTAGTTTGAATTGTAGGTTTCAACAGCGAAACATTTATTGTGAATAATGCTTATTATTTTGAAAATGTCTTGATAGTGTTATTTCTTGGATGTGTTATTTAGTTATAATTTTTAAATATTCTTATTTTATAGTCCTTTAATTAAGTTTTATCTGACAAATTTTAAGTTTTTTTTTCTTTTTCTTAATTTTAATTTTGTTATAATATATAATCTCCATATTTTAAATTTTTTTAACTTTACTATAATATATGACCTTTATAATAAAGAACGATCGCCTCACTTGCCTACCCTTTCGGCCGCTATCTTGAAATTGACAATACTTAATAGATTGAAGTCATCGCATAGACCACATATGTTTCGTACTCCACTTCTCTTCTATTTTCCTCTACTAATAAACCTAAAAATCTTACATAGTGTTTGATAGTACATGGCAAACGCCATGTTAAGTGAGTACAGCTACTCGCACTCCTTGACGTTGATTGTCTTAATTAACTTTTTTTTGTTCTTTTCTGTGAGCGATTGCCTTCAGATTTTGATTGTTTTTTCTGCGTTACAAGCCACCTTTCCCATCCAAAAGTGACATACGTGCACCAGAAAGCCGATCGCTGTACTCCTTAAAATTGTACGTGTCAATTTGACCAAGACCTGGGCTTCGACCGTTTTTCGGAACGAGACGATTAGGTGACAGCCAAAGCCCATGATGGCCCATATCGGTTTCTCCAGTTGTAAGACGAAGTTGAGTCCTGTTATAGGTTTAGAGTTTGTCCACGACGACTGATCAGCCATCATGAGCTCAATTTCTGACAGAACAGCCCATATCAGTGGATAGAATATTTCTAGAAACATTTGACAGAACGTACGACTCTCATAACTTCTAATACATATTTAACAGAAAATAAAAAGGAAAGAGAAAATTTAGAATAACAACAGGCGCAAGCCCAAATCGATGTGTAATACAAAACAGCAGGCACAAGATATTCGCATTAGTCATGATCTTCTGAACGTAGACAAAATCTTATCCTGTGATCTTGTGTTTGTCTCTTTTAACAGTAATTCTTCTGGTAAATTATCTGGTAGAATTGACTTAAGAGGTTGTTAAGGAAATAGACATGTTCTCGACAAGGCTCCCACTTTGGTAAAGAGCAAAGTGGAAAAAGATCATCTTTATGCCTTCAATGGTAACAGCTAGTAGCCTAGTAGTACTGCAGCCTTTCTCATTGAAAAGTACAGAAAGAATGTCCGGAGGCTTGGAGTACTATGGATGGTATTTTGAGTTGAGACCTCATTTAACCAGATTGTGTTCAAACCTGAAAAGAAATGAGACGACAAGTCTCTTTATGAAATTGTTTCATATACATAGCTAGCAAAGCTGATCTACCAGGCAGTAAGACACTAAAAGATTTCGATTTCAGAAATTTGAATCACTTTGAGCTGCAACAGTAGTGGCAGTCTAAAGGTTTACTTTGACAGCTCTGATTCACTTTAAGGCCTATTAATCTCACCGACCATATCTCCTTTGCGGTTGAATTTTAGAGGTCATATAATCAATTGAGTTTAGAATTACGTCCTGGGTTAGTAGATCTTATTGATCTCGATGGATGGGCGGGACCTATAATATATGGAAACAACTAGCGAGTCTGTTACACGTAACAGAAGAATTACGCATCTTTTAAAGGATATCCAAATTGGGTACTATAGATATATAATATATATCTATATCTTAGATTTATGTGGCCCTTTTCATTTACTTTCTATTTTTCTCCTTTCATATGATCATGAGTACACATGGAGGGAGAGCTGATATGAGTTCAAAATTTTGAGAATCAACATTTAATATATAATTACAATATTTTTTTCACATTATGTGCAATAAATATTATATTTGTAACTTGCCATGACTACATCTTACTATATATATAGAGCTAGCCGTAGCATGTACTTTCCCATTTTTGTTCTTTGATGTTCATGAAGAACTAGCTAGGACACAGCATGCTGGATTTGGCCAATTAGGAAATGATCCCGCAACATAGTGAAATTGGGGAAAACTGTATCCCGGCCGTTTGGATGTACAGAAAATATAATTAGGAAATTCACCGTTTTCATGATCAATAACTGAGTTAAATTCCGCTAATTTTCACAAATGATAAAAAAACGCAGATCTGTAAATAAATCTATAGCTAGTGAATCAGTACATGAATATATATTATAGATACTTTTTAAAGGGGTCCTGGTCTCTTTCTTGGACAAAGGAACTCACAGATCGTGATGATCGAGCCCCGTAATATCAAAAACCGTCAAGAGGAATATATCGAGCACGTACGATAAATTCCATGCAAATAGAGCCTGCGTACACACAAATAGTAGGTAATAAATTTACATATTTTGCCACCTTATTCCATGATACACTTTAGTGAAACAAAAGCTTTCCATATGCAATGACCTACTGATCCTTTCAGCGTCTTTTCCTCAACATAGAATGCTGAAAGAAATGAAGACGGAGAAAAATGGATACGATATAACAGCCTAAGACAGGTCCGTAAGAATTATTACATCATGCGCACAGAAGATTATATGAACTTACTAGACAGACACACGCCCTGCAGGCCTGCAACTTTCGAAAAAGAAACTGAAATAACACTTTTAAAAGGTAAATAAATTGAGCAAAGCACGGCCTTTGTGGTTGGTGGTAGCCCCATATATTTTTAAACTTCTTTTTTATTCCATGCGGTCATGTGGTCAGCGAGGTCGTCGTTCGGGGGTCCAGTGCGGCACAGCAGGGCTGAAATGCACCGAGACCACTCTGGAGTCGAGGAGTTCCAGGATGGGGGTGAAATTCACGCACCTCGGCACTTTGTACTGGTTGATAGAGGCACCCCGAGAGATTGCGTAGTCCATGAGCTCTTCAAATGTTCCATTCTTAACCACCCTGATCTCAAGTGGTCCAATTGAGTTGTCTGCAACTCGGCCTTGTCTGTACACCGAGTTCAGCGACTCCTCCATGGCTAAGCAGCAGTTGTTCAGAACCTCATGAGTCTGTGTGTTGGCCGGGTCCTTCACTAACAACTCCCAGTAGATGACATAGTGTCCTGGGATTGATTTTGTCTCTGCGTAGCTTGTGTATTCGACCACGCTTGTGTTGAATCCCTGTAGGAGCACTGATGCATTACTGACAGCCTCTTGTAACTCGGCTTCGTCCGTCTTGTCGGCTTCGATGCTCAAAAGAGCGTTCTTTCTTCTTATAAATCGAAATTGTGGAGCTGAGTTGTAGAAATCGGTGACTTGGAGGATGTCACCCACTCGGTAGCGGCAAAGTCCAGCATAGGTGGTAATTATGAGCTCATATTCTTTCCCAACTTCTACGTTGGCTAGGTCGACAAGACGTGGAGGCGAGTCACGAGATAGAGCTGGATCGTTCTGCTCGAGTGGCAAGAACTCGAAGTAACCCATGTTTGGCATGATAGTATAGGAAACCTCAGAAGGCTTGGACATTGGCTTGAGGTTAAGCCCAAAGTAGCACTCGGAGGACGCGAACATGGTGCTAGCAAGAGGCAGCCCTCCACTATAATAGTCAAGCGTGGGTATGTACTGAGCCATAGCACCTGTTATAACCACGTCTAGATATTTTGTGTTCGGCCAAATTCTTGTGATTATACTTTCCCAATTCTCTCCTGAACACTCCTTGGTTATGAACTCCGAGAGTTCTGGGTTTGGTTTGATAAATTTGGAAATGCAATTACGGAGAGAAGGGTCTGTGATTTTAGGGTTTAAGGTTCCTTGTGAGATGTCATGGGCCAGTAGTTGCCAATTAAGTTGTAGGAACCGGATGGCTCTGAGTAGGCCCGAGGCAAATACAGCACCTACTCGGAGGACCTCTTCGCGCATGATGAGGCCGCATAGCATTTGGGTGTACATGCTTTGAAACAAGTCAGCGCAGAGAACGGCCTCATTCGGGCTCGTGTAGACCATGTAAGGGTCAAATGGTCTGTTCTTGAAATGGTCGCTCTTGTAGTAGCTGGTGAGCACCGGACGTGCCAAGAGGCCACCCGGAGTCTTGGTCTCGGCCTTCACGAACAAGAAGTAGAGTCCCTTCCCCTTGTCCAGATCCTGGACATATCTGTAAAAGAACAAAGGAAAAATTGTACCTAGGTTTCAAGCAAGAAAAATGACGCGTTTCAATTGTGGGAACTCGAAGCAGTCCTAAGTATACTTACAGGTTCATCACCGGCATGAGAAGACTGTACAATAGCTGGCGACGGTCCCATTCTTCACGAATTGTTGGCGTCAATTTTCTCTCCCCAGCCGAAGTCCCAGAGCTGCAAAATATCTCAATTTGTTATCCCAAAAGAGATACATATAAGAACTCGAAACGATAAAAGAAGGATGTTATTAGTGCACGTATACTTTAATTGCCTTAGACAAAACCATAGGCTAACGTGGTTTTATGTAGACGATGTGCAACAGTGGTTTTGTGATTTAGGACAAATTTTTCTGCAAGGCTGTTTTTCTAAACATAAACGCCTTATCTGAGTACGGAGATTATGAGTAAGACTACTTCTGCCATCTGTGATGAGTTGCCATCTGTGACTGTGAGATACCATATTTGTCTAAGCTATAACCAGTATAAAAGAGCGATAAATATTGACAGTATTTGCACCTGGTGAGGAACTCAGAAATGGGGTGACCAGACAAGATGGGGGAGCCGTCACCATTAGCAATACGCTGGATCTCATGCTGAATATCCTCATAGGTAACCACAGGGATGTTCGATTTGAACGTGTCGCGATCCGTTGCCCCATTGAGATGGAATCTCCTGAGATACTCGGTGTCAGAGTTCTGCCTCAGAATCTCAGCCAAAACCCTCTCCTGGACTGCATCTGCGTTCTTTGTCATATCCTCGATGAACTGAAGCGCTTTCACGTCCTTCTCGCATGTCGGAGGGCCGAGAGGGAAGGATAGTTCTGAATGAACCTGCATTGTTGAAAAACTGAGAGAATAGTAAATCAGTTGTTTAGTGCGGTTCATAGCTCGTGAGAGAGCCTGCTTCTTATAGGTGAAATGAAATAGAATTTACCATATTTTTCTCTACACCACATCATATTCCACCTCACAAAATTGGCCACGTGGATGTGCGGACTATTAGTGTACCGGTGTGGAAGGACTCTAGCGGAGCTTCTGGTCACGTAGCGACACCCCAAAAGCTAAAACGATAATTGTCTCAGAAACTGATGCCCAAGGAGGGGACATGTGGGGCCCATAACACGTAAGAATGCCAAGACGGAACCCGACAGGTGGGACCAAGTATTACCAGATCAGCAAGGACTGTAAACCTGTTGGTCTCGGACAACGATGGCTGCCGGCTAATGAGCCACTTTCAGAGACGAGAAGGGCGAGGTTATAATACTAATTAATCTATGCAAATGCCAAGAAAAAAAAAATTAATCTATGCAAATGCAATTTCCGTTAAACATGGCAATGAACCTAACTTTGAATAATCTGAACCAGGACGGTAATACTAGACGTTAGAACACTGTAATTGGCAAGTGATGATTTTCCTTTTTGTCCTCATGAGAGGCTGGCATGATACCTGTTATAAAAGGATTTCCTCTGGGCGTTCCTGATCATAGAATGAGTCAATCATGTCTCTTGTGATATTTTTCTTCCATAGATCAAAAATATTTTCGAATATATTTTTTTTTAAAATGGTGGTCCTATTTCAGTAAGAAAATTTTATTTTTCGGTATCCATTTGCAGATCCGTTGATTCTAGTTAATAGTTGATTATAGTCAATAAATATTTGGACCTTTTAGTATAATTATATTATATCGAAACCAGCTTTTATCGTTACATTATGATTAAAGAACATACATAATAAGAGAACCATGGGAAAAAAAGATATTGGGGAGCAGGAATCACGTGGAAGTGATCACTTGGATGGTTATTTCTTAATTGTTTAATTAACATTGATTTGGTTATAAATTTTTTTCTTTGTAGTACTTATTCTTGGGGTCTAGCTAGGCTTGTCTAACATTTTTATATCATAAAGGCAGGTTAACTTTAGCATTACTTTTACATCATGACAGTTGCATTACATTATCATTGTTTTCTTCACCACCTTTACGGAATGATTAGGGCATAAACTTATTCGAAATCAGAAATATACAATGCAATTAGGACAAAGTACTTCGTGGGTATCACGTTTCAATAGTACGTAAAGGAATCCTGGAGAACTCTGGCCAATGATTTTGATTTGATGTGTTATATTGATTTTGCATGCGTGTATATAAAAAAAGGTTAATTGAGACTCGAAGATTTAACTACCACAGGAGTACTGATTATCGGTTATTGGTATAATATTATTGTTTCTCAAATCTATATGCTATTTTTGACCAAGTCATATGGTATTTCAACATGGTAAGTTAAGGCCTAATTATAACTAGTTGATTCTTAAAGGGATTATTACTTAGTGAAAAATTCTCTTAATGGTATTTTGAGATTGATATTCTTCGGATATTGGCCAAACTTAATTTATTTATCCACCGTCGATTCCTCGTCCCTATGGATAATCTAATTACAGTTCATCAGATATTGAGACTTTTGGTTAATTCTAATAGAGATGTAGTGCTGGTCAAAGGTGGGTGTTTATGTGGCTCTAACCAAAAATGAAAACTCACTTTCTTATGGACTAAAAGTGAATTAGAAGGTATATAAAATTAGTCTCTTGGGGCCGTGAAATTTACGGTGAGTGATTTCTTCAATGCTGGAATAGTCGTTCGAATGGTAATGGGATATATTGTCCACCAACTGATTGATCATCTAACAAGAAGGGTAAAGAATTGGAAAGTTGGAAATGTAGTAGCTAGCTTCGCATGCACCAGAGATATTCTTATAGCCCTGCTAGGAATCAATGGAAGGAGTATTTTATATGTTCTTATAGAATAATCTTTGGTACTCTTGACGTCAAAGAAAACTCCGAAAAGCCTTGTCACATATATCACCATTCTACGTACGCTAGCTAATTAATTGGATATGTGAACTCGATCTTCTTCGTTGATGAGGTGTTCAAAGTGTTTTTTGCGCCTAACTAATTAATTCTAAAGCATATCTATGTTGTTCCCTTGTCTCATGCACGCCAAATAATTAATAATCGAGATGGATTTCTAAAAGTGGCCCTTTAGAGCTGAGTAAGGGTTAACATGCATGAGGCCAGATCAGTTAAACTGATCTCAAAACTCTAGGGTGAAAAATCATGAATTTTGAGGAAATACTACTACTTTGTTCCATTATGCAGTTCATAACAATCTTCTACAAGCAAGTTGCCTCCATGTCGACATGTCAGTTAGGACCTGCACCCCACAGAGAACCAAATGGCATTATTTCCCCCGAAACGAGAAATTAAGAAGCAAATTCTACGAATTCGGTTCACCATCTTTATTCGTTTGTTTTCCGAGAGAGGAATTAGCTAGTCCACCTAGCGTTAATGGCAGATTATAGTACTATTGCTAGCTGGTTGTCGGGTTGGACTACTGATCATGCTATATATGCTAGCTCTTTACAAGTTGCGCCATAATTGGCTTGGCCCTTAATTAGAAGAAAGGAGTATTATATATTCATGAATCATGTTATAGACATGATAGATCATAGATGCCTTATAGTATTAGGGTTTAGGATAGTTTATAATTTATGATCATTGATAAGAAAGCAAATCATATTCCCATTTCTTAGTGTTTAAGTCCTTATCGCTGAGTCGTCGTGAATTGTAAGTACTGTTGGCCAATCATGGAGGGCATGGTTCCCTCTTTTGACATTCAATAAAAAGAAGCAGCTAGCAGTACTGAAACGAGGAATTATAGTTCGATGCCGCAGTTTTCATGCTGTGCCATGCGTATACCCTGCATTTATAGCTTAAATCTTCATGGAATACCAGCCTGATCTTTAAAGAACAGTGAAATTGTCTTGTTTGTTCTTTTTCTTTCGGTTGAAGCATTATCCGATGGCACAGTATTTAGCAAATGCAAATATGTATTATGTTATTACCCATATATAAAAGCAAACCAGAGACCAATAGTACTGTTGCGTACAAGGATATCAATTATGGGCAAGAAATTAATGTCAACCATCTGCAAAATATTTGGTATTATTTTTTTCCCTTTATTATATAGAGAGTTTCAAACATATCAAGAGACACAATGGGTCTATGTCGCATATCAAACTATGAGAATGGTTATATATATATATGCACGGTGATTAGTCATTTATGGATGTTGACACCCCAACCACTGCCCAATATTAATATTAATAACCAAGAAGGTTAATTAATATATATTCAACCTTAATCCTAGGTACTGCTCAAGCCTCCAAGCATGTCTATGAATATATATGATGACTGCGACCCCTATCCTACTCCCAATTGCGTAAGTACTTCTAGCTTCCTAACTCTTAAGCAGCTACACGGAAGCTTCAAATTAACCGAGCGAATTGTCAATAGATTAGGGAATTTCCGGTATACATTTGATCGGTTGGCCAAACTCTTGTCCTGAAATGCAACGACAAAAAACTTACTGACCCTTTCAAAATTTCCACTTAATTGACTTTAATCCTTTTTTATCCTCACCAAAGGAACAAGTTCCATCGAGGAGATCATAATTGACTGAATAAATGGATTTTCTGACATGGAAGTGTAGTGGCGTCAAGTAAATGGGTTTGAATTGGCAAGTTCAATAGACTTCTTTTAGTCACGCCTGCATATCAGGACTCGATCAAATCTCTTGTCTATTTCCATCCATTTTTAACCTAGCAGGCCAATGCTTGTTAATTACGGGCCAAGATGCGTACCGTTGTGGATTCTGCCGGTTCAATCGTTACCTGCTCAAAATCTTCCTAATTAATACATATGCATGTCGGTATAATATATACATGTAGATATATATGAGTATATAGAGGGAGGGGGTGGGGAGAGAGAGTACATTTTCCAGGCCATGTATTTCTGCATAAATAATCGTATTACTAAACGATCATCCTATCCGTCTGAGGGAACTAATCAACGTGCCCGAGAGAACCTTGAAAACAAAACCGATCACCACATATCTATTGACAGGGCTAATCGGACCTCTGGCTAATATGTCCAAACCTTATGCACATAGGGCATCATTGTTTCCTAGAAAATAGGTTCCTGAGGAAAGCACACCTCAATTTAAAAAGGGTGATAAAAGTGGTCCCTTTGTCAACCACAGGCCCGCGTGTAGTGGAAACCAGCACAAGTCCTTGACTAGAGATGTTTTGGCCCAGATCTGTCTTCATCCGGTCATGGAAATACAATTCGTGGTTAATTTATTTCATATTTTAAGCGTGAATTAGTTAAAGAAGAGAGGGAGAATCAAGTTGGAGACCGGAGACCATCTAGCTAGATCGTGCATACAGTTATGTGGCTGGTGGTGCAAGCTAGACACGCCACTAGGGCTTCGTCCTTTCAGTAGACAAATATGGATACAGATCCCATGCAATTTCTAGGGTGTTGCAGGCGCAGGGGATACAATTCGCCGTCCTCCCATGAGAGGCAGAGGCACTGACTTGTCATAATTGGCTTCTATCCGCAAGCAACTGCTCTCTTTCATGATTTTTTTTTAATTCCTTCTCTAATTGTAACTAGATGAAGCTATATTGTTCGGTTCATTCGTCCTAAATTTTGTTCCAGTTGTATTGCTTTACCACATTCAGTTCAGGTCCAGCAAATGGATTGCATTGCAGTTCGAATCTTGCTCTTTACGATGTGATATTTATTAGAGCTCTGACATGTTTTTTTAGTATATTCCAGTTGAACAATTTGTTGGTTTATTCTTTTTCATGACCAATGGGTTGGTCATGTACTCGTTTCGGTTGTCTTTCAAGCTTTGCAAAATGTGAGAAAGTATTAACTTTTCTTTACATGATCTTGAGATTCCCAAGTCTGGACCCGTTTGCAGCAGAAAATTAGAAAAATGAATAAACAGTTTATAGCAGACAGTAGGGCTGTCTACCAAACCGGCCGGACCGGCCAACTCGGACCGGAACCGGATCGGTTTTGGACAAACCGGACCAAGACCGGTATACTCCGGTCCGGTATACTCCGGTCCGGTTCCGGGTTATCCATGTGGAAAACCGGACTTTGACCGGAGTATACTTCTTCAAACCGGTCCAAACCGGAAATTGGCCCAAAATTGCATGGTCCAACATAAAATCGGCCCAAAATGGACCGACCCAAACTGATCCAGATCGGACCGGTGAAACCGGAGACCGGACCAGACCGAACCTATCCTGTAGAATGACCGGGCCGGTCCGGTCCGGTCTATATACTTTAAATTATGACCGGTTTGGCCGGCCGGACCGGACCGGACCGGACCGACCAATGAACAGCCCTAGGAGACACTGATAAATATTAACCTAAGGAAAACATCAATTTCTCAAGCAACAAAAAAGAGGGATATATATAATAAAGTGATGTAATAGTTTGGTGCGACTAATGACGTGATTGCTAATTAATATTCGTGATTCTGTGTCAATATTTCACAAATGGAAAGTTCCAAAACGTCCACTCCTTAGGGCATGCAAAGCAGTAGTACAAGTACTTTAGTACAGCTCACAATATTACACATATCTGTCCCTGCATTCACAATATAATTTCAAACCCAATTCCCTTAATAGATATCCTCCTATCCGTCTTTGCATAATTGCATAGACACTAACCACATGTACATAAGGTAGATGTTTCGTTGTTTAAATGGAAAGAAGAAAAGCTCAGGAAAAAAAAATGGAAAGAAGAAAAAGATCAAGGTAAGTAAGCTGATACGTGAAAGTGCTCCATCATGACCTTTATTTCGTTAACTTCGGACACCTATTAACCTCATCAAGAACGAAACATGCACGGGGTAAGATTCGTGCATCTGATCAGGCCAGGCCTGGATCCTCACGAGGATTGCTAAAAATTTCCAGACACATAATAATACAGAGGGACAGCAAAAGCTAATGTCTCACCTTAATTCGCAGATCAGTCCGAGATAGTGGTGTGACGTTACTGCAACAAGTATCTCTGGCGAATTATTAGGACCAATTTCCTTATCTTTTGCTTGACAATATTCTAAAAAGTGGTGGCCTCCGATTATGATGTATTTGGTAATTCATTGAAGGGAATAGACGAATACGTTTAAAGTTTAACTAGTTAAAAATTCATAGCAATCCAATTATACAAGTATGAAGATAGATTTGCGTTACCATTTTAAACAAATATGTATGCTTAATCATTATTATTTTTATCTGATTCATTCATTCGAAAACGTTTGGTATATTTTAGGACCATATCAAGACAGAGCATTAACACATCGAAAACTCAATGAACTTTTGCTGGTTAGCGATTAATGCAAGTATTTTTCTAGCAAATTGGTTGGTTCGTATGCAGCCAGGCTCCCCCATGATCATGCTGCTCTTTGGTTTGCAGAGAGAGATTGGTTGGCTTTGCACATACGAATAGAAAATGTACAGTTACCCAAACACGCTTCGGTCAGGTGAAGTCATAATCTTTCTCCTCATCATTGAACCACACGTACTGCTCATAATGCAGCAAGATCAGGATAAGATCTAAAAGCAACTTGTCACCGCCAACTTCATCTGAAGGTATTGTCATTTCGCCATTAATTAAGATGTTAATCCTACAGTACATGTTTTTTCTATCATATTTTAGTCCGTGAAATATTCCCGTTGCTTTTTTTTATTTCGTGTAAGAAAGAGTTTAATTAGTATATATATTGTTAAAGGAGATGAAAATGAGAGAATTAAGGGAAAGACTCTTCCACAAAATCATGAGATTAGTATCATTTAAAAGTCTAAACAATTAATTACATCACATTAATATATATATTTCTTGAATTATTAAAATTTATCAATATGGTCCTTTTAAATAAATTTGACAATAAAAATTATGATTTTAGCCTATTTTTTATTCATTTTAACTGTATGATCTAGTAAAACATATAAATCAAGAAATTTTGATAGTTTGAAAATAAAGAAATTAATAATTTAGACATTTAACTAATATTAGTCTTATTTTGGGGTGTGGAAAAAGGTTTCGAGAATTAAAATAAATTTTGAATGAATTTCCACAAATTTGAAGAAGTTTCCAAGAAGCATCACGTTGAAAAGGGCAGAAGCAACGTCACTGTGACTATCATTCCAGATAGGAAGATATATAAATGTTATTAAACTCATTCAACATGAAAAGTCATTATTGATGTGTGGCTTCGATCGATTCGCTTGAAGATTTCTTCAAGTTAATCACGACGTACGTAGACCCTGAAAACAAACGCGTGAAGCGTGAACAGTAAGTACTGTTTTTTTTTTCTTTCTCAATCATCAGTCAAAAGAAAATTATTAGCTTTTTTGTGTACAGAATAATGTGTGGCTTCGATCGAAAAGCTGTACCTGCTGCATATATATGTGCATTTGGACTAAGAATCATACCTTTTGAGTATCCACTTGGATCTTTTTCTATAATATTTTTTGTTCTTCTCTAATTGTTTAGTTATTCGGTAGGGAAGGTGTAGGAGGAAAATGTGTTCCCTCGATCGACTTGAATGTTTATTATTAACTTTACAGTGTATTTATTATTTCTTTTGCTAGCCCTTGTGCACCGTGCATGCATGCATGTTCATGCTATACGCGGTTCTCGGGCCTACTAATTAATCACGGATTTCAATTGCAATTTGACTTTGATGGTTCATATATATAGCTTGATACTTCAGAATCTTATGCTGACACATATGGTCCATTATTTCTCCAAACGATAGTGGATTTCTCTCTGGCCTAGTTCTACGAGAGCACAAAGATAATGTTTTGCCGTTTTGGGTATTAAATCATATGCACAAAAGCTATTATTTCTTTTACTTACTTAGTAGAGTACCCCACATGTACCAATTTACTAGCTAGACTAATCACATCACAAAACTAAGACATTGTTCATGATCAGTTGAAATATGCCTTACAGTGAACCAACATAAAACGCAAATCATGGCAAAAAATCCATTTGCAGGGCTTTAATTTGTCCCTTGCGGGTTGGCTTCCATTTGCAGCTGTTAGTTTGACAAGATGAACTTGTCCGGCCCCTTGCTTATTCGATCGGCTTGAGGCTTCGAAGCATATGCATGTGTTTTAAGGACACCATTTCCATGATATAATTCACATTAAAACAAGATCGGCCGATCGGGGTTTGTACAGCTAGCTATCTATAGAGGTCAAGGCCGGCCTCTCTGAACTCTTTATTGTCAAATTTCACATGGCTGTTGAAAGAGATAATCGTAGGCTTATATTTGATTCCAAGGTCCTCGCGCATTTCTTTCTTGGGTCAAAGACATATAAACACTCCTATATATATATCTAACCTCACATGGCTAGCCTGTTATAGCGTATCTTTATAGGCTAATTGATTCCAGTTTATATATGGACATTTGATTGTTCAATTAATTACTTAATTTCTTGGCCTAGCTAGTAGTCATTGGATAACTTCATCATCTAAATAAACGTTGGGTGTGAGAATTTAGACTAATAATTATCGCAAGCTCAATAAACGTTGGGTGTGGGATCTAACCTTTTAAGAGTAATAGCTCAATATATTTTCTTCTAATTATCTGGTACATTCTGGGAGGCTTGGAATATGGTGTAAGAAAAAAGCTTGTTCTGGTTTGCAAATGAGAGGCTTTGGGACAGAAAATCCGAGGCCGTGAGAAGCCCTCCTACTTTGTCTGAGACAAGTTGAAACGAAAAGGATAAAGCAAATGGGGCTGAATGGAAAGTCATATGTGCTGCGAAGAAGATGTTTGGGTTCAAGCCCATTTTTCATTCTGTCGTTATGGGCTGTCCATTCGGGATATATCGGCAACTCGACGAAGTTTTCATGGACCCAAACCTTTTTCTTTTCCACTTATTGAAGGAGAGCAAGGCTGAGCTCTATTGTTGGCCAGGAGAATTCACTAAAGCCATGGGGATGTCTCCTGCGAAGAGGAATTCGTAGAAATTGTCTCAGAATCCCCGATTGAAATTGGGTGGATCCAGGTGGACTGAAGCCCATTGGCATACATCTGGCTCGTAGATAATCCTTGGTGTATGTTGAAATTAGCCCATTGAAATGCACCTGGCCCGAAGGTACTTGGAGTCTTGGTGGTGTATGTTAAACCACAAATGACAAAACAGACGGGAGAAAGAAAGGCAATTTTTTTTAAAGCCCAGTAGCTTTTGTTTGCCGAAATTTAGTTAAGGGTTTAATTATTATTTTAAAAAATAATTATTCTCTATCTTGATCCTCTCTATTTGCACTTTATATATCATTCAATTAAGCGTGGATTTTTTTTTTTTTAAAAAAAAGGTTATTCCTACCTTGTTCGTTTCCATTTGCCATCGAACTCGACAGCATGCACAACAATTGCATCTTTCCTCTCATTTTCATAACGCATTGTGGTCATAGTCCGAGTGCCTCAATTGTACGGCTTTTTTTGACAAAAAAAACAGAAGAAAAACGATATCATATATGGAGCTCCATGATGCCAAATTCCACGAGTTTAGATAAAGTCCATACGCCTAAGCTATGATCTTTATTTTACTTCATGGATGAGGATAAGAAACATATTACATGGATGAGATCGAAGGACAACAGATGTTGGTCAAATAGAAGGCGTAAGTATCACAGCCGAAGATTTAAGTCAAGCTTAGGTGCGTCAGAAGATTGCTCTGGGAATCTGTTCGTGCGAAAGCTACCTGGCCAAATCAAATCCATTGCTTCTTCTAGCACGAAGGGTGTCCATGCCATCCCAAGCCTAGTGTTGGCATCACTAAATCTTGCGACCACGGCCGACCCTTCTCTATTGGGCTTCCGCACAAGGGTGTGAGGCTGGACACCCAGTGATCGAGTCGTTATAGGACTGAAGGGAAACCCCATTGTCGTCATCGTCGTCTTGTGAGACTGGTACCTTTTGGTAGCTCCTCTTTCTCTTTTGTGTGCATTTTGGTGGCCACCCAAGGCTTGCGAACTGAAAAATTTCCTCATGCAGAAGTTGCATGAGAAAAACTTGTTACTGGCAGGTTTTGTCAGGGAATCAGAATCCCCATCTGTGAAGGACTTGTTTCTGTTGAGGCCCAAACTCAGCCATTCCCCGAGGTCATCATCTCCAGCGGCAATTTCATTATCGTCACTTGCTTTGGATTCGGCATCTTGGATGTCATGTGATATCTTGTTTGCTTCTTTCTCCTGGAAAGTCATAGCAGCAACAATTTCAATCTTTCAGAAGGCTATATTGAGGATTTTATAGAGAGGCTTGAATAAGTGGGGTGCTTGCTGTAAAATAGGAATAATCCAAGGAGAGAGTTAATGGCCAGAAAGAGAGGTATAATAAAGGGGAGGGAGTGGCAGTGGATCATTGAGTTTCATCTCAATTATCGCTTGTGCTCCCAACTTGGGGATGCTTAATTATGTGGGCAATGCTTTTGTCACCTTAAGGTGCTGGCCTTATCAAGCTTAGGATTCGCTCGTGATCTTTTTCTTTTGCCTCTCCTAGTGTAGAAACAACTACCTTATTCTATCCGGATTGATGTTTGACAGCAGTTTAACCGTTGACAGTGCCACTTTCAGTCACAACCCCCCTCCTCTCTCTTTTATCTTATCGTGAGATAATATAAATCCTATATAGAGAAGATACACCACTTCAAAAGCTTTATAAAAGAGATGAATTTGTGTCGATCTTTAGTACAGTCGACTCGCCTTCCAAATTATGGACATGTTCGTTTGGTTAAAAATTTTAGAATTTGAATCTAACTTCTAAATTTATACTTATAACATTATTTCTACACGTATACCAATACAACTCAACATTATTTTTTTTACACACATCAATACAACTCAACAACTTTTACACGCATGCCAATAAAGTTCAAACATCACCTAAATATTTGCACTATTCTTATAATTCAACAAATTTTCTCAAAACGAACATGTCCATAATGTAAATTTGTATACCATACGAAATGACGTTGATTGGTCCTGTTAGAATATTTAGAATATGCTGATTTGATGCTGATTTTATTCTAATTGTATTTATTGTATTCCTTTTATTCTTTAGCTCTATTCACCTATAAATAGCCCATTCTCTGTACAGTTTAAGATACACAGAAATATACAGAATATTTTCACACTTTTTCTCTTTTTCTTCATGGTATCAGAGGTAAGTGTCACCAACAGATAAAGTAGAAGTAGAGATAGACCCTACATGACTAACAGGCATATGAGAACCATTAGTTGTGTATATGGCGGGATTAGGAGAGATAGCAGTTTTATGAGAGAAGATGGTGGAATCAGATGTCATATGATTGCAGCAAGCAAAGTCTAGAAACCACTGAGACGTACCGGGGGTGACAGACAAGGCAGTGGAGGATTGAGATAAAACTTGGTGAATTAAGTCCTTTACTTCAGCTGTAGTGAGAGAAGTGGACTGAGATGGAGACTCGGGTGCAGAAGTAGCAGAAGAGGCGACCGCAGTAGTCTGAGAAGCTTGTTGCTGTTTATAGGACTTGAACTTACGACATTCATCAATGACGTGGCCATTACGTTTGCACCACTTGCAAAATCCAGTTTTGGAAGAAGAACGTCTGGCGGCTGATGAAGGAGTACCACGAGAAGTAGTGGCAAGGACCATATCAGGTGATTGTAGCTTCATAGTGGAACGACGAGTTTCCTTAAATATGAGTTCAGAGACTGCAGCATCCAAAGACGGAAGTGGCTGACGGTGAAGAAGAGAGGCTCGAGTAGATTCAAAATCATCCCGAAGAGCCATCATGAAGTGCATAAACTTTCGTCGATCAAGCCAGGCAGCAAAGATTTGAATGTCTTTAGAACATTCCAAATTTGGATTTGCAGCAGACAACTGTTCCCAGATATGATTAGTCTGAGAATAGAAATCAGCAATAGACTGACCTGGTTCTTGCTTCATTTGATACAATTTAGTTTCAAGTTGAAACTCCAAGGAAGCATCATAGGTGCAATTATATCTCTTGGCCAGAAAATCCCAAGCGACTGCAGCATGCCCAAGTCTTGGAAGAAGACTATTGATGAACGAAATAGAAGTGTTGATGAACCAGGACAATATCTTGTAATGAATATTGTCTCATTCTTCCAGACGAGTTGCAAATGTCTCTTCTTTCTCATCTTTATTCTGGATTGGTTCAGGTATTGCGCCAGTCACATAACGCCATAATCGACGACCTTTCAAGAAAACTTCCATATTCTAGGCCCACATACTATAGTTGGAGCCATCTAACATTACCTCAATATGACGAACAATCGAATCGAGGTGCAATACAGATTGAGACATATTGAAGCTTCAAATGCAGAAACATAGTGCAAAAATGAAATCAGGACGAAAAACTGAGTAGGAAGCACTTGTGCGTAAAAGTCAACTATCAACATTGGTCAACGGTCAACGTTTAAAAGTCAACGGTCAACATTCAGTCAACGGGCAGCTGTCCCAAATGACATGGCGCTGATGTGGCGGAAGCTGATGTGTAAACAGATCTTGTGTGGCGCTGACGTGTTTAGGGTGACGTGGACCGAGGGCAAGAGATACTGCGCGTGGATGGCGCGGCAGGACGCTCTGGAGGCGCGTGCGAGGTCGTATGACGGTCTTCTCAGCAGATCTGAATTCCTCTCCGAAATATCTTTCCAATGGTACGGGTACCTTGGTGAAGAGACAATCCAAACAGTGCAAAATCGAGAAAGGAGAGAGGTGGCGGTGCGTGAGGCAGAGTACGGCAGAGGTTCTTTCACGAGAGAGAGTCTCTTTTCTTCAGGTCCCAACCAAGCACCCTACTCTGTTTATCATATTTTGCCGCCCGCACCACTCAATGAATGTCTCATACTCTGCCTCCTTCACCCTATGTTGCCATTTGCCAAGTAAATTTTCTTATGTCTTGCAACCACACAACAGAGGACGCATGTCCTGTACAGGAAAAAAGCTACTTTTTTTAAAATGGGTTGTCTATGACAAGCTTCAATGGAGATAGTCGGAGAGACTCAGAGACTGGTGAGTATATCATTCGATGTCAAAGTTCTGTGCAATGCTTAATTTTGAGGTACCTCGTGGGCCCAACTGACAAAAATGGTGATTAAAAAAAAGTATGCAAGAGGGATGGGGTTTAGATATTTATAGTTGGGTTTCTTTTGAAACAAGATCTTTCTGGGTTTCTTCAATAATGGATAGTAACAGCCTAACAGGTTTGCTGAGATGCCAAACAAAGAAATAATTTGCAGTTGAAATTCTTTTCTTGTTTTCCTTTTCTGCAGAAAACGCTGATATACACCCAAAACTTCAGTGGGAGAAAGCTTAAGTATTTATCTATGCACCTGAACAAACAAGAAGGTGACGTAATCACCTGGCTTTCAGACAAAGGTAATGCTTGGTTTTCAGTACCATTGGCTACTGTATGCATATCGAGTCACAGTCTTATCCGGGTATCCAGTTAAAGCATTTTGTTGACAAGGATCCAAGCAAGCAACAATTGTGGATGCCACGGAAGTGCTGATTCGAGGAGGAAGAAAATATGCCTATGATATGCCAGTGATGCCAACCTATCGATTACTAAAGCTAGCACATTCCTTTGAAGAATATTGGTCTCAAAGCAGTTCTTTTGGTTTCATGGTACCCAAGAATCCCTCGAAGTTAAACTTTTTGTTGGCTTATTCTGATATATTCCTGAGGTGCTTCTATTCGGTGGAAGGTCATTACGTTAAATTAGGAGGGGCTTTGTTCAGAATCGATTTCACGAAAGTGACCAATTGCTACCCTTGGCATCTCTGTTCTTTTGGGTCTGGTTCCCTCAGAAACAGAGACAAGTCGAACTAGTTGATTTGAGTTCCATCTTTCTTTCTCGAAAAGCTATGTGCAAGGATGTTGGAAAATGTTGTACCTTTTCATCCAATTTCATTTGTAGGCCCCGAACATATTTCATTTTTCAGGGAACTATTCCTCAACGGAAAAACGGCAAACTCTCATCTCCATGCAACATGAACTTCTATTAGATCCTGTAGGTTACTACTTTAACAGAAATTCGATTGGGGTTGAATCAACAAGAAAACCAGAGCTGTTCAAACTTGTGGAGTTAAGTTATTTATTTTCTTTTCTAGGTGAACAGAATTTGTAAATTGTGCAATTAAGTTGAATGATACAATTAGCAACGTCTTGGCTGCTGTCTGCTGAACGTGGATACTATCTCAAATGAAGAAAACAAAAGGTTGGTAAATGGTTTACAATGGGATGCATGAACGTGAACAGATATTCCAAATAAACTTCAGTCTCCTCTATCTTCAAAACAATCAACCGGATCTTTTTAGCATAGCAGATGTATCGCAGCTCCGATCATCTTCAATTCCAATATAAAATTATTTGAAACCTACGTACAAAGGAAATCAATTAAACTTCAAATAAGGTTCTGAAAATTAAAGTGCTTAAATTTTTCTCAAAAATACATTTAAAAAGGGTCCCACCATTTGGAATGAGAGTTGACAATAATTAATAAACACTTCATTAAATAAGCAGCATACATACCTAGCCAACACTATCTGATGGTTAGGATTGCTGGTAATCAGTGTACCCAACAACAGGATCTAGGGTGTAGAATGTGTCTATTGTATTTATTGAGAGGAGCATTGAGCTCAAATCTCTTAGGCAAATATAGATTGGCCAAAAATAGACGACCATAAACAACAAAATCTAGAATGAATTTGATTTCGAAGTAGTTAGAAGAAAGTTGTAGTAGTCAAACCAACAAAAGAAACAACAAATAAAGGAATGAATTTGATTTCCAAGTAGTTAGAAGGAAAATGGTGCAGAAGAAACACAAAACATAAACGAAGTTGGGAAAATTGTTACATTGCTTCTTCCTTGTAAGATTGTAGTAGATGTAACTTTACAATTTGGTTTGCAACAAACATGTACCTTTTCAATGAAAAATAAAACTCATTGTGGAGGCCCAAGAGGAGCAGCTTTTACCTTTTAATGAGTGCACTGATGTTGATCTATGAGAAAGTTATTGAGAAGCGTATGCAGATGACTTGACCTTTAGATGAAGTATAGCTGCAGAAGAGATGATCTCTGTTTTGATCCAAAAATGCTGTTATGAACAACCTGCATGCACCCCTCTCTCTTTCCGAGATAAACCACCCTCCCCAAAAAACAAACCATCTCATTGCCAGCCAAGATATGGCATGAATTCTTGAATCGTTTAAGTTTCAGGCATAGGTTTGGTTCAGCAAGGATTCAACTTCAAAACAAATATTTATTTTGATAAGAAAGACAACCAATGAATCGTAAGTGGCAAAAAAAAAACGTGGTAAGTCTGCAAGCAATCCCGTGAAGGTCAGCTACCCAGAAATTCATACTCCAAACTCAGCCATAAAAGTTCCTCAGAAACAAAGCACCAAATTGCCTGCAGATGATATAAGTCGTATATAAACCATTTCCCATTAAGTCCATCACATTGCACAAATTATTGACCTCGATAAAGATACTCTTAATTGCAAAATCTTCCAGTGTTGTTGACTATCCAACGTGAAATTTATCCAGAAAGTCACTGGCTAGGGATGGAAAACTCAATAATATATCACAATAAACAAACCAAGAACTCTTATGAGTTCATAATCAAAAGCAGGACAGTTTGCCCAGTTCTCAGGGCAGAGACCGACTCTGAATCTGAATCAGAATAACATTTGAAACGTACTCCCAACGCCCTCCATCAAGCCATGGAGCTCCAGCAAGATCTAGTTCTAACTCCATATGACAGCACCTGGTGTACTGAGCCAACAGTCTACTCAAGCACCTACAAAATATAACAAAAGACCAGAAAAAATTTGGTCAGCAGCAAGAGCTCCATATATGTCTCAATGTCCCATGACATACAAACGCTGCTCAAATACAAACACAATGTTAATATCTCAGAGATTAGGTCCATAGTTAAGAATAAAACAAATCATCTGCAAGTATTAATTCCTGGAAGCACATTGAAAATTGTATTATAGTTCTCAATGATTCGGCCCACAAAGTTGAACAAGAAGAACTCTAAACCATTTACAAACAAACATCATCAAGAAATGCATACTGCTTAGACCAACCAGAATCTCTTATCAACTCCATCACATTCTTTTTGTTAACACCCTACTTGCCCCCCCCCCCCACCCCTTCCCCCCTAAAAAAAAAAGAGTCCCATTAGTGTTCAGTGTTCTCATGTAACATATATAGAGATAGATACCAAATTTGACATTTTGGACTTCCAAATTCAAGTTTACCATGGTCATTAGCTTCTGGAAAGCAGTCCCTGGTAACCAATTAGTGCTTATGTATCAATCAATGGTGGCTAAAGATGCAGAGCCTCCATTACCTTGTACAAACCAAATGGATTATGTGTGAGCTTTGGGCTCTCGAGGATAGTAACCACACACAGGAAAAACCAGATATGATCACATTTCCGGCACATTCAACTATACCATTCAGAAAACGCAAAACGATAGTATCCTTGCTAACCTGTGATATCAATACAGGGACATTATGAGTTATTCAAATACGTGCAATGCACCCGGCATCAAGAACTTAATTTAAATAAACTTAACACAACAGCCACCATGCACAACCTAAGATCCTTCCCATAACTCTCTATTTTTCTATAACGAGAAATATTGAAAAAGCCAATATCTTACAGCATGAATGCGAATTGATAAAAATTCAGCAAACAAATCAATACTACATCTAGCACTTTATCACAATTACCAAAGAATAAAGTAAAAAATTAGCACAAATTGTAGTCAACTACTATAATCCGAGCAGAATATACAAACTCAAACATACTTAGTATACGACAAAAACTCACAAGGAAAAGAGAAAATGAGCGACACCCTGGACATTACGAACCCTGAGACAACTCGCAGAAAGCGCGCGCCTTGATGTAAATGTGAGAAGTGAGACGCGGCGCGGCAAGAGGGCTTTGCAGCGGCATAAGCGATTGAACGCACCCAAACTCTCCCGCCAAAGTCCTTCCAATCCGCAACAAAGTAAGAGTGGATTTGTTTTCTTATTTCAAAAAAAGGAAGAAAACGAGAGACTGGGAGACCCACCTGGGAGTAGAGAAGAGGGGCCGGCGGTGGGGGCGAGATGCAGCCGGAGGCCGAAGGACGCGAGGAAGGGATGGGGAGGAGGATGACCGTCGGACTGTGGACGATCTGACGGTGGAAAGCAGAGACCTTGACAGCGATCCGGAGCGCAAAGCCATTGTTCGGAATTTTTTTTTTTTTTTTGGCATAAATAGCATAGGTATATGTTGAAGGATCAAGGAGGTGTAAAAACCTCAGAAAGTTCAAAAGGGCATACCAGACACTCCGAAGAGCCGGCGGGCCAATGAGAAGACGGACCCGAAGGTCCTACAAATTCCCCGAATGGACGGAAAAGCCGCAGAGGCCAGACAAGCCACAGATATGCCTAAACATAGGAAAAAAATAACAAAAAAACTAACACAAGCCTTAAACATAGAGGCTATCATAAAACACAGAATAAAATCGAGACAAGCTCTAAACAGTGGAGCAGGCCCAAACGGGCAAAAAGGGAATTTAAACTCAGGCGGCTGCGCGTGGGGGACAGAAATGGGATCCGGAGTGGAAAATGAAGCGCATGGGCCACACAATCCACGCCGGAGTAGAAGAGCTCGATTCGGGGGCAGAGGAGCATCCACACGCGACAAAGAGGAACGACGCGTCAGATCACGCGCAGCGCGTGGTGCGCGTGGATCACGACGCGCCTCCTGGTGACGACCGGAGAAGAGGGCCGACTTAGCGCCCTTCGTGCGGATTCCACCTAGCCGGCGCGTGCATGCCCAAAAGAGACGGAGGCCACCGAAAACCGCCTGAGAGCCACCTGCAGAAAAAAAAAAAAAAAAAAAAAAAACCAAACTAACACTCCAAGTCCACGCTATCTTCCTCCGCCATGGGCTTACCAACACCACGTCTTGATCTTAAAATCCTGCCCACTTGAACCTGGAAAACCCCTTCACTGTCAAGTGATCAAGTTTGGGTTCGATTCGGATTTATATGTTAGGACGGGTCTCGTTGATATTTATGCGAATGGGGGTGATTTGAAGTCTGCGGAGCAGTTGTTTGATACCATGCACGAGAAGAGTTTGGTGTCTTTGACGACGACGATTACTTGTTATTCCAAGATCGGGGAGCTCGACAAACAAGGCCCGATTATTGTTCAAGGAAATGGAGGACAGGGATGAGGTTTGTTGGAATGTGATGATTGATGGTTATTCTCAGAATGGGAGGCCATATGAGGCTTTGTTACTATTTAGACAAATGTTGGCGGCGAAAATTAAGCCTAACGAAGTGACTGTACTGTCTGTGCTCTCTGCTTGCGGGCGGCTTGGGGCTTTGGAGTCCGGTAGATGGCTTCATTCTTACATAGAGACTAATCGGATTGACATCAATGTTCATGTGGGTACAGCATTGGTTGATATGTATAGCAAGTGTGGCAGTCTGGAGGATGCACGTTTGGTTTTTGATAAGATAAAAGACAGAAATGTCGTCGCTTGGAATTCAATGATTGTGGGGTATGCGATGCATGGATTTAGCCGAGATGCTTTGCAGTTTCACGAAATGTGTGCAGTTGGGCACCATCCTTCTGATATAACCTTTATTGGCGTTTTGAGTGCTTGTGGTCTTGCCGGTCTGGTCAACGAGGGATGGAGATTATTCCGTTCAATGAAAGATGAATATCGGATTGAACCTAAGATTGAACATTATGGCTGTATGGTAAACCTTCTCGGCCGTGCTGGGAATTTAGAAGAAGCATATACACTTGTAAAAAACATGAAGATTGAACCAGATCCTGTCTTATGGGGAACTTTGCTTGGGGCCTGTAGACTCCACGGTAACATCGCTTTAGGAGAGAAAATTGCAGAGTTTCTGGTTGCCAAAAATCTTGCAAATTCGGGAACATACATCCTGCTTTCTAACATATATGCAGCCACTGGCAACTGGGACGGAGTGGCAAGAGTGAGGACGTTGATGAAACAGAGTGGTGTCCAAAAGGAACCGGGGTGTAGCTCGATTGAAGTGAATAATAAGCTACATGAGTTTCTCACTGGAGATAGGAGACACCCGAAAAGCAAAGAAGTATACGTTATGTTAGAGGAGATGAATGGTTGGCTCAGGGCTCACGGTTACACCCCACAGATAGAAATAGTATTACATGACTTGGCTCAGAGACAAAATGAACAATCCCTTGAAGTGCACAGTGAGAAGCTAGCTATTGCTTTCGGGCTAATCAGTACTAAACCAGGCAGTACGATCAAGATTGTAAAGAACCTACGAGTATGTTTGGACTGTGACCAAATTGATTTCAAAGATAACTGGACGTAAGATTGTAATGAGAGACCGAAACCGGTTTCACCACTTCGACGGCTCATGTTCTTGTGGTGATTACTGGTGAATTGTTTGTAAGTATATCAACCTCACTTGCTGAAATAAGCTCCTACTCGGACGAAATTAAGAATTATCTGCTTCTATTGATCAGCACTCTCGACTCTGAATTTTACACCACTAATAATCTGACACCAATTGCCATCATATTCTCAAATTCACCTCATAGATGCGAATGGAATCCAGGGGAGACCATCAGCAGTTCCCGTGACATGCAAATTGTACACACAGGTCATTTTTCTTTGTTGGACGCTACTCGCCTAGAAAACTTGGCATAAACAAGGAAGGCATCTAAAAGGTTGGGATAGGGGGGGGGGAATTACTTAATACACGAATATAAAGCAAAGTAGATAATAAAACAGGGTAACAAAACTTTACAAACAGCAATTATTGGGTGGGAATAGTGAACTGGAAATATAAATACTGATAATTCTGTACATAATAGACTAGTATGCAGTGTGCACTCCTACAAAACATAAGCCTAAATGACAATCAAGTGAACGCGAGGCAGCAAGGTTACCAAAATGAGTCATGCCTGATCTATGGTTAGAACGCAGAGCCTACCCACCCAATCACCCCAACCTAAGGTATCATCTCTACCATCATTTCGAAGACCAACTAAGTAGTTCGTTAACAGGCTTAGCAAAAAAGTAGTTCGTTATCAGGCCTGCAATCGGGAGATATTAAGTCATATTTTGGACCTCACATTCTGAAATCCAAAACACAAACTGTATTATTGGCGAAACAGGCAGCAATCTTGTCGCCTTCCCTGTTCCAGCAAACTTCAAATATACCCCCATTGCCAGTGTATGTTTTCACAATCTTGCCTTCCTTCAATGACCAGATGTGCATGGATCTATCAAGAGATCCACTGGCCAAATACTCACCATTTGGGCTAAATGCAACAGAATATACAGGATCCCTGGAGTCCCAATTTAAAGCATCAGTAAAATTCAAAAGCATATCAGCAGTTATAATTAATTCTAATAAAATGAAAGGGCAGAGCCACGATGACTGGTACCTATGTCCATCCAAGCTGTAGATAAGTTTTCCAAGATCCACATCCCATAGCTTCACTGTTGAGTCGAATGAAGCACTGTACAGGAACACCATCAACAAACAATGATACAAGTAAAACAAAAAAGTTGATACAGGAATGAAGACTACATTATTTACAGAGCTGCATTTATCCATAGGGCTTTGTCTGTTGCAGAGTTGTATGTAATACCATGCGCAAAACATCAGTTGTCCTAATAGAAATATCTTATTGTTTAACCCCAGAACCAGCTTCCTCAAGTGTTTGCCAGAAGAGCAAACAAATGAAGAGGAAGAGAAAGGAAAAAAAAAAGGCTAGCACAAAATATAATGCAAGAAAGTAACGTCACTACAAACAAGTGATTGAATGCTAATCAAGACAAATTTTTTGATGTCTACACTCTGAGAAAGTGACCTGAACAGCGCTGAAAATGGAAACGGACAACAAAATGGTGGCTTCACTAAACCACTTCCACCACACTCCTTTTATTCTATTATATAGAACTGTCGTTAAGTTTCATGTATTTGTGTACAGAACGATGACAAATATCAACTTATATATAAAACATGAGTCATATGACATCCCAATCAATGGAGATCTCGAAGAGGCTGCCAAGAAGTTAATATGGCTCTACACAAGACTTTGATTACAAAACACATGTTTTCCAGAGCAAGGGCAGAATCCAATGGAAATCACTTTTCGCCAAGGAATAAGAAGTTGGACTATCAACTAATTTCATAATTCCAAAAAGCGTACAAAATAGCCAGATGAAAAAGGTAATGACATCCACGTTCATTAAATCACAGCATACATACCTAGCCAACACTAACGGAAGGCTGGGATTGCTCGTACCAGGTCCAGTGGGACTCCATCTGATAGTATATATCTCCTGAAAACAAATCATCAGACGCTTCTGTGAAGAATCCAATAAGAGAAGGATCCCAGAAGCCGGGATTCATAGACACATTGAGGTTAAGTTAAGAGGGCCCCAAAATGCAGCAGTACCTTAGAATGGTCTCTTAAATCATGAACAAACTTGTCCTGCTTCATACTCCATATCTGCACCATAATATATGTCGGTTGATAACAGAAAACCCAAACAGAAAAATATATCTGCATGCCGGAAGTCAGATGAGACAAGCAGAAAAGAGATGACACTGTATGAAACAGATCTGATTAACTTGGAGATTGTATACAGTATACACACATGTACACATACTTACACAAGAAAGCGAACGCACGCACACACACACATAGTGATACTAAGTGCTAACATCTATGGCAGGACACAAAATGCAAATCAGTCTACTCAAAGGACAGGGTAGCATAAACAACCTTTGCAGTGATATCATCAGAGCAAGAGGCCAACCATGAACCTGTTGGATCCCATTTGACACAGTTAACTTCACCCTGAAATTGCACAAAGTTCGTAATTAGCCATAAAAAGCTGCAGAATGGAATCATTTTCAATCACATAGTTTGCTCTATACTCCCAAACAATCAGAAACAAATCAGAGTCGGAAGGTTTAGTAATGATGAACAGACTCCGGTAATTAACAGCAATCTTCTGGGCATTAAACTGCATGTCCAGGTTTGTTACTTGACTAATCTGAAGGTCATTTACAAATCTGGAGCAAAGGAAAACATTACTGGAGGCATCACAGGTAATTCTCAGCAAAACAGCTTTGAAGCCCCAAATTCATGCCCAGGAAAATATAAAAGCAGCAGTCCAGGCCAGACCCAGTTCTAAACAGGTAGATTGGCTCTTCGCAGCCAACCAAAAAAAAAAACAACAGGAAATCGATTGAGGCAAATTTGATGTAGTCAAAAGGGGTCAAATCTGAGCAAGTGGTCACAAGAAAAACGAAAAAAAAAAAAAAAAAAAAGACAACAGAGTTGCTCCACCAAAGGAACTACATCTCAGGCCGTATGATGGCAACTAGGAACAGTAGGATCTAAGGACAAACCTGATGCCCAGCAAAAGTTTTGATAGGGCGGTTTTCCCCAATCTTGCAAACATATATCATATTATCCGTGGAGCTTGTCGCAAATGAAAGATTGTTGCGCCAGTCAACATCAAGCGTTGGACCTAACAACAAAAATTTGGAAGTTTAAACCCTAATCACCAGACAGACGCTGCCTTCAACATTCAAACAAATGTAGCACCTGAGTGAAATTCAAATTGTTGTTTCCATTCCTCTGCCTTTACGTCCCATACAATTGCAGTTTTATCGCAGCTACCAGTAAGAAGATAATCACCCTTCTTGTTCCACTTCAGAGAGAATATGGGCCCTTTATGTTTGCTTAGGGTACTTCTTAGTTCCCCTGAACAAAGACAAGACAATTATCAGTAAACCAAAGAATTGCACAGTGCAATGACGACTAGCATAAAATCCTGCTTCTAATATCCTATGTAAATATAACAAGCACCACATTGAAGATATCGAACTGATCTGCTAGCAAAAGGTTGGCGACCAGACTACATCTAAGGTAAGTTACAGGCTAAGTACATGGGATGCGCTTCGAACAGTTATGAAACATCAATGATAGCCCTTATGCACAATCTAATGTATGGCAGTAACATTGCCTGGATGAGTTGAGAAAATTAAGGAAGTGAAAAGTTTGTTAATACGGTTTACAATGTCTTCGTAGAAGGAAATTTTCTAGTTTTCACATGCCAATAGTTACTTCTACTGACCTGAAAACACCACATAACAAAAGACAAATATCAACTGGCTTTATTGCTGGTATTATCATATCTGATTCTTCCATGCTATAAAAGCTGGAAGAACCAGATATCTAAAAGAGACTACTCTTAAAACAGCGTACCATTTGTAGTCCAAATTCTTGCTTGCCCATCATATGAACCAGTTGCAAGTAGTGTCCCCTCCCCCTGCAGAAGGGCAGAGAGAAGCATCACAACTTTTGTCATGGAAGTAACAAAATAAATGAAGGAATCTTATAGTTACCACCAAACCAATATAGTTGGTATGCAAACCTAGAGCAATAGTATGATGAACCAAGAAATCTCCTAGCATCTCGAAAAGTACCTTTCTTCCATTCAACAGAAGAACAAAAACTTGTAGCTACAGATAAATAGCAGAAAGAAAGCGATGCCTAACATAAATGTGCATTCTTCCTCTTCATGAGTAGGCAGGAACCCTGCCATTTTCCCACTAGTGTCGAATATATCAGGTGTTACGACATTTTGAATAGGGACAGATACTACCACCTCCCTCATATTCTGGATTCATAAACAGGATTGTTTTCACACATGTCAGGATAGCAAGCTCCAAATATGGGCATTTCGATCATGAATACTAGCACCCAGATGGGTGAATTTAGGACATATTCTACTCTTGCTAAGAAAAACAACGCGCAACACTTTACAATGGGATGGAAAGTCTTTCAGAGCTTCAGTAGGAAGAGTCCATCTTATTAGAAGCACAAAACAACGATAGAAAAGTAGTGTATTAAACTTTTATCACAAAATTGTTGCCACTAAAAATTCTGGTGAGTCAGGGTCTGTTTTAACACTCAATTGCACCTGGGTTTCAAGACAGTTTTCACAGTTCAAATCTTTCCAAAACCAATTTCCTATCCAAATGATTTTCCTGAGAAATTATTTCCCAAACCAGTTTCTCCTCAGTGTCACAGCATCCCTCACAGAACCACACAAAAATAAACAACCTTCACAAAACCAAACTTATCCAACAACTTTATCGAAACATTTTTCATCACAACTCCGTCTTCCACAAAATCCAAAACAATCCATCTTAAGAACTCCATCCAGATACCTCCTTATCCAGCCTATCCACTTCATTTGCTAGTATAACTAATGTAGAGATAATCGAAGTATTGCATATATATTAACCACGAAATGAGAGAAGTTAATATGAATATAAATCTAGAATAGTGGGATAAAACTTACATTCCAGTCCAGTGTGGTGACATCTTTACTTTTCTCATTTGTCCTACCCTTGACATGTTTCAGCACCAACACATTCAAAGGACCACTAGAACCAGATCTCGAGCTACCATCCCCTATTGTCCATATACGAGCTGTTGAATCTCCCGATCTATAGGTGTACAAGACATGATGAAAAAGCTATTAAATTTCACAACCGTGAGTGTAATTGCCATGGTCAAACACTGACCTAACATTCCAGGACTAATAATGCAAATGACGCATGTATCATTGTCTTAATTTGTTTTCACCAAAATCCAACCTTAAAAATTAACATGTCAAGTCCAAATCAATAATGCATTCAATTGCATTTTATAGTGATAGTCACTTTCAGCATGACACCGAGATCTCCCCTAATGTACATTTCCTAAATGTTTGATTAATATGAATCAGCTAGCCTACAAAATAATTCGCTGCTCTATGAAGTTCATATGCAATGTTGAACAGATCAAAACCTAGGTTTGCTCTGTAAAGAGCTAATGTGGAGAATAAATGACATCAAAATCAAGCAAGATCTGCAATAATAAAACATATCAAACAAGTTGACATTGAAGATGCATGTGGAACAATATCTCTGAGGTAGTTGAACTATAATGTACAGATACACTTAATAAACCATTACACAAAAAAAAGTCATTCATCAAAGAAATACTAACCCTGATGCAAGAAGAGACCCTGTTGGACTCCATGCGCAAGCACAAACCTGAAAGAAGAAAGGAAAGCATGAACATTATCAAAGGCAATAAATCTCTAAAAAAGGGTAAAGCAGAACAACAGGAAGAAGAAAAAGGGAGGGGCCAACAAATACATTCAAAATGATTGGAGACATGCTCAAACCTCTGAAGAATGTCCTTCCAAAATCGTCACATCAGAACTAGGTATTTCACATGCCTGAGAAGTCGAGTTTGTGGAAATATCCATTGGTTCTGGTCCTTTTGAACACATCCAAAGAATTCATACTTCATGTTGCTATAAAGGCTGATAAAAGAGAGGCCGAGATAAACAGTGGAGTAATTCAGGAACACTACAAACTTACCTCCACATACTCCATTGTCTTCCTGCTTTACATCAACTTTATCTTCTTGATCTGTAACCATTTCTCTTTCGGGTTGTTCCTCGTGCGGCTTTTCTTTCTCCTTGTCCTTTTCTGCCCTATCTTTATCCTTTTCATGTTCTTTCTCCCTTTCATGTCTTTCTTTATCTCTTACACGTACACGCTCTCCTTCCTGTTCCCTGTCAAGCTCTTTATCTTTATCTGTATCTTTATCTCTTTCCCTATGTAGACTCTTCCTCTTTTCTTTCACAATTTGCCGCAATTCATAGACGTCCTTTGTGATGAGATCCAAAGGTTGTAGGAAGGAAAAATCCTCATCCAAGTCTGCGTCACTCTGACAAGCTTAAAGCAAACATTGATCAGCTTGAATTTTGAGATAAGCGAGTCACAAATGAATTTATAGGATCATGTGTAAGATAGACGAAAATCAATGGAAGAAAGAAGAAGAATTGAGCCTGCTAACATTACTCAAGTTTGCTTCCATCTCCAAATACTGAAGTCCTTTTTGTACAAGAGTAATAAGAGCGCTGGGAGGAACAATATTGCCATCAATAGGGGTCTTGTTGATACTAGCCTCATACCCTAAAGCAAATGCTGAATGTGTGAACCCTACAAGATTAGGACAAGGAGCAGTTTTTATAAACAATTTTTTTTAATAACAAGAACTGAAAAGATAAAACCACCCCAAATCAGATTTTGAAGTTTCTTGGGCATATAATTTCCCATATAACACCTAATCATGTTGACAGTGAATGATATGAAGTGCATAAGAAAGGGCTTCCATTGAAATAGAGCCTGGCGTTTCACACCATGGTTCCAGCAACTACAAATGAGCATCTACCGCAAGCTTGCCCCTCTTAGAGGCTTAGTTTCCTATTCATAATCTATAAAGCGAATTATTCAAGTAGCACAGGTTGTCATTCTGATATAGACATTCCGGATGTTTCCAGGACTTCCTTTTTTTATAAGTTTCTAATTATTTCTCTGCTCAAAAACACCATCACCTATCACCAAAACTACAACACCCTATGCAACCAAACCAAGACTTTTCGCTTGCTCAGACAGAAACCCAGTGATCGTTATGCGTGTTGTACACTGCTAAACAGAGCCTAGCATAAAAACCACAACATTTATATCAGAACTGATTACAAAGGATTGCGAAGTAATTTCCCTTGCTAGCATTCGTAAACCGGCATCTTGAAAATTTACAGAAAAAAATTGATCTTTTCAAGACCTATTAAACCCTAAACTATTTACATTGGCAACTAACAGAAACCTAGCACAGAAGTTTCAATCGCGAAGTATAACTACGAACAACTTTCTACAAAAACCCTATGAGTACTTGAAACCTTGGAACGAGAAAAAAAATTACAAACAAAAAAAATCAAAACCAAAAAAAGGGGAAAATCTTGAGGTGCTGTGGACTGTCACGATACCTGATTCTTGAAGGTAACGAAAGACAAGGTAATTCAATTCGACGGATGTGATGGAGGTCATGGTCGCAGTGGCGTCGCCGAGTTACCGGCGTCAGTGGCTTTGCATTAATCTTTAAACAAACACGTGGTGTGCGCGACAGGGAGATGGAGAAATGGAAGAGGAGAACGGACTTTCACGAGGCCGCGGGCCGCGGGCTAAGATGGGGGCTTGCTTACTTGCGGAGTGACGGAGTCGGAGGTGTTTTTTTTTTTTTTCTTTTTCTTTTTGAGTCGGAGGTGTTCTTAACCGTGATACAATGGTGGTGTTTGTCAGTGCGAAATTTTGGGACGGTGGAAAAGTTGATACATCAGTCGTAAAAAAATAAAGATATTTTATAGTATTTAGTAAAAATTGAGGATAAAGAAAATTTGAATAAATATTATAATAATAAAAATTATTTTATAAAAAAATTATTTTATAATTTTTTAAATAATGGCCAAAATGTTAAATCACTTCTTTTTGGAAACAAATTATACCAAAATATATATATATATATATATATATATATATATATATATAAAGGATGAATAGAAAATTGGTCTAGTAAAAATCGATTTTAGTTTCTGTGATATGAAATGCATAAATTTTGTTAATGTTATTCTATTTTTATTTGTTATTAGTCTTTTATTAGGGACTAATTTATCACTTTCTGAAATTATAGGGACTAAATTTATATTTTTCATATCACAAGTACTAAATTGATTTTTGGATCAATTTTACAATAATCCCTATATATAAAAGGAAAAAAGATATTTGATACTGTGGATATTGTATTGTCGCTGCGGAGAAACTTATTGGTACGAATTCTTTGGGTCCGAGGGCCAGCCACATGTCATTGGCCTCAATTGGCCGGCAATACCGCACTGACGCAAAAATAAAAGCCTAAATTACATTTCTGTCCATGCAGTTTCTTTTTGTTTTCATCGTTATTTACTTAATATGAAGATTATAAAAATCTCAAAATTAGTTGAGTTCAGTCTAAGCTGACGTTAAGGTTATTATATATGTATATACGGTGAAATATGGTCGGGTCAATGGCCTCCACATATTCCGACAGCCCATTAAATAGATAAAACTTCATAGGATTCCTCAATTAGTTGGGTTTACTGATTTTTCTATCACCTGATAATTTTTAACATCATGAATATATATAATATATTATTTACTTATTTATAAATATTTCAACATGATCAAAATAAGAGAATTTAACAATTTAGTCATTGGATTTTGACCCTTTTAACAGTTTAGTCCTTAGGTCATTAAATTTTAAATTTAAAGCCATTAGGTTTCATACTTTTGATGATGAGACCCTTCCGTCAGTCTGTCGTCCATATGCTTAACAGAGCTCTATGACACGTTAGCAATTTAAAGCGGTTGACTGCTCATATTTTACACATATACTCGGTCGACCGCTATATGGTCCGTTAAGCATATGGACGAGAGACTGACGGAAGAGCCTCATCGTCAAAAGTATGAAACCGAAGGGATTTAAATTTGAAATTTGAAACTCAAGGACTAAACTGTTAAAAGGGTCAAAACCCAAGGACTAAATTATCAATTTTCATAAAAAAATGGGTTAATGTCCTTTTTAGTCCCTAGGTTTTGGGGCGGTACTCGTTTTAGTCCTAGGTTTTATTTTTGTTCAAAACAGTCCCTAGGTTATTTACGTTTGTCTTTTTAGTCCTTCCGTCCAATTCCGTCACTCTCGAGCCCAGTCAGCTAACGGTGTGACAACGTCACACCCAATAGAATATTGACACGTGTACCAACTTTTTAAAAAATAATAAAAATGTCCACATGGACAACAACAAAAAAAAAAAAAAAAGGGAGGCACCCCCGTGGCCACCACCGAACGGTGAGTGCCCCCGGCCACCCCCGTCGACGGGGAGCCCAAATCTGGGCTCCCCGTTCGGTGGTGGCCACGGGGGTGCCTCTCCCTTTTTTTTTTCTTTTTTTTTTTTTTAGTTTTTGTCCATGTGGACATTTTTATTATTTTTTAAAAGTTGGTACACGTGTCAATATTCTATGGGTGTGACGTGTCACACCGTTAGCTGACTGGGCTCGGGAGTGACGGAATTGGACGGAAGGACTAAAAAGACAAACGTAAATAACCTAGGGACTGTTTTGAACAAAAATAAAACCTAGGGACTAAAACGAGTACCGCCCCAAAACCTAGGGACTAAAAAGGACATTAACCCTAAAAAAATAAAAAAACACTAATCCTTGGAGTATGTTGATTTTGACAAAATTTTAAGAATTTGAATACACAAAATTCCATCATGCTCCATAGTACGACACCCACGCGGGTAGGGTTGGTCAACGGTAGTGTAGGTGACGGTTTGACAAAAACCGTCACCGTCACCGCACCGCTAAGACACAATAACCGCTCTTGCCGGTGACGGTATTAACGGTAACGGTTAGACGATAACCGCTTAAACCATGTATGCGTTAGGCCAAAAAAATAGTTTTTTTACATTTTTTTTACTGTTTTGGGCTCTTTTCCTTGGGATTTTTTGGACCATTAAGACCATTTGATATTCATATATAAGCTATAAATACAATCATTCAAATATTATAACCTATTTAAATTTTGCAACATAATATCATAATTAATAATCACATTAAATGGACAAATATCATAACTTATTCAAACATAATATCATAATCATTAATACTCATAACAAATATATAACAAATATAATAAGTTGTCCAAAAGTCCAACATAATATCATATTCAAACATAAAGACTAAAATCTAATAAAAGTGTCCAACAATGTGACATAAACCAACTAACATAATCCAACAAAAGCCCAATAAAAATATGTCACATAATCATCTAAAGTCTAAACTAGAGGTTGTTAACGGTAATGTAAGTGACGGTTTGGCGAAAACCGTCACCGTAAATTGACGGAATCACATATTTGACACCGTCACGACACTGCTAAGCCACAATAACGACATCACGCCCGCGTTGCACGATTGCAACTCACCTTCAAAAGCTTAAAGAGAAAAAGGAGTACAATGGGGGTGTTTGTTTCCCCAAAATTTTGGGGTTCGAAATTTCCAACAAAACAAACACACTCCAAAATTTTTAACTTTTACACACATACACTCTAATTTTCACAAACCTCAATAAATCTCAATAAAGTAAAGATTTCCAAAATTTCGAAAATATTTCCCGAAATTTCCACAAACAAACGCCTCCAATGTATATAAATCCAACATTTACATTCCATGCTAGCAATATGGGACCATACTCCCCAAATGTTCCAATGGCTGAAGCGAACGAACTCTAACCCCCCACGAGACCAAAGCCTCCAAACCCAATTTCTCATTCAGTATTTGGCGGCCCTCGCAAAGGATCCGCGACGCGGCGATCCTCCGCCTCGCCCAGACCCTATCATCCTTCTCCTCCTCCATCATCGCCAACTCCAAGCGCTACGCCTCTCTCACCGCTGTCGAGGCCTCCGCCGCGGCCTGCGTGATTGAAGAGAAGGCATTATTGGCCGCCGCCGACACTGCCGTCGCTGATGATGTGGACGGAAGGATTGAGAAGCTTGGGGTGCACGCGAAGGAGATCAGCAAGCGAGCCCTGAAAATGCTCAAAGCTCGGGCAGCCCAGGTCACTACTGAGGAGCTCTCTCCTGTTAAACCCGAGTCTTCTTGATCTGATTTAGGATTGCTAAAATTTCCTTTCTTTTCTTCGATTCCAATGCCGATATGCTTTGGTTTTCTGTCGTGGAATTGATGCGTCTCCTTGTAGAGGATTTTACCTTGTGATGATTTAGAAGATGAGGAACCTGTACATAGTGATTCACCTCTAAATGCTGTCACTACTGTGGCGAATTCGAGGTGAAATTGTGTTCGGATTCTGTCCGGACTACCTCCACATGTGGAATTTAACGTCCACATACGCACCCCGAGTGAGCTTGTGGCAAATCCCTACCTCTTCCTTTCGTGTCAGAAAGGAAATGTTGTAAGGTTATTGATAATTTTTATCAGTTTTGGTAAGCTATTGTTTAGCGAGAGGACGATCAAAGAACAAAGATTCTGTTATTGCTTGAATATAGGATGGTAATAGAAATTCCAATTAAGGCTACTGGTGCCAAATGTGGTACTCTTTGATAGAAGATGCGTTTCCAATGTGTTCTTTGGATGTGGGGAAAGTGCAGGGCAGAAACCCTTAAAGGCGAGGCACGGGCTGCGAGGCTGGCATGTTGTAGTGCTGCATGTTTTGAGAACTCCCCTATTTGTATTGAGGGTGATTGTCTTGAGCTGGTGAACCAAGTGAGCTCTCTGGATGATGCACCAGATTAGGAAATTGCAGGGGAGGTGGAGACTATTAGAAGTCTTCTGGACACTCATTCGACCTGGAGCTTCGTTTGTACCCCGAGGGAGGGGAATTATGCTGCCCATAATTTGGGCAGTTGGTGTATTAATCTTGACTTAGGTGGTCGTATTAGTTTGGATTTATTGCCCGACTCTGTAACAGATTGTGATGTTGGGTCCTTTTCAGCCTAGCTTCCTAATGTGATGCAGGGTGTTTGCGGAGAAAAAAAAAAGAATGTCTCTCTACAACAGATTCAAAGCCTCTTCAGAATGGTTGTTATACTGACCTGACGAATGTTCGGGGCACAGTGTATACATTGTGACTGGTCACATGCAAACTTAGCGACTATCTTGATAACCATCAGGATGTCACAACTGTTTAGAATCAGTTCAGTGATTGAAATATCAGGAACTTGAAGTTCGTTGCAGAAGGTAAGAGGATCCCAACCCTCTCTCACATAAAACTCGGGTTTGATTAAATGGATTCTTTCTTCCTTCCTGTCCTTCACTCTCGATGTGGCTCCTCATGCCCAAGAGTGCCTATCAACAGAAGACTCGCTTCTCCCTTCCAATTGGGATTGCTCAGTGGGGTGTTGAAGAATCAATATATGTGTGAGTCACTTCTAACTCGGATAAGATTGTAGTCTCAAGGTGAGTGTTCAAGATAACATAACAGCCTTGTGCCAAAACCTTTGGATTTTTGTTAAGGTGATGTCCTGATATCTCGGTCAACATTACTTGGAAATTATTATTTCTACCCACAAGTGTTATTAGAGTATGTGTGACAAGATGGAAGATGATAATCTGCTTCTAATTAAGAGCGGATGAAGTTACTTATCAAAAAAAAATTAAGAGCGGATGAAGTTGATCTATACTACTGGACCCTCGTCATAGTTAAGAGCACGGAAAAGATACATCGAGCTTTGAATACTTCAATTGGGAGTGAGATTGATAATTTGATGCAATGATTGGCTGATATGGGAGTTGACAGGCGAGAAAGCTTGCCATGTACTCATCTCCCCCCAATAAGTAATGATTTTCCTCTTTTCATTAGAGCTGAAGAATATGATTAGGAACCGCATGTTGTAGGAGTGGCGAGTGCAGGACTCTTACAACCACGGCATTTTTCTACTGTTATTCTTCGTTTTTTTTTCTAGGTCAAGTTTCAAACAAGGAACCGAATTACACTGACTAGGCGAAAACGCCGGCGGGATCCAAAACAAGATCGGAAGAAGTCACTATATGCTCCATGCTAGGCAGTGAGAGCGGTGACCGGACACGGTAGATAAACTACCAGGACCTAAACTTGCCAGCAAATATGCACCACAACTCGGTACAGTAAACCCAAACAAGGACAGCAAAAGATCCACAAGGGATCGGAAAAGCCCACGCAGGGGCCGGAAACAATACAACACATACAACAAAACTAAACAACACAGACAACCACAACAAAACCTAAACAACACAACAACAGCAAACAACAGCAGCAACAACGCGTAATCAGAAGACCACTAGGCGAGTGGAGAGGCAAAAGTACGGCGGCGCGTTGGGAGGCTCAAAGACATCGCCCACGGAACCACGCGCCCCCAGAAGTCGGCGACAAAGATGCACAGAGCTCGCCAAACGGAGAGGGAGCCACCCAGGAGGCGCGTGTCCGTCAAAACCGCCGGAAAACGGGTCGGGCGTGAAGTACAGAGTCGCGCGTGAGACGTCACACGCCGACCATTTTGAACCGGACCGAGACGGTTGGTCTCGCCCGGAGGAGATGACGGCGTCTAGCTATGCAGTGTCCACCGGTGATAGAAGAAAACACCAGGATATAACCGCAAAGATTCCGAATAAAAAAAAGGAGGAAAAGAGAAAGAGGAGGGGGGCGAAGGACCGGTGGGAGGCCTCCCAACCGCTGGCAACAAACTGGAAATGAGTTTTAAGGGGGAGATGAGGAAAGTTCTAGAGAGAAGGCAAGGCAGAGTCTCTCTCTAGAACACACGGCTGTATTCTTTTTTTACTGTTATTCTTCGTTCTTTGACAAAAGAATTGATAAATTGAAACAAACTACTTGCAAATCTTTTAGGGGGCTAATTGTTCTGATCTATAGTAGTTGGCCTTTGCAATGATGAGGCCCTTAAACAATTCCATTAAATTATTGTAATTCTCAGTGGTGCAGTTGGAATGGGATAAGAACAATGTAGAAGTCGTTGCCTGAATTATTCAAAAGCCATCATTTGAATTTTAAATACTTTCATCAAACGCATCATCCGATCTTTATCCAATAACAAGGTACAGCGTAAGTTGGTACAAGTCCCTTTCCAATAACCAGGCACACTAAGAACTTCATCCAATAACAAGGAACATCTAAGAACTCTCGCTCCGATTTGGCTTTGTGGAGACAAAGACCTGCGACCATTAAAAGAACAAATTAATCATAGTTAATTGTTGTTGAGTTTCAAATCCCAAGTCTTTCCTTATGATCAGATGCTAATAACAAACACCAAAAAGCAATACCAGATCTTCATCAATCTTCGGAACCCAATCGTTTGTTGCAGGATTGCTTCTGATGGCCATTTGTGCCACCCCATTTGCGCCAACATGGCCTTTTTTCAATTCAATGCCATATCCAACTTCACCTTTTTCTTCCACCACCCTTATATACCCACTTCCTATCTACTCAAATAATTAAAAAAAAAAACCAAAAAACTTTCAGGTCTCAAAACCGAAATACCAGATGATTTAGATCTCGTTAGTTAGAAATAACGAAAAGTGAAGACAAAGACGTATACGAACCGTATGATGCTGTCTATCAACGGATTGCAATTCGCTGTAGTACTTGGTCTCCACAAACTCGTCCTGCACCTCAGTAACTCCCTCTGCCGAAACTATAACCTGCCGATTGTACAGCTTTCAGAGAGAGAGAGAGCAACCACAAGCAAGAAAAATCCGAGAAACAACCAAATCAAGGAGGAAAAAGAAAAAGAAAGTTAAATAACGTGGTGCACGCAACGGACATGAGATTGAGATTCAAGAGCTCGAAACTTTTCAAGCTCGGGAATAGTTTCTTCTGCGGATGATGACTCCACTGGGGTTGGTTTTGGTGAGTCAGAGTCAGACTCGCTCCTGCTGGGCTTGACGGGTCGCTTGGGGGCCATGGACTCGAACTGATCTCTGACCTCAGTCGCAATTCTCAGTTGTTGATCCGCATCCAAAACCTCGTCGCTGCGGCTTGGTTTAGTCACCGTCAACCTCCCCACCATTATGAGTTATGATTTGTTTCGGTCTCAACAGAGATACTGCTCACTCTGCGGCTCTGCCTCTCTCTGTCTCCCAATATCCGAGTGGGATAGTACAGGCGACGGGATGGCAGGGCAATATATAAAGTTAGGAAATTGAAACTAGGGGCCACGTGAAACCGCTTTCCGCGAGTTGGTACAAAATTGAAGTAAACGGTGGTCCTCTAGAAGGACGAAGTTGGTGGACTGGAAATTGGAACCGGTGCATTACGACTCGAGTTTCGGTGGAGTTGCATTTGGAGGCCACTCGGGGCTGTTTTTTATAAGTAAAATTTTTAGATTTTTAAAATTTTAGGTATTGAAATTGATGAAAAAGAGAAGAATGAGATAATTTTTATATTTTTTGTAGTGAAAAGTAGTAATTTAATGAAAATAGAGAGATTATATTGCAATTTTTTTATTATGTTAAAATTTTAGAATGAGTAAAATTTTAGTGTGCAAATTGAGCCTAAGCTAACCTGCACCCGGTGTGATTGAACTTGTTGGGCCTAAAAGCTCAAACGTGGCAAATGAAGCCGTGGATGGCTCCCTCTTCTCCCAAAACCTAAAAAAGAGGGAAAAAAAAAGGACAGATTAACCGTCATGCGTTATTTAAATATTTCTGGTTTAGTAGTTTATCACTTTTTAAAAGGCTATATTAATTAGCAAAATTCTTAGATACTAATATAACAACAGCGTACCAACTCAATTTGTAAAGAGCTGTTGAGATCTATTCTAGAACATACAATATTCTAAAAATTCCTTAACAGGTTTTCTACATGATAAAAATAAAATACCTTAATCCAATCTGCGGGTTCAAATAGTGGTAGTTTTCCCGAAATAAATTGTTAAAACTGGAGCGTCATTTTGATACTCTAGCATTTCTCTGATATAAAAACCCTGATTTGCTTGGTTTATCTGGTCCAACTGAATTCTGAGCAGTATGGGCTCCCAAAGATCAATATGGGCCACATTAGGCCCAATTTTCTTGGTTGCAATGAAATCTCCATGCAACAAGTGGTGAATACTCTGTAAAAGCTATATAGCCCACCCCCTTTGATTCCCATCAATTACTCTCTGCCCCTTCTAAGACGTTTTCCAGCTCTACAACTATTCTAGAACATAAAATATTCTAAAAATAAAAACAAAATACCTTAACTCAATCTGCGGGATCAATACCTTCTAAAAAGTTTCCCATCCAGTCTCCCACTGAATAAAAGACTACAAAAAGAGTAGCAATTCCGACCGACTTTCCATGGAAAATCTTTGTTTCCTCATAGTTCTTTTCCCTCTGTTTCTTCTCCAATTCCCCTCTGTTCTGCTTGTCTCATCGGCTAACTTTGCTCCATTCAAGTACTTCATCAATTGTGGGTCGAAGTCCGACCTAAATGTCGTGGATCGCCACTTCGTTGGTGACCTGAATAATGACACCTTCTCTGTTGGACCAAGCTCTATTGTCAGTGCCTCCAACTCTGAAACGTCTCTCTATGACAGTGCAAGAATTTTCTCGAACAAAACTTCATATGACTTTTTTATTAGTGAATTTGGCATTTTTTACGTTCGTCTCCATTTCTTTCCGTTTAAATCCGGGAGTACTAATCTGGGTGATGCCCTATTCGACGTTTCGACTTCTAAGTTTTCTCTCTTGTCAAACTTTGGCGTCAAAACGAACGATGCTTTACCTGTGATTAAGGAATACTTGCTCACCGTCAATGAGACCTGGTTCAGCATCCACTTCACTCCCCGACAAAATTCTTTTGCATTCGTAAGCGCCATTGAAGTCTTTCTTGTCCCAGATCCAGACTTTGTCATGGATGATGAAGCCGGAGTTACTCCCAGTGGCGGGGGCGATAAATTCTTTGGTTTGCGATCGCAGGCGTTTCATACGATCCACAGGGTCAACATTGGAGGTCCGCAGCATAATGACTCGCTGTGGAGGAATTGGATAACGGATGATCGTTATTTAGTGGCTGGGGGATTGGCAAAACCCTGTGTTCCTTTCACTGGTACTCTTAACTACGATGTAATAGGAGCAAATATGTATACTGCGTCAGATCTTGTCTACTCGACCTGCCGGGAAATGAACTTAGATCAGCACGGGCAGGCATCAGTTACTGGTGAAATAATTTGGCACTTTGATGTGAGTAAGAATACCAAACATCTGGTGAGGCTGCACTTTTGCGATATTGTTAGCCAAAAGGCTGGTGAACTCAAGTTCAACCTCAACATTTATAGCAAGTTCAGTCAACTGATCTATCCTTATGAAGCAACTGATAAGTTGGCAGCTCCATTTTACTATGATTTCGTGGTCGATTCAGGTGATTTGGAATCTATTACTATCAGTATAGGGACTATGCCGGAAAGCACATATCAAAACGCCTATCTGAATGGTATTGAGATTTTCGAGATCACGAAGGCATCGATCTAAGAGGTTGAAGAAGACGATAGTTGTTCAACTGCTAGTGAGTGTTCCCCAAATAATTGAGGAATATTCCATGATGTTCACATGAATGCTTTGTTGTGCCCCATGTGTGTTGTAGACTTGCAGTGTCGCTTCTTGGAAAGTACGTACTTAACTAAATCATAATTTATCTATAAATCCAGATGTTACGTACCCCACTAACATAGCTGTAAACTTTTACGGATTCCTCTTTGCTGTGAAATCACGAGACTTGTTGACAAATATCCCGAATGTCACCGGGGTACGTACCTCAATCATGATCATCGCTTATGCGTAGCTAGAATAGAGGAAACGTACTTCTCAGGAAGTTTAACAACTGCTAAGCAAACTATAGTTGGTTAATTCAAATCACTTTACTTGCCTTGCAGAAAAATAAATGCAGTTCAAGTCATATAGTCTTGCTTTGGCATATCCAATGAATTCGCTAATTATCACTTCTATTTCATATTCCCGAGTGAGCCTATTGCAAATCCCTACCTCTTCATTTCCTGCCAGAAAGAAAATGTTGCAAGGTTATATATCAATAATATTTTTTTCCATATAATCTTGTTTTATCTTATTTAATATGAATCATTTTTAATTTTATCTTATCTGATAATTCAGACACCTAGTCACTATTTCCAAATTGCCAAAGGTACCCTGATTGAGTACTCCCGCATCATGCATACTACGAGCGGCTAGTCTAATTCTCACGGGTTCCATGCTCTGGACAGGCTCCGAGCAGCGGCTAACTCCCTCGAGTACCCCGCCTCGGATAGGCTCCGAGCGGCTGGTCTAACTCCCACGGGTTCCTTGCTCTGGACAGGCTCCGAGCAGCGGCTAATTTCCTCGAGTACCCCTACCTCTAACAGGCTTCGAGCGACTGATCTAACTCCTCCAAGTATATTAAATCCGCCACCGCCATCTTGTTTCATTGATTGGATATTGTGACGAGAGGTCTGAGATGATACTGGTCTATGAGTTCATGGAAAAGGGACTTTAAAGGATCATCTATATGCTTCAGATATGCCCCGTTTGTCGTGGAAGCGACGGCTTGAAATTTGCATTGGTGCAGCAAGGGGTCTTCATTACCTCCACAAAGGTTCAACTGGGGGAATCATACACCGTGATGTCAAGTCCACTAATATCTTGCTTGATAGAAATCATGTTGCTAGAGTTGCTGATTTTGGCCTTTCGAAAACCGGTCCTGTTGATGAAACGCATGTCAGCACAGTTATTAAAGGCACGTTTGGTTATCTTGATCCTGAGTATATCAGGTCCCAACAGTTAACCGAAAAATCTGATGTATATGCATTTGGAGTGGTTCTTCTTGAGGTGCTATGTGCAAGGGCAGCAATCAATGCAATGCTACCCGGAAAGCAGGTGAATTTAGCGGAATGGGCAATGCTTTGCAAGAAGAATGGATTGTTTGAAGAGATAGTTGATCCTTCACTCAAGGGTCAGGTCGATCCAAACTCCCTAAGAAAGTTTATTGAGACCGCAGAGAAATGTTTACAAGAATGCGGTACTGATCGAATTACCATGGGTGATGTGCTATGGGATTTGGAATATGCATTACAGCTCCAGCAAACTGCAATGCCAAGAGAACCACACGAGGATAGCACAGTCAATTTTTCAGCAGGATTCGCTTTGCCCAATGTTCAGCGGCTTCCTTCAATTAGCATGTCGATTGAGAGAGATGATATGCCTATTCTCATGGATGATAGCTCCTGTATTAGAGCAAGTGAAGTTTTCTCCCAGATGAAGATTGATGATGCCAGATAAATGTCATTTGATCTCTGTGGTCCATGGTAACTCAGCTTTAAGTTTCTTTAGTCTCTACAAACCATGATATATAGGTATGCCTTTCTGAAGTTTATTTGTATTCTGGGCAGTACTTGCAATGCTTTCTAATTGTAAAGTTATGTTGTAATAGTACGTTTTAAGTTACAAAAACAAAAGGTGAAAGGAATTTTTGATGGATAACTATTTTCTAGTTTTTTTATATTTTTCTTTTATATTTTTTGAGAATTCCTATAACCCCAAACCAGTATGATCCCAGTGCACAATTCTTCCTATGAAATATAAGACCCTAAAGACCCCGCAAATCCAAAAACTCTAAGAAGCAGCCGAAGTTCTATGCCCTGTTCTTAAGCAACACCTCTTGAAACAGCAGAGCAAAATACTTGAAGACGTTTTCATTTTATTGGCCTATACTTTCATAGGGTTTCCTTTATACTTCTGTATTTTGGAGGTGGATTCTACTTGTATTGTGATTTGTGTGGTTGTGGATTCCTTAACTACCCTTCAAACCTTCAACAGTTCTAAAGCTTTCTTAATCACGGACGCACGCCTAAATCTGTCCTAGAGGATGTCTGTGCATGAAAGTTTTGTGCCGACTTCAACAGTTTCGGTGGTTTTGAAGGTGAATTAAGATGGGTGAAACCGTACAAGAAATAATGGGACGTTGATGATGCTCGTGGTTTAGAAATTTGGTGTTTTGGACTTTGAGCTCAACCAATGAATCTGTTACCCCCTCGCGAAAGCCTCAAGTCATTGTAAAGGTTTTCTATTACCCTTCGAACTCTAAAGGGATGAGGGAATCAGAGACTGAGGCTCCTACTGCAGGAATTTTAAAGTACGGGAAACAGGGCAGGGAGCTTTTCCTTGTACCGGAAAGCTAAAGGCACACATGACTTTTTATTTCATAGATCAACACTTCAAAATTCAAATGTGGATATTTTGTTTCCCTTTTGAGCTTAATTTTGCCTTCATTTAGTTGGTGTTTAAACGTCTAGAGCAATAAAAATCAAGCATCTAAGTTCGTTAAACATAATAGTATATTTTGCTTTACAAATTAACAATCAATAACATCCATTATCTGACATGTTTGACCATCCCTCCTAGTCCTAGTAAACTTCACAATGCCCTGCAGGTGAACTATTTGTTTTTTTTTGTTAAGTAAAAAGAGTGGAATAAGATGATCAGTGTAGGCAACTCTCCTTGAGCGTAACTATAGGAACTCCCAATTGCTGCAAAATATTCGGATTGAGTCATAGTTGGCAGGTGACCTATTTGAAGTATGCGAAAAGGGAGGAAAATGTTAGTGCATTTTTGTATTGGCAAAATTTCGTGTCAAAATATGTTTTGATCGAGTTGTAATTTTGGTCCCCACATGTGTTCAAGAGTTAGAGTTGATGGTCTGTCCAATGTCTTCATTATGTTCAACCAGCGTTCAACAAGTGCTCAAGCGTCTTTGGAAAAACTCATACACAGTCATCATGTTCAATCAGCGTTTAATAAGCGCTCAAGCGCCCTTGAAAAAATTTCATACAAAGTCATCACGTTTAATAAGCGCTCGAGCTCTCAGTTAAAATTTCAGACAGAAACATAGCGTTCGACAAGCATTTGACGAGCGCTCGAGCGACTTTCAACAAATTTCAAAAATTGCTGAATTTTTGAACTTTCTTTGTGAAACCAAGGAAAACCTTACTAGGTTTTGAGGGAGGCCTCCAAAACCTTATTGAGGCTTCTATTCAACATACATTTGCCTCATTCTTTTAGAGAAAACTCCTAGAAGATTTGTGCTTCAAGATTGATGAGTTTTTCTATATTCTTCCATCAAATATATTTGTAAACCTTCATGGTATTGAAGGTGTGTTGAAGAACAAGAGTGTTCGGTGAAGAATCCATAAGAAGAATCTCAAAGGTCTGAGGGGAATGCCGCATGCAGCGGGTCTAAGCAGAGAGGCTTAGATTATTACATCAGGGTTGTCAGAGTCAAGCAATTGAGGTTGCTCGTGTCTGAATCACTGTTTATAAGGTTTTCTTCTTAGTGGATTATAGGTGGCTGCTAGCCCGAAGTGATTTTTCTTTTGAATTGTATTTCAAAGGTTTTACACTTCGTCATCAAATCCTTGTGTCGTTGTGTGATTGAAGTTTGATTTAATATTATGTTGCCTATTTGTTGATTGAGTTGATTATTATGCAAATCTAGGCTGAACAATTTTAGAACATGTTTTAAAATTGTTATTGAATTTGTAATTAGAAGAAGAACATATATTCATCTACTCTATGTGTTAATAAAGTCTAAATCGGATTTTTCAGAAAGGAGAGGGGGAACAAAATGGCTCACAGAAAACTCCATCTCACAAAAATAGGGATGTCCAACCTCCGGTCCGGTTTGGCCGGCCAAACCGGTCATTTCGTAGAGTATATATACCGGACCGGACCGGTTATATGACCGGACCGATTATATGACCGGTTTGGGTCGGTTTGGGTCATGCCATTTTGGGCCGGTTTTGGGTTGGACCATGACATTTTGGGCCGGTTTTGGGGTTGGGCCGTGCTATTTTGGGCCAATTTCCGGTTTGGGCTGGTTTGGAGAGGTATACTTCGGTCCGGTCCCGGGTTTTCATGAGGGTAACTCAGAACCGGACCGGAATTCACCGGTTTACCGGTCCGGTCCACCCGATTGTAAAAAATCCACCGGTTTCGTGTAAAATCGGTCCGGCCGGTTTTTTGGACAGCCTTACACAAGAAGATGAAAAATTTAGTTCTTTGGGCTTTTATTTGAACCAAGACAATGGTGCGGTGAGTGTCAAAGTTGGGCTTGCTTGCTTGTGGTGTGGGGTTTGCTTATTTCGACACCTGATTGCTGCAGAACATATTCCTTGAGCTCTGTTGGTACAGAAAACACTCTCAGATGCTTATGTGCGAGGGTACAAATCTGGGAAGATCCTTACCAGCTAAAAATATAAAAACCTTGGACAAATATCTGACGGTAGAGTCGATTAACTATTTGTATTGAATTTCTGATTAAAAAAAAACTATTTGTATTGAAAGAAGAAATAATATATATGTTAACGAACTTCAATAAACTGGCTTCTGCCTAGCCCACCAGCCGGAAAAGGAGCAGCTTTTTATAATTGTGGAAGCTCCTCCTTCCACTTTGGAGTGGCAAACTGATGTGGTTTCTTCCAAACCGCGATTTAGTATTCAATAGGGTGGACTAAACCTAGACGTCAGAAAGTTCTTGTAGTTTGGGAACCTTTCCATGTAGTGCCAACTTATACAGGTTACTGCAGACATTGGAAAGATACGAAAACAATGCAAAGCCACATGAATAGTACTGGATTTCCTCATTTTCTTTGGACAAGTTGCTGTCATATATCTGTTTCATCAGAAAGAAAAAAAAAACGAACCAGCGTTCTCTATGACGCTCTCTCTTGCTAGAATAAATGGGAAAAAGTTTCACTGTAGTGAACAATGCCTATTCTAAAGTTGCTACAATACCCAATTTACAAACTAAAGTATGCCACAGGAGAAGAAGCAAATCAAATCTGAAGAGAGATGGCTAATGTCCAGAGCCTTTCCTGCTAGGTCCCGAGGACAACGTGAAGACTTGATCCCTCACGACGACTGGACCATCCACGCTGTTGGGTGCGCTGGAAGATGAAGCTTTTCCCTCGAATTCCCGCCCATCAACAACAGCCCCAGGACTATTGGGTGTCTTGCTCTGTTTCACCTCTGCTCCAAGGGCTCGACTATCAGCTAGACTCGGCTGTGTTAGCAATAGGATCATCAAGACCAGAGGAACTAAAAAGAGGTACTTTCTCATTGTTGATGATGTTCTGGGGTTCTTTCCCTTGAAGCCCATATTTGATCACCCTTTCAAATATATTCTCTCAAACCCAAAGGATGGAGCAGAAAAGATTGTTTTGGAATCTCCAATTTCATAAGCTACCGGCCTTTATGCAAGGGATGGTTTGGGACTTTGGGTGGCCGAGGAGTAAGGACGGTGAATGACTTTTTGGCATGGGACCCTTTTAAAGTGCGCCTTTGACTTGTCTTTTCCCATTAGTAGTGAGGCGCTGAGATTGCAAATGAATTCCAACTTTTCACATTTGTCTAAGAACCATTTCTCCCGTAGTGAGGCGAGATATTGCTCCTGAATTTCACTTTTCCTATTTGTCTTTTTCCCAAACTTCTCCTACTTTACAACCTGCATGTATGACAAATTTGGTAAACTCTGGGGATCCAACCGTACTTGGCTTCGTGTATAGTTTCAGTTCAGAAAGTCGGTACCAGATGTGAAACTGGATGGTCGAAACTCGGCTTTCTTTCTACACCATGCCTTTTTTTCACATGAATAATATATGACGGAAATTGACTCGGAATTAGAAATATGACTCCTAATGCATGTGCGTTTTGTGTCCAAATTCAACAATTATTTTTATACGAATATCAATATAACTTAAGGCTGTGTTTGAGAAGTAAAATTTTAGTTATTGGGGTTGATGAAAAAGTGAAGAGATAGATATTTTTTTATATTTTTTGTAGTGAAAAATAATGATTTGACGGGGAGAGAAAGATTATATTGTAATTTTTTATTTTGTTAAAAATTTAAGTGTCAAACGGACCCTTAATATTACATTTTTTACAAACATAAATACAAGTCAACATCTTCCACACAAATATTAATAAACTCAAAGATTATCAAAAAATACTTCAAATCCTAAAAATCTCATCAAAACTAACATGCCCTTAAACGTGGATAAAGACCCAGTTTTAGAAAATAATTGATGTTCGTTTTTTAAAAAATAAGATAAATTGCATCTGCGACTGCGGGATCTCCTTTTGCTTTCTACCTTTCCTTCTTATTCAAAGTTCAACTTCTGAAGCAACGGTGCCTGCAAACTGGACATGTCAAAATCACAAGAATCCAAATTCGATGGATAGAAGGAAAAGAGCCAATGGGTGAAGGATTCTCCAGTGTCTTTTAGTGAAGGGAATCAAATAGGGAAAAAGATAGAGAAGTTAATTTCTTACCTGTCGGGTAGGTGTCACCTTTTGGTTCAAACAAGATGAAAAAAATTGTTCTCGAGCATTTTTCCAGACTTAAGGATGCTACTTTGGGAATGAGAATCGACAATACACACCCTCTTAAGATTCAGTCAACAAGAAATCTTTTGTATTATAGGTGGACGAATATTTTTGACATTATGTTCACTCAATTGTTGGCTGGTTCCGCGCGCGGTTCCAGCTATCCTTGGCAAAGCCAAAGCGCATTCTAGATTAGCATATTTCTAACCACTTCTCACTGACATGCACAACCATCTAAACCACTTGAAAATTCTCGTATATGAACAAAGTTTATGGAATCGTGGATAATCTTGCTCACTTCAAAGCAGTCTCATTCTCTCTTATTTCGCTGCCACTTGTATTAATCGTGCAGGAGCTCTTTTGGGTACCACATTTGCGCAGGGACAAAAAAAAAACACACACACAATCGCGCGAATTTGTGCTTGAGTCCTAGACCATGGGACCAAAGGGTATTGGGTATTTTAAGAATGGTGTCAAAAGTCACTTATGCGGGACCCATGAACAGATGTGGACCCAAAGGGGCGTGGCCTGACAGAATTCTAGCTCCTAATATCTCTGCCGACTGCCTTGATTTATATGCTCTCGGGCAAATGGATCATGGGTCGAGTTTGAAAAACTGCAACTTGGTATGCTCTATTCAACCAGATCTAACGAGACCGGACACGATTCTTCTATTATTAGACAGAGTTAGGCAGGGGACAGTGAATAGTCTCGTCCAGTAGGCATCAATACTGTACGGTACCTTTCTTGTTTCTTAATCTAATATGAGTTAATTTTGAGTACAGACAGAGTATATTACGTGCCAGCTTTTTTCAAGGCATGGGTTTTACCAAATAATGTTAAAGATGTCAAACATTTTGCTCAGTTTGTTGGACTCTCGCCCTTTTTCGACCTAGAAAATAGTGTGCCTTCTCTTTACGACCATTCCGGGGAAGGGGAAAATACACAATTTGCGAATAAAATCGTTTTACCGAATCTCTATAAAATTGTTCAATGAGTGTGTTTGGCGAATTTAGAGGGTTATATCCCTATATCTTGTATTCCGGTTGACATCCTCTCCAGTGATAACCCATGGATTCCTCCATGAATTTGTTGGGTTGTCGAGGATTGGTCCTGTTTTGGTTTATCTAGAAAAAAAAAAAAATGGAAGCGAATCTCTGGGCCGTCTATTTATGATCCCGGTATTTATTATCGTTACCGGATAGTTGGATCCGTTTATTGTAGGATTTATAGTTCCTTTAGATATTTTTTGCTGGCCCCTTTAGGCACGATTCTGTTTGTATTTACTGTTATTCTCGAATTTTTATATATAAAATACATTTGCTGAGAAAAAGAAGAAGTTGAGGAGCAATGGGGACGAGACTAGATAGAGAGATAGATGGGTTTAGGCCTTAAAAGTGTTAAGAAGGGAAATCTTGGGCTTCCACGATCCAACAATTTTCTCAGTCCAACATTGTGAAGGGGCTTTTAACTCCTCTATGTCTAATGGGCTGGGTAAGCTTGGATTTTTTTAAAGGTGAAAGTTCCACCGAAGGAGAGGCTTTGCCGATTTGATAGTTGAAGGTGATTCTAAGGCTGCCTTTGTATCAAATATTTTATAAAATATTTCACCAACTTCTAATAAAATACTATAATATAATTTATCTCTCTCTCATCAAAAAATATAAAAAATTACCTCTCTCTTCACTTTTTCACTAAACTCAATACCAAAAATTTTACCACACATACATAACCTAAAAAGTTGGCTATTGAGGCTTTATGCAAGTACCCTGCACGTGTGGATTGGAGGGTCCATAGCAGAACTGGGGACGTTTTGCATCAGTCAGTTGGTTTTGAGTCTTGAGCTTTTCATTTCGTCTTTAGAGGTGCTAATGTTTTGACGCACCACCTAATTTGTTGGTTGTCTTTAAATTTTGTACTGGAGATCATCCCGTTGTTTCTAAACCTTTTCCAAAAAATTTTTGGATCTATAATGAGATTGATCTCCTTAGTTGCTTGAGTTTTCTTTGTTTTCTGCTAATAAAGGTTCTGCAATCGTTTTGATTAAAAAAAAACCACCTCAAGGACACAAAGAGGGGCCGGGGGTTTCGTAATAATTTCTTACATTATTTCAAGATCGCGTAACAAGCAATGTTAATTTGACAGTAAATCTTTTCTATATTCATTCGTAACGTACCATCTCCACTCTAATTCCTATCACATCATATTTGTCATATGTATATACTTTGAATGGTCCGCGATAGGCACATAGACCAAAATAATATCAAAATTGACCGAAAAATAAAAACAAGCTGTTCAATACACCGTAGCAAGAAAGGTTAATTTGAATTAATAAAATGTACTGCTCATACTTTGATTTCAAACCTGTCAGTACTGCCGAGCCGGTTAATACATTGTGTGGATTGAAACGTTTTGATTTTCGCTTAAAACAAGCGACTGGAGAGCAGTTTATCATTCATATTTCATATACCAACAGATTACTGGTATAAGTATTAACAGTTAACACGTTTTTTCAGAAACTTTGGGCGCTACCATTTTATTCTACTTACCCAATGGATCCCTCACAAGTGTGACCGCTGACTAGTCATGAAGCTCCAAAAAGAAAAAAATTCCAGTTAGACCTCCAATCTAATCTTTTTGTTGGGTAATTCAAATATTGCATATATAGTCTTTACTCTTTAGTCTCCTCTTGGACTGGAAATGGAGCTTCCCGATTACCTGGGCCGCCGTGGAAACCAAAGATTCAACAGTAGCTTCTTCCGTAGAAACCTTCAAATTGGACTCAAAATCTTCTCTCTTTCTCACCCACGCCTTCCTCTTTCCTCAAGTCCAGAACCTCCCGAGTGGTTTCCTAGAAAAGAACATATTAGTATCACGTTTGTTTGAATCTCGAGCATCCTAATTGCCCTAGTCAAGGAAGCCTGATCTCATCACCTCCCAACCAGCGCTATAAATAAGGGACACAGCCTCTCTATGCTGCATATCACATTGCCTACTAGTTTGCTAGCTCCAACAAGTTTGTGTTGCCTCCTTGATACTATTCAACAATATGGCAGCCACCTCCATATACTGCAGCAGCTTCTTTGTGCTTTTTCTACTGCTCAACTCCATTTTCATTGCGTCTGAAGCCCGTCCCTTCAATGTCATGGAGCCTCCGAGTGATCAGGGAGGCTGTGGGGGTTTCTTTGACTGGTTGTCTCTCGGAGATATCAAGCAATCAGGTCCAAGCCCTGGCGATGGACACAAATATACACAAAGTCAGACCCTTGGAGGAATGAAGGACTCGGGCTCAAGCCCTGGCGACGGACACAAATATACACAAGGTCAGACCCTTGGAGAAATTAAAGACTCGGGCTCAAGTCCTGGTGACGGACACAAATATACACAAGGTCAAACTCTTGGAGGAATTAAAGACTCGGGTCCAAGCCCTGGCGACGGAAACAAATATACACAAAGTCAGACCCTTGGAGGAATTAAGGGCTCAGGTCCAAGTCCTCCTGGTGAGGGTCACAACTATGTTAAAGGCCGACACCAATGACTTTGGTCCCCTATTTAACAAAGATCAGTTTCTACGTTAATTGGTCACCCAATTGTTTTCTTGTTTCATTTATTTGGTGTGTACAAGCAAAGATCAGTTTCAGTCATTCTTTGGTATATATTACAGATATATATACATGATCTATACACTTTGTTGTATTATCCAATGGATTTGTTGTCCTGATGTCTCGATTAAATAAATGGATATCAAATTAGTACTCCTGTCATCTCTTCTATCTTGTGGGCCAAGTAAAACCAATAATAATCTTAAAAGCGTCATGGCTAAAGTATGATTGGATTTGGAAAATTCAATAATTTTATGCACCGTTATCTTTTTCCAAACTCTGTGAAGAGAATATGAATCAAATCAGTACTCTCATAAATTATAGTGGTAAGCAATTTTTTAAAATTCTATGAAATAAGAAGACAAGGAAATAAATAAAAGGTAACGAGCTATTGTAAATAACTTTAAATTAATCGACGTGCGTGTAAATTAGTTCGAATATCCTATTAAAAATAAAAATAAAATATTCCTGCAATTTGCTGGTTAGATTGTTCACAATTTTTTCATGGAGCGGACCATTGAGAGATTTGGGGGAGGGTTGAGCTCTTGATGGTTATATAAAATATTTTTTAATTGGTTTTGGGATCAAATATTTCTAGCACTCAAAATTTCTATTATATTAAAAGAATTTTTAAAATATATATATATATATATATATATCCATCGAATCATTACAATTCATTAAAAAAATATAAAAAAAATGCATTCAAATAATTTTCTCAACACTTTTTACCACCTCTAACACTATAATTGTTACCGTCCAAAATTTTTTTACGATGAAACATTAGTGATACAATTATCCCCGTTTTAGGAAACCTGTCGAGTAAAGATCCAGTCTCACGGTGTGACTTTCTGAGAGCTGGTGGTGTTTAAGGATGCAAATAATTCTACATCGAGGGCAAGTGGGGTTGTTTGGAGTGAAAATTTCATCTCCTCAACATTTTTATATAATTATAAAATAATTTCTATTTTCATTAAATTATAAAATAATATTATAATATTCAGAGAAAAGAACTGAAACAGTCTCAGTGGTTTCACGTTTTGACAAAATAGTCTATGTGGTTTCAAGTTGAACGCGTTAGTCTCTATGGTCAGCAAGTTGTTGCAATGCAGTCCCCCCGTCAACCCACTTAACGGTCAAAGCTTCCGGGATGACTTTTTTGTTACATGATGCATACCTCAGGAACCAATTTATCAAAAGGTGATACCACAGTGACCTACAAATTAGTCCATGTGGTATCACCTTTTGACAAATTGGTCCTTGAGGTATTCATCATGTAACAAAAAGTAATCCCAGAAGTTTTGACCGTTAAGTGGGTTGACAGAAATCTAACGGTAGGACTTTTTTGTTACATGATGCTTACTTCAGGGACTAATGTGTTCAAGTTGAAACCACAGAGACCAATTTATCAAAACGTGAAACCACATGGACTGTTTATGTACTTTAACCTAATATTTAATTAAATCTTATCTCTCTTCACTTTTTCATTAAATTTCATAAAATATCTTTATTTTTTTATAAACTCCAATGCCCTCCTAACATTTTTAAACGCCGTTGTTTGCAAATCTAGTTCTAACAGATTTTGAACTTGGGGGAAAGCCTCACTGCGAGCGAGAGAGCGTGCTAGGTGCGAGAAACGGAACAAAAAGGGAGAGGTTCGTCTCTTCCGCTCTCCGTTTGGGAGGAAGATGGGGAACTCGTCGAAGGATGACTCGGCCACAGACGGCGACACCTCTAGCGGTGAGACTGCGCCATCCAATTCCAGCATATTTTCCGAGGGCGAGAAGGTGCTCGCCTATCACGGCCCTCGCATCTACGAAGCCAAGGCACATTCCCTTTCTCTCTTTAGCCTAGGTTTTTAGTCGCGTTTTGGTTTAAGTTTACTTTATACTTTTCCGTGTTATGTTGAATTTTAGCTGCTTCTGGTCCCATTTCGCTTATGATCTAAGAGAGTTGAGTGCTCTTGGATTGAACGATTAAGATGTAGGAACCATAACCACGGATTAGATTTGGTTTCTGTGAAGTTTAGCTAAGTAATTAGTAAAATTAAGTCTGGTAGACAACTGATTCTATTAGAGACGAGTCATTAACGGTCCAGCTCAGCTTATGAGGAAGGTTCCAGCTCAGATCAACTTAACAGAAGAGCAGTTGTTGTTACTGATTTAGTTAGATAGCAGAATTAGTTAAGTGTTGTTAGAAGAAGTTACAGAGGAGATTTCATGTACATAAATGTATCTTAGCTCGTTCTGTAAGTTACATTCATTTTTACAAGAAATACAGAAGTTCTTCTCACATCTCTCTCTGCTCAAATCTGGTTTTACTAACAAGGTATCAGAGCATAACGAACGTGCTTCCACGGCGTCTTCTTCAGGAACCTTCCTCATAAGCTGAGCAGGACCGATAATGACTCATCTCTAATAGGTTCATGAAAAAGAGGGGTTTATCAGGTCAAATCAAACGAAATAAATAAAACCAACACCACTTTTCCTTCAATGATTTTTATGAAACTTGCAAGAGCTGCTAGTATTTTTACATTCAATTTTGGAGAAGAAAAGAAAAGAAAAGAAAAAGAAGTTTCTGTCTATGGCCTAGTGTTGTTTCATACAGATTCAGTGTGATAGAGTTAGTTTATGACCTCTCTATGTCCTACTCTGTTATTTGAGTTTTTATGTTCCTTCACTTCCTTCTATTTCGTGGCTATTTTCTCTGTATTTAATTTTTGATATTTTAGGTCCAAAAAGCTGAACTTAGGAAGAAGGAATGGAGATACTTTGTACACTACCTTGTAAGTTTGATCTTTTTATTTTCTTTCGTTAGCTTCTTTCTTTTGTCATTGTGTAGTGCACAGTTTCATGTTCATTACAAATGCATTTTAAGAGCACCAGTTGGTTGTGGCATTGGACACACACCTTTAAATTTGTAGGCAAACAAGGATGCATGCTTGAGGTCCTGAATATTCAAGGCAAATAGAGCATTACGTACTTTTGGTAATAAGTGACATATCTCTTGCTGTCCTTGGTAATAAGTGACGTATCTCTTGCTGTCCTGCAGGGTTGGAACAAAAAGTGAGTATGTCTTTCATCCTATTTGAGTTCAGAATTCGAAAGTAAGGAGGTATGGAAATTAGAATGAATAGGGCTGTAAATTATTTGTCCACTCAACTGTTTTAATGAACAGCTCTGGAATTTCTTTGTTTCCTTTTGCATGTACATACTCTCACTCTTTCTCTCTTACACACACACACTAGTTTGTTTTGCCGCATTTTCTTGGTAATCAGTGATCTGCAATTTGGATGCACTATTGAGATATGGTTTAAGACTTCGTAGTTTGTGATTTATAGTATTATGACATCCCAAATTAAGTTCTTGGGGGTGGAAAAGTCATACCATTTCGAAATTTTTGTTTCATCTTCCTTTTTTTAACAGGGAAATGTTCTCAGTTAAACCGTGTATCACATTTTAAGACCTAGTTTCTATTTTGAACTTTAAAAGTCTATCCACAGCATGTCACCAATGACTGGACATGATAGAGTGAACCATGTTGTTGCTTCCAGTTTGCATAATATTCATCAAAGTTCTGTGTTAATAACACTTCTTCCTTTTCTTTTCATCAGTTTGGCCTAATCACAGTTCTTAATATTGTTCTTGATCTTGATGAGAAAGAGGAAAATGGTTGGTTTCTTAAAAGTTTCACACTTTTGAAATTTAATCTCTTATCTTAATCTTATATTTGAACTTGTGGATGAAAATTCAAGATATGCATTTCTAGGATCAATAATGATTTTCTTTTTCCAGAATGGATATAGTCCGTTATTTGTGTTGGTATGCTTCTTTGCAGGACTGATTTTAGTCACTGGCACTTGGAAATTTGGTTTGTGATTTAGTGAAGGACTTTAGAAGATTTTAGTGTTCACCTACATAGATTCTTGCATATCTTTCAAATACAAAATAGGCTGACCAAATTTGTTATTAAATTTATTTGTTGAGTGACTGCTTGTAGTGATCGATTCACTAGATGTTAAAGGTACTTCATAACTTTTATTACTGTCATAGGAAATGTTTGCTTCCCTTAATAATCATGCCCCTGTTCATTACTATGGCTTCAACATCTTTCCAACAGTTGGGACGAATGGGTAGGTGCAGACCGTCTGATGAAACATACTGAAGAGAATGTCATGAAGCAGCAGGCCCTTGACAAAAAACAAGGTGTAGATAAGAATCCAAAGTCTGGGCGTTCAGCTCAAACAAAGCCAAAAAGCTCTACAGGTTAGCTTGGTTCTTTTTTTGGATTGTTTTTGTGGTGGGTTAAGATTAACTAGCAGTTTCCTAGAGCTTTGTTCACTTTATGCATCCGTGTGTTTTGTGGATGCATTACCCACTGTTAATTAGCGTATGAAATAATCTAACCAACCAGTGAGAATATTTTGTTAGGCAATTATTTTGAAGATTCTCTGGTTGGGGGCAGTGTTAAAGAGAGTGCACATAAAGGCTCTCTCTCTCTCTCTCTCTCTCTCTCTCTCTTTCGCGTGCGCGCGCGCTGCATGCTTCTTTCCCTTTTAACATAGCATGTTCCATAAAAGTTACTTGTGCGTGCTCACCTCTAATAACCACAACTCAACCATATTACCATATCCATTAGAAACTTATTCTGCAAACTCATTCGAACTAGTAGTCGCTGCCCATGACAGTATTTATTTGTTTACTAATGTTATGGTTATTAATATGGCCATTCTGTTCAAAATTTGTAGATGCGAAATTTGATAAAGAAGATATCAAGAACAATGGTATGTATGCATCAGTTTTGTAGCTCATCTTCTTTTTTCTCTTCTTAAAGTGGTTGTTTTTTATTCTCAAGTTTGGGTAACTATTCTTTATTGTGATGTATTGCTGCTATTGCTGTTGCTATTACATAATAGTTTTAGTTGACACTTATTATTTTTATTTAGAGGTACTATCAAACTCCAAGCTATGAGATTGGATGGAAATAGTGCCAGTGTTAGAAAATCTGGAAATGATTCCATATCATCACCATTAATCTTTTGCATTTTCCTTATGCCACCACTCAAAGTCAGACACCCCCGCCTAAGTAAATTTGGTTTCTTAACTTTTCAAAGATGCTTGAAGAAACTTAGACTATATTGTTAGGATGGATTGGAGGAAGAAGGGTTCAATGGGCTCTTAAGATAAACATTTGAAATTACACTTTTGGCCTCAATTTAACAATTTAATTGGGTCAAATGAAAAACGCATCGTCATTTTTTTTTTGTTCTCTTGTTTCTCCTTTCCCCCAAATAACACTAGGGACTTGCACTGCCCTCATGATCCCCTACTTTGCTGCTTCCCTCTGCTTTTCATACCTCGTAAGAAATGTTGTCCTTCTCAATTATCATAAATATGCCAGTAGTTATATAAAACTTTGTTTATTTAATAACTTAATTTGTTCAATTTTTTTTGCAGTGTCAAAGGGGAAGAAGCGAAAAAGTGAATCGGGCATTGAGGTCTGGTTTGTATTATAGTGAAACAGAGTGCTTAAAGATTCCTGTTTTTCATATTCTGCATATTCATCAGATGCATTGGTGCTCGCTTGATATATGTCTGTTGTTTCACTGTTTCTAGTTCTCCTTCATTATGGTAGGCATAATGATGGTTATAAGACTCAAAATGATGAATTCAAAATTGTTCAACTAGTTTTACTGGCACATATTTTGAAGGGGAGGAAAATGAGTGACAAGAAGCAGAGAGATGCAAATTTCTTTCTTGAGATTAATTTTCTGTTTGGGATTATGTGTTTCTTGCTAGAAGCATCTATATCTAGTTGTTGAGACGAGTTGACTTTGGTTGAGGTGAAGCATTCTATAGGCCAATAAAAACTCGCAAAAGTGCTTCATTGGAACATTTTTAAATTTTGTTAGCTCATGTTTGGATTTGACAACATATATTTGGATAATGCTGGGATAACAGTGGTATATTATTTTTAGAAGGACAATGTTGCTCTGGAGAAGCTTGTCAGGATACAAATTCCATCTACTCTAAGGAAGCAACTGGTTGACGACTATGAGTTTGTTACACAGCAGGACAAGGTAAGCTTGGAATGTTTTTTCAGCTAAATAGAAGAAGGTACATGCAAGGTGTTGGAACAATTTTCTCCTATTTTACTATATGGATTCTTGAAAGTGATCCCATTTTTCTTCAGCTAAATTGTTTTGTAAGTTTCCCTCATTCAGTAATATACTTAGAAATGATTGTAACTTCAGTAATGTGTTGACACATTGGATACTCTTTTCTGCAGCTTGTTAAACTTCCACGTTCACCAACTGTAGATGATATTTTGACGAAGTACCTTGAATACCGATCAAAGAAGGATGGCATGTAAGATTCACGTAGTTCCTATAATAATTGCCTGGAATCAATCCCAACTGTACTCTTATTCTGTCCTTTGTTCCTTTTGTGTCTGTGATTTGAATTGTTCTTTCTATAATTTGTTTCCCAGCGGTAAAGTAATATGTTGCTCTTTCTCCCCATGACTGGATCATAGCAGCTGTATAAGCTAATCAGGACAAGTAAAAAGTCCTGATTTGTATATAGAAATATGCTGGAGAACGAGGATCGGAAAAAGTTAATAGAAATCCTATACTGTTCTGTCAATCTATATAACAATTATGCCAAGAAAAAATCTTACTGTCAAGATGTTTACAATCGAGTGGAAGAAGGATACTGTGTCTTCCTCCAGAAGAAGAGAGATTAACCTTTTTCTTGCATACATTTACTTTTATAAGTCTTATATTCACACATGTATGTACATGCAAGCATATTATAAAAGCATCCAGGTTTGCCCATAAGCTTCCTTAATATGTGAAGTGATAAGGATGCTCTGAGTCAATCCTTTATAAATGAGGTCTATTAATTGACTCCACAGTCAAATCCCTGGCACTATGTGTTATTGTACAAAGGAGGTTTGAAACCTTTATCAATACTGAATTACTGAATAATGGTGGAAGGGACAAATTCTTGAATACAGGATAATGGATTCAATAGGAGAAATCTTGAAAGGGATAAGGTGTTACTTTGACAAAGCATTGCCAGTGATGCTTTTATACAAAAAGGAGCGCAAACAATACAATGAAGCAGTTGTAGATAATCTCTCTCCGTCAACCATATATGGAGCTGAACATCTACTACGGCTCTTTGGTATGTTTCTCTGTAATAAGTGCTGATTCTTTAAGCAGTCAAAGTGATATTGGTGACAAACTTGTGTATCAGATGCCTTTATATGCCTTGTTTGATGAAAATTCCGGGGCAGGGGGTGTTTAGATCATATATTTTCCCTTGAGCTTCCTCTTGGTATGTCTCGAGTTAAATTTTATAACTTCTGCGTCTCTGATGATTCTTGGACCAAATGGCGTCCTCATACGGAGGAGAGGGTCCAACCATGGGTTTAATCTTGTGTGACTGCATATTTTCTTTAAAAAGGGAAAAAATATCCAACGGAAAACAAACTTATATATCCGATTTTTGAACTATGCATTTTACATCGAGTGATTATATATATCCAATGAATGTCTGTCTTTTAGACTTGCTAATGGCAGTAAATTTTCTGGTGTTTGCAGTTAAGTTGCCTGAGCTTTTAGCATATGTGAATATTGAAGAGGAGACGCTGACACGCTTGCAGCAGAAATTACTTGATTTTCTCAAGTATCAACTCCATCCTTGTACTATTTATTCAATATTTTAGAGATAAATTGATGTTCTGAACTGTGCCCTAAATTCAGTATGGTTTATAATGGCACGAGTGCTTCCTACAGCTCATCTTCACAATAATTTCAACATGCAAGTTCTACTCATGATGCATTATTGACTTTGTTGATGTTTCTGTTGAAGGATTTCACGACTCCATGAATATACGATATTATGTATTAAGAAAAGAATACATAAATAATGCCTCATCTAAAACTCAGAAGAAACTCTCAGTGTGTATGGGTGTCTGATAAAAAGCATTCTCCTCTGAAGCTGCTATTAACAAACCATAAATCACATTAATATAGAGGCATTTTGTTCATACCTTGAAAATGAAGTTCCATTGAAATTTCAAATGCATGTTTATCAAGGGTCTTAGAATTTCAATGTTTCCACTTTTTCTGCAACGCATATCTATAAAGGATTTTGCTCTCAAATGGGTCGTGGATGTGGAATTTTTTCTATTCTCCATGAGGTCAAAATCTCACTACTATTGCTAACCATCGTGCAGGTTTCTGCAGAAAAATCATAGTACTTTCTTCCTTTCTGCATATGATGGCTTCAAAGTTTCTGAAGGATAAGGCAGGGGAAAAGATGACTGAACATCTACAGAAACTTTCCTACTACCCTGATCTCCTTGCCTTTCGACTTAACGATCCATGAGGACAGGACATCTAATCGTTGTTGTAACAGTAGTACTGGTAATTCATTCTTTTATCAAATATTCTTCTTTCCCCTGAAGGCTTCATTGTACCGTGAAGAGTGCTACCTATAGGAATATCCCAGTGTTACGCTTGTTACTCAACTTATTTTTTTTCCTTGGCTGTTAACTGATTGTCTTGGCGTGTTCTGCGGTCTAAGAAACCAAAAACTCTTCCAAATGCAATTGAGATTTAATTGTGGGACCATATGGGAAACTAATGGATGTTATTCCGAACTTGTTACCGTGGGACAAAAAACCCATGTCTTGCCTAAAGAAATAATAGCAAGCTAGAAAACAGCCCTAGTCTTTCGTATTGTTATGGTATTGTATGAAAAGACAGATTATTATTGTAGAAGCGGAACAGCCATTTTGAACAGAAATATTGACTTCATCATTCTCTAGGTTGCTGCCAGCCACGTCCAGCACAAACAAACCTATACCGTACATCATTCCGCTCCATTCTTTCAAATGCCTTGTTGACGTAGTCCATTTTCACAATCTCTATCATTGTGGTCAAATCCTTCTCAGCCCAGAATTCTAGGGATATATTCGGTTGGAGTAAAAATTTAAGATTTTAGATAAGTTGTGAATATTTATGTAGAATAATGTTTTATTGGTGTTTGTGTAAAGTGAAGAGATAAGTGATTTGATGCAATTGTTTAATAAAAAAATATTGGAGTCATGTCAAAAAATATAGAAAAAAATTTATGTTTAATAAAATAGTAAAAAGTTATTGGAGATTGTGTAAAATGTATTGGTGTTTGTTTTTAAATTCTGAATATGTTCGGGTGTAACATGAACATCTAGAAAATGAGTCGCTGCTTATACTACTACAGAGAGAGAGAGACCTGAGAGTGAATGAGTAAGGAGAGAGAAGTCCAGATGAGTCTCTAGCAGCCCAACCAATGACCCTTCTTCCCTCCATTTCTTATGTCTCGGAAACGAATATGACAGTACGGAAAATATTTCGGAGAAAGAAAAGAGAGATGAACTCGGAAACGTACTGTTGCTGCGGGAATGATTTCCCTTGGGATTTATGGGCTTGCAAAGCCAAATGGTCTTCGACTATTGGTCTTGCTTCTTTAAGATATTCAAACACAATAATTCACGTAAATTAGTTTTATAAGGAGGTGCACTGCATTCAACCCGAAAAAGCCACGTAAATGACACAGTCTGAGGACGACCACCGGGGCCGGCTAAAGGTAAGTCAACTTAAACAGTTACTTACGGCCTTACCCAGAGCAAGGCTTCTTTACAGAAAAAAAAATATATATGTATTTTTAGATGATTCAAAAAATAAAAGACAAATGAACTAAGTAATAAAAAAAAGTAATGGCAAAATGAAATTTTTTATATTTTTTTTTATTACGAGTGAACTATCTTTTTGCCTATCAATAATATATTTTTTCCAGACTTCTTAATCATTTTTCATATATTTTTGAACTTTACTCAAAGAAAAAATGTGTCTTATAGATTTTCTAACAGTGCGAGTCATGGAGCCTTGATGTCATATATGAATCCTATAAAAAATAATTAAAGGATCTTTTATATATTTTATATCAAATTAAATTTTAATTTTTTTATATTAAAATTTATATAAAATACCTAATAATTTATAGAGCCTTTGGTCCCATTTAATTTGAGTCGGCCCTGACGACTACTCCATGGCAGCTTAATATTTTTGGGCCTTAGATATTATTATTATTATTATTATTATTATTATTATAAGATACAAAATATTAATTCAAATTTTATATTCAAATTTATTCAATAAATCAATTTATGAAATTTTAATTTATTTTGAGATATAATTGTTAGTAAATAATTTTTTATTATTTTTAGTTTAAAAAATACATATGCACTGTAATAGGTATAGTAAATAAATAGTATTCTATATATAATAAAAATTTTAAAAAGCAATCAAGTTCTTTTATTAGATTATGTATTTCAAATAGAGTATTAATTTCTGATTTTGTAATTTCTTTTAAAAAATGAATTCTGAAAATGAATTAATTTTTTATTAGATTAATTAGATATTGGTGTTCCAGTTAATGCTAGTTTCTTAAGTGTGTTTTTTTATTTTCAATTTTAATTTTATAAATTAATTTTTAAATATTATTATTTTATAAGCCATTCATTAATTTTTATCTGAAAAATTTTAGATTTTTTTATTTTAATTTTACTGTAATATAATAACTTTAAAATGTTAAAAAATTAATTTTATTATAATATAAAAACTTAGCACTGGGGGCGGGCCTTTAGTCACAGCACAGGCGGCTCCGAGTAACACTTAGAACGCTAATTGTCTCAAGCTGTCAAGCACAAGCATACCTGGTTCCCTTTCTTTTAACCAATTGGGTACTAAGACTCAGTCAGGAACTCTCCATTTGTAACATTTGTAGTTATCTGATTGGCTGAGACCCATAATTTTATGGTAATCTGAGACTCACATACGGGAAAGGAATCATTACTTTGATTTTTCAACTTCCCGTGGGACCTTAAGTTGCCGGCGACATGCTGTAGGAGACAGCCAATCCTCATCACATACATCATGGGCAAAGATTACGACATTCGTACCGTTAAATAATGTAGTGGGATTTCTTGCCGGGTTAACTCGACTAATGCTTCAATGGCCGTCTTCAAGGCCTTTTTTGACAAATACCACTCCTTCAATAATGATTTGATTATCAAATTGACCGGCTCAATTGTGGATATGATATTAAGTAGTAGAGGCAATGTTGTAGCTCCATTATGTGCATGGATGTTCGCAGAGAAAAAACATTGGACAAACCAATGGAAAGTGAAAGGCAAAGTCCCATTAAGAAATTTGCCAAAAAAATATAAGTTTTCATAATTTTAAAAGCCAAATTGTTTTTTCATTTGAAACAACGACATTTATATAACAAAACTAACCGTCGTGACAAGGTAAAATGTTGCCGCTACAGTTTCACTTGAGTGTAATCATGAGTACCGGAACAGATTAAATTGGAATGACCCATTTCGATTCAGGTTCCGGTACTTATCGGAATCCAAAAAATGGTTCTGGTTCCATTAGTTTGTCTTTTATATCTCGCAAGTATGTTTTTTACATGTACAAAAAATATCATCCAAAGGGGTAGAAAGAAAGCTTTTCCAATGTCAAAATAAGGTAAATTCGCCCTACAGTTTGAACAAGCACACTCTAAGATATTTCAAAGCAGAATAAGGTCTGCAATATTGTATCAACAGTGAAAACTGATGGATTATCTCGCTTTTCTCCATCGTACTATGATTGCTAGATGAAGTTGAATTAAATCAATTCATAATGTTGAGCAACGATGAAAACCTATCACCTCTCTAATTACAGTTGGTTCATAGTTAATCTACGTTGTAACAGTAGGAGATTCAAATATGGGTTTCGGTTCCAGAATATGGGTTCTGATTCTAGTGTCGAAATAGGTGAGAATCGGTGTTGGAATCTCAAAACCAAAATCGGAACCGAAATTTTCAGGATAAAATTTTCACCCTTACTTGGGCGAAAACAAAGAAAAAATCGAACGACCTTGATGGACATGGGAAGGGCTAAAATTTTGGTCATCCTGATTATCTATTTTCACCTTTTTATCATCTCCTATCCTCTAAAATTTTAACACTCAAACACGGTGTGTACACTTTTTTTTTAATCAAAACGCCAGACTTGCATTAACAAAACCAGCAAAAAAGCTATGGGGGATCTACCACTAAGTACAACCAGTTCAAGTTCAAAGCTTGCTCCAAAGCAAAAGGGGAGCTACAGAAAAATTTCCTGAGGCGGCCCAACGAGCTAGACAATGCACAACATTGTTTGCACCACGAAAAGTGTGCTTACACTTCCATTGGTCCACATGACCAAGGAGCCTATGAATCTCACGAATAGAGTCATGGATGTGCCAATCAATCCTCCGAGAAAACTGGTTGATCACATCAATAACCCGCTTAGAGTCACCTTCCAGAACAATGGATCTGAGACCACTTTTCACCGCCTCCTCTACTCCCACCTTCATCGCTTCAGCTTCAAAAGCAGTAGGATCATTTCCTGTAATTCGCCCCGCATCTCCATGCACCACCATTCCATCCGAAATTCTGAAAAGTGTTGCTACTGCCGAAAAATCATTGCGCACAACATCAACGTTAACTTTTATAAACTGGGGGGAGGGGGCTGCCACGACGAAGGAGGAGGAGCATCTTGCTTCATCTTCCATGCAGCAAAGTGCTCATTACTGATTCTAGTGACCTTTCTTGCCACATCGAGCACCGCTTCTCTAACCCCTGTATGAACAAATCTGTTTCTACTAGCCCACACCAAGTCCATCGCATTAGCAGCAAAAATTTGGAAGGAGTGTTTCTTCGTGCTTGGTAACCCCAAAGAGGCCTCAGGATGAGTAACCACTTTGATCCACTCTTGGATATTCGCACACTCCATAGCTTCAGTGTTCAAATTCCATTTGGACTCTCTCCACACCGCTCGGCTCATCAAACACTTAAGAAAAAGATGGTGACTTGTTTCCCGTTCCAGGCCACACAGGGAGCAAAGATTCGCCTTTACTTCAGCTACACCAATCCTACTAGCAATCTTACCTTTAGCAGGGAGGATATCACGCGATATTTTCCATAACAACAGCTTTAGTCTTTCGTGCATCCTCAGTTTCCAGATGTCCTTCCACCGCAGTGAATCCTCCACACTCAAACTGCTATTCCTCCTCTTCACTTGATCTAAATAAATGGACTTTACAGAGAAAGATCCAGGTGTACCATGTACCCATAGCAGGTCATCCCTACGGGGCACTACCGGAAGCTTTACCTTGAGAATCATCTCAGCTGACTCAGCTAGAAAAAAAGCTTCGCACCTTATGAAAATCCCATCTACCGGAATCATGGTCAATCAAATCCTTACCATTAGGGGTTGTCGCTGGAAGTTCGACATAATAGGTGAAGGTTTGAAATTGGGAAGAGAAGGTATCCATGGGTCATCCCACACCTGAATATCTTCTCCATTCCCCACCGAAAAGCAAGCTCCCCAAGATAATAAGGGAAGAGCCATCACAAGACTCCTCCCGATCCAAGACTGATCGGGGCCTAACTTCGCATTCCTCCAATCACCCCCACTAAATATTCGTGGCGCAAAAGCTCAGTCCACATATTGCCTTCCCCTTTCAGCATCTTCCCAGCAAGCTTGGAAACTAATGACAAGTTGACCCCCTTCATTAGCCGCAATTCAAGACCACCCCGGCTCCTAGGAATACAAATAGAGGTCCAAGATATAAAATGCAAATTTCGGGTCTTTTCATGACTATGGCCCCACCAAAAAAATTTTAGCAATCGATCAATATCAGGACAAGTGTGTACACTTGTGATTAAAAAAAAAAATCACCTAACCCAGCGAATGAGGTCACAGTGTGGTATAGATGGCATTACAGCAAAGGTACATACGTTGACAGTGCACTCGGACTCCCCCGATTAACTCTCTCTCCCTTAGAAAAAAAAAACTCTCTCCCTCTTCCTTCATCCACGATGGCCTGAACGTTGAAGTTCCAAATTGCCAAAATCTCCCAAAATGGAAGCACTCCCTCATCCAATCGCCACCAGATTCAACCACTTTCCGAGTCAGGGAATCCGCTTCCGACTTCACTCGTCGAAACCTATTTTCATCCCAGCCCTCCGATTCCCCGTACCTCGCCTCAAAACTCTCTCTCCTCTGCTCATTTCTCCGTCTCTCCGCCTCTCCCAACTCCGCTGCGTCTCCCAGGTCACCGATCACCATGACCACGACCACGACCACCGCCATCACCGCCACCACCACCACCACCACCATTGCCATGAGGATCAGAAGCTTACCGGGGCTCAGAGAGCGTTGATTAAGTTCGCTAAAGCGACTCGATGGACGGAGCTAGCGGATTTCCTGAGGGAGCACTTGCAATTGTGCTGCTGTTCTGCGGCTCTGTTTCTAGCCGCCGCCGCTTGCCCTTACTTCGTGCCGAAACCTGCTGTGAAGCTTCTGCAAAACGCTTTCATGATCGTTGCTTTCCCTCTAGTTGGGGTAAATTATATTTGTATTGTGCTGTTCCACTTCTAAGTTTTTGAACCTCAAACTTAGAGCAAATTTGAACTTGAATGACTGGTGTTTTGTTGGAATAAAAAAGTGCGTCAAGGGGCCAAAGTATGTAAGAAACTGGAATGGAATCAACAATACGGCTAGTAACTCCATGAAAATCGCGTAGTAGTGTAGCCTTTCGGTTTTTTTTAATCATCATCAGGACTCTTATCTTTTCTGGTTATTGATTGTGCATACTCTTTTTTTTTTTTTGACGGTTGAGGATTTCCACTAAATCATCCTTTTAATGCAGTAACACCTCAAAATAGCATGCTTCGTGTGTGTCAGGTCTCTGCATCACTTGATGCTCTTACCGATATTATTGGTGGAACCGTGAATATCCACGTGTTAATGGCTCTTGCGGCATTTGCATCAGTATTTATGGGGAACATCTTGGAAGGAGGGCTACTACTTGCCATGTTTAATCTGGCCCATATCGGTATGCATTTCAAACAGGATATTTAGTGGGAAATTTATATCCATTATATATGGGAGTGGAGTTTAAGTTTTATTGTTTGAAGTGTATGGCGATTGTAGCTGAAGAGTATTTCACAAGCCGCTCAATGGTTGATGTCAAAGAATTAACGGAAAATTATCCAGATTTTGCTCTTGTGCTGGATTTGACTGATGATAAGCTTCCTAATACTACTGATTTGGCATACAAAAGGGTTCCTGTGCACGATCTAGAAGTAGGCTCATATATCTTGGTTGGAGCTGGGGAGGTATGAAACAGCTGATATAGTACTTTAATTTCCTTTTGGTTTCTTACGATATGATCTATTTGTGTTAAAATTCCAGTAGAGGTGAGGAAGAGCGTGATGATTGTTCTATAGTTGTTCCTGATGCCTTTGGATAATCTAAGAAGTTAAACCTTTATACTCAAACCCGACTCGTCATGATACATGATGATTTGTGGTTCCAGTCCCTATTACCCCAAGGAATTTTTGGTACTTAAGGAAAAAAGATTGAAATATGACTACTTTTGCCAATTGTATATTTTCAGTCTTGAGCGACTTCACTTTCTAAATGTCTATGTGCGTCCAAGCTCATGAATATGCATACGGTACAAATCTTTAGTCTGGACTATCTAGGAATAGTAAGCAATTTATTTCTGGTCATGTCTTAGTGTCTCTTTCAGGTAGTATTTAAGAATTTCATCATATTTCATGCAATAGAAGCGAAAGTGTAAGACCAATATGGTCCTATGAGTTTGGTACTGTAGTTAAGTTTAGATGTTCTATTTCTATGTATCTGCAAAAAGATGACTTAGTAGCATCCTGATACCAATTACACAGTCGTATCAAGTAGCTATCGTAGTTTGTTTAATTTCTAATCTTTCTGAGTGGATGTTTGAATACGGAAGCATTGTAATGGGGAATGGTATTGTGATTAGTCTGTGCCTGTAGATTGTGAAGTTTTCCAAGGCAGCGCAACCATTACCATCGAGCATTTGACAGGCGAAGTCAAACCATTGGAGATAAAAGTTGGAGACAGAATTCCTGGTGGTGCAAGAAATTTGGATGGTAGGATGATTGTGAAGGTATGTTCAGGAAATTTCTAATCAGTTAAGGCACTATAGGACATACAACAATCATTGGTGAAAGCAATTTATAGACATTAGAAAAAAGAAAACAAGCCAATTAAAATCTCTTTTGTTGGAAAATGTAGATGTAATGTATTTTCTTCCAATCATTTTGTTACCCAAAACATATAAATGTGGTCAGAAAGTTACATTTGATTTCTCATGGCCTATCGATGATATTTCTAGGTTTTTTTTTGTTAGTTTTGATTGACTAGGTATATCAAGACCAAAATTTCAATTTTCTTACAGGATACTTCGACGTTTCTGATTTCATCTTCCTTTGTCGGAGGGGATTCTAGTGTCGAAGTTTGTTTCAGGGATGTTTATAACATTTATGGGATGCTAGCATCTGAATTTGTTTGGGCAATATTTTGAGATTTGTCGAATCTGATGGTCCTAAGGGTGATTGTTTCTTATGACAATACTTAATAAGGTGGCAAGATATTTAGCAAACCTGTTCTCTTTGTCTTTGTTACTCAGTTTTATTTGGATTTTGTTGCAGGCAACAAAGACATGGAAGGAGTCAACACTGAGCAGGATTGTGCAACTAACTGAAGAAGCACAATTGAATAAACCTAAGCTTCAAAGATGGCTGGATGAATTTGGTGAGCATTACAGCAAGGTGGTGGTTGTGTTGTCCATCGCTGTTGCTGTCATTGGGCCATTTTTATTCAAGTGGCCATTCATTAGCACATCAGGTAATTTGGAGGAAGTGCTCGTTTCAACTGTCTGTGATGGTGGTATTTATTTTACTGGATGCTTCCTTTGTTTGATCGATGATCATTCGTTCCAAGTGAACGTAAATGTAAATATTTGTCATAGAGGTTGTTTACATGCTTCCAGTAACTTGGTTTCCCAACCTTCCTAAAAATAAGTTTCTTGATTGACGAGATACAACCTGATTAGTTCCAAGAGAAACCGATTATTGAGACAGATGTCACCAGAGTAGCGAGTGACTCATTTCATAGTATTCTCTTTATTCTTTTACACTTGGACATTTTCACTGTTTTATCTTTCGTGCAGTTTGATGCTCAAGAATAATAGCTCTCTCTCTCTCTCTCACACACACACACCCCATCATTTCATCAGTTTTTTTCACTATCTGGATTTAAATATTTGAAGAATGCTTCTCTTCAACTTGTTTGATGTAAGTTAATTATGTAGCTTGCCGAGGATCAGTTTACAGAGCATTGGGGCTCATGGTGGCTGCATCCCCATGTGCATTGGCTGTAGCTCCATTGGCATATGCTACCGCAATTAGTTCCTGTGCAAGGAAGGTATGGCTTAAATCCATTCCTTAATTAAGAAATCCTATGCCGGTTGGTCTTATTAATTAGATATTGTAAACGTATATACTTGTGTGTTTCACTAGATGTCTCTTTAAAGGTGCATTTTCCTGAAAATATGATACAGGTAGGTAATGTTCAATTGCAGCATAATCCCCAAAATTCTTGTTCGTATGTCTTTTCTGATAGTTGTGATATCTACTTGATTTCTTATCAGGGAATACTTCTGAAAGGTGGGCATGTGCTAGATGCTCTAGCTTCTTGCCACACTATTGCATTTGATAAAACTGGGACATTGACAACTGGGGGGCTTGCCTTCAAAGCCATTGAGCCTATTTATGGACATCATGTCAGAAGCATTAGATCAGATTTTTCTTCCTGCTGCGTTCCCAGCTGTGAAAAAGAAGCACTTGCCGTAGCAGCTGCCATGGAAAAGGGTACTACTCACCCTATTGGAAGGTAGTTCTGTTAAACTTAGATGTCTTTCTGGCATAAAGATTGATTAGTCTAGTTCTTATAGTAGGACTTCTTTAATAGCAGGACTACTTGAGGTATAAGTAATAAGGTAATACTTGATTCATGTAAATAAACTAGGCACCTTGACCAAAGTTATTGATGCAGCTGAAAACATGAGGGTTACAAGTTGGGCCAGAACAGAAAAAATTGCTCATGCACATTATTGAAAGATGGAACCTGTTACTACTCATTTGAGTCAAGCCATGGACATAAGATTAGAAATTGTCGAACAACACCCCCCCCCCCTCCTCCCCTCCCCTCCCCTCCTCAACACCAAAAAAAAAAGTAAATGGGCAGAGTAAGGGGTGCAAAAATGGGAATATATCTTCTTTTGTTCCTCACCTGTAGGGGTATGGAAGCATTCCTAGGTGTAACTGATAAACTCAGTATTCATTGTGTAAGAGTCAGATATTCTTTTTATGTGCATGCCATAATGCAAATGCAGTTCTTCCCAACTCCTCTGATTTCCAGAGTTCCTAGAGACACTTTTGTTCTCTTTTTCCTTTCTTATGTTTGTGAAAATTAGACCTTATTAATTTCGCTATATACACACATTGTTTGTGGAACTCAATTACTTTAGTTTGGTTTGCAATAACCTTGTTTGCGCTGCTGATCTCACTAGTCTAACTTTATTTTACCTACCTTTGTCTAGCTCAAAAAATGAGCAAGAACTAGCCTACTTTTAAGAGCCTTTATTTTTTGCTTCAAATCTTAGTCCTCTATTAACCAGTCACTTCTATTGTTCATTTCAGAGCTGTTGTAGAACACAGTGTAGGGAAAGATCTTCCTTCTGTTTCCGTTGAAAGTTTCGAGTATTTTCCTGGGAGAGGTCTCGTTGCAACTCTCAATAGCGTTGAGGTATTGTGTGATTTAGTAACATCTATCTTAGTAGTCTTTCATCTCAGTTTTAATGATGAAACACTAGTCTTGTATGTTACTCATTCTATACCCAGCCTGCCATTACTTCTTTTCTTCACAGGACCTCATCATCAGGGTGTTGTGAAAATATATCTCTACTTTGATACTAGATGGGGCACTGTTAGTATTTGTTAATTATTATGTAAAGTTTACCAATAAAATACTATTGTAATTTTCTATTCTTTGTACATTTTTTCCATGTTTTCACTATTTTCTGATACTAGCAAAGAAGGAAAAGAACCTTCTTCTCTTAGAATGTTAAACTGCAGGTTTGGGAGCCACTTTGTCATTGATTGCCAGTTTAAGATGCATATTGATTGGCTTTTAGTATTGTAGGCCTACATCTGCGAAGTTATTTTATAAGTGCATGTGATGATTTGGTAATCAGAGGTCGTGATGCACTTATATTTCTTCCCATTGCACTTTAAGTGTGTTTGGTTATTGATGGGTAGAGAAAGTGACTTTGTATTCATTCTTCTCTTGTTAAAGTCAAAAACTCAGGGAGTCAAACTGTTGAAAGCATCACTTGGTTCTGTGGATTTCATCACTTCATTCTGTAAATCAGAAGATGAATCAGAAAAGATCAAGGATGCAGTAAATTCATCTTCATACGGAAGTGAATTTGTTCATGCTGCTCTTTCTGTTAATAAGAAGGTGATTTTTTTCTTTAATGCTTTTCTCTTTCTTTTCTGTTGTTTTTGTTTTGGAGGGGTGTTGGGGGGGGGGGGGGGGGGTTCATATGGTGACCTTATCGGAATGGCTTCTGGCCGGCATGACCTCTTGTTTTAGGGAACATTCCGGAAAAAAATGGTCAAGACTGATTCAGCATTGCCACCCCCCCTCTCTCTCTCTCTCTGCCCTTTTCTGTTTCTTGGTGGCATGAGAATTAAGTTATGGTCAATATCACTACCATGGCCATTATCCTTTATCCTTCTAATCAATGTAAATTCAGATCTTTGGATTTTGTAATCCTGAACAATCTAGATTCTGTCATTTTGAAAGTTCTAGTGATTTTTCAAATTTGTTCTGGACGCAACATAGGTGATTTAAAATGCCACTAAACTGAATTGCATTTACCAACGAGTCCACGCAGGTGACGCTGATTCACCTAGAGGATAGACCTCGATCCGGGGTTTTAGATGTCATAGAAGAATTACGCGATCAAGCAAAGCTCCGTGTAATGATGTTAACCGGGGATCACAAGTCAAGTGCGTGGAGAGTGGCAAATGCAGTGGGCATCAAGGAAGTTTATTGCAGCTTGAAGCCTGAGGATAAGCTGCGTTATGTAAAGGATGTCTCAAGGGATATGGGTGAGTTTTACCATCAATGATCCAGAAAACATCCGTTCTTTTCATGTCTTCATTAGAATATTTGTCTTGTATACATGTGTGAATATGGTGGGTGTTTAAATTTCCTCTTCCAATTATTAGATCTGTTTTCTGTCTTCTCCATCTTTTGAACTTTCCTTTTTTGTTTTTTGAATTAACCATCTCTTTACTTTCTTGTATTAACTTCCCATTTTCTTGTTTCACTGTGCGCGCGATGTCTTCTCCCAAATGTTATGCAACTTACAATGACCTGGGACTTCAGGGGGAGGTCTAATTATGGTTGGCGAAGGTATTAATGATGCTCCAGCACTTGCTGCTGCCACTGTGGGTATTGTGCTTGCTCACCGTGCTAGTGCAACCGCTATAGCGGTTGCAGATGTGCTGTTGCTGCGGGAAAATATTTCTGGTGTACCATTCTGTATTGCCAAATCCTGCCAAACAAGTGCACTGGTACTTTCTAGCGCCAGTGGCATCATTATCTAGTGGTTTGAGCTCTTACTCTCATTGATTATTAATTGCATGGAACTGCAGGTCAAGCAAAACGTGGCCCTTGCTCTATCTTCTATATTCCTGGCATCACTCCCATCTGTCTTGGGATTTCTTCCGCTATGGTTGACGGTATGGATGAATTTGATTATCTGGTATCTTTGCTTTTCTATATTCATGTCTTTCGAGTGCTGTTTTTGGAACTAGGAAAATATCCTGACTTAACATTTTTTATCCTTTTCTACATAGAAGCACAGTGAGCTTTCTATCAAAATAGGGTTCGGCAGCCCTGAATTCTATCTAGGCTTTGAGATTATTCAGTCAAATTCTTGTTACTTTCCACTTTTCTAAACAAAATTAATCTCAAGCACACATTAATTGAACTACATTTAAGGGAGAATTTTGCTTGTAATTTGATGGACACTTCTCTCAGATGGTATAGATCCAGACAGACACAACTTGGAGACCATGTTGATCTCTCTATTAACTTTAATGAATGTCTTGTTGCACGGCCTCACGTATCCTCTCTAGTTCTAACATGAAAACAAGGGATGGAGGGGGGGGGGGGGGGAGAGAGATCATTTGCTATACCCTCAGACTGATGTGTCTACTCAAACAATAAAAAGAGACTCGGACTAGAAAATTTTGGTAACTTGTCTACATATAAACCATGCATTACTGTACCATCTCATGATTGATCTACTTTCTATGAATTTGCAGGTTCTTTTACATGAGGGCGGTACTCTTCTTGTTTGCCTAAATTCCATACGAGCTCTAAAAGATCCAACATGGTCCTGGGGACAGGACTTACGGCATCTGATAAATGAATTCAGGTCTAGATTTCTGTTATTGAGTAGTCGTAACACTAGCTCAGACTCCATTCAGGCGGCAACAAAGTAAGACTAATTTTGCTCTCTTTTTTCCCCTTCCGTTGATTCTTTCCACCAAGTAAATGGACATGGAAAGCATGCATTTGCCGATTAATAGAATATCGTGTATCATAGAAAGATGTGCACATCCCCCCCCCCCCCCGTCTTTCTTTTTTTCGTTTGGTTGACGAGGTTGCTTCCTTCAACTCGTAATCGTATTCCATGACGTCGCCGGCGATATTTGTTTGGCACGTAACTCCGAGATGCTACCCCTAATCCTGAAAAGTGTGAGCCGTGCAATGACCAGAGGATCCTGGTGTGACTTTACCAAACGAAAATAATGAAACATGAAGAGATCCATAACAGCCTTATTCTAGATCCCAAGAAAACTGCTACTTCGTATTTTGTGTGACGTTTAGAGAACCATAACAGGATAAGAGTCCGGCTAAGTACAAATGGAAAAGGGTTATATATATTTTTTTTTTCTTTCTTTTTTGCTTAAGTAATGGGTGGGAGAAAGCAACCCAGCTGGTACACAGAATTCAAACCGGGATCAAGCCTTTCCGAGGAGGAAGTGCCAATCTAGCTCGCTGGCGGAAAAGGGTTATATATATATTCCCTGGTCACTTTGTTTTTTTGTTTTTTTTTTTTTGAGAAAGTAGGACCTCTTTATTCATATGAAAAAGTCAAAACAACTATGGGGTTGAAACCAAGCATACAACCATGACAATCCATCTAAATGCCCCGGAACAAAAGGATACTCTCCAGAATAAATTCTGAAGGCGGCCCAACGGGCAAGTTGGTACACAACAGCATTTGCACCTTTATGAATAGATCTCATCTTCCAACTTAGTAGACCTTGGAGAAGTAAATGGATGTCACCCACTGTATCATATGTCCTCCATTCAACTCTTCTAGGGAAAGAGTTAACAGCATCAGCAACAATAGATGAGTCTCTAGTCCCCTTCGACAATGATATCATTATAACCTCTACTCAAGGCCTCCAGGATACCAAATTTAATTGTTTACGCCTCTGCCTCCACAAGTAACAACTTGGTCATTTTCAAAGCCGAAGCTCCCTTAAACACCCCTTCCGCATCTCTCAAAATCACAACAGCAACTGTAAATGAATCCCTGATAGCTGCATCAACATTGATTTTAATTGATCCTGAAGGTGGTGGACACCATAATTGGTTAATAGGAATTTGCTTCTTCCCTTTCCAAGCCTGCCAATGTTGCCACCAAACCCGTTTGACTCGATCTGCTAAAAGATGAGGATCTTTAAATGGTTTCCCATGAGCTGCAAGATTCCTGTTAAACCAGATTAAATCAATGGCAATGGCTGCATAAAGTTAAAAACGATGCACCTCCTCAAAAGGCACATCAAGAATTCTCGGGTGGACAATGAAAGTAATCCATTCAAACAAAGAAATATTTCCCAATGCCATAATATCCATAGGTCATGGTCCTACACGCCATATTACTTGAGAGAAGAAACATTCCAAAACCAGATGACGAGTAGTCTCCACAGCTGCGACATAAAGGACAACATTCTTGATTCTGCACCTCCAATCCAATCTGTGAAGCAATTCTTTGGTTCGTGGGAAGAATATTGCAAGCCACTTTCCACAAAAGCAATTTTAGTCTTCCATGGATTTGTAATTTCCATAGACTTTTCCAAAGTTGCCGATTCATATCCTCAATGTCGATTCTTCTTTGTTGAACAATTACTCTATGCATGGACTTCATAGAAAATTCCCCCGATCCTTCCAATAACCAAAAAGCCCCATCCACTGCCCCTCCATTAATTCTTCTTATCCGCAAAATAGCTTCCACTAAATCTTTATCAAAAAAACTGATTCCTGGGACATCTTGTCTAAACAAATCCTTTACTTTCATATTCGGGTCACACAGCACACCAGAATTCCTTGGCATTGGTTTACAATTCAACTGAGTAGGGATCCATGCATCTTCCCATACAGCTATATTCTCCCCATTCCCAACAGTTTTACAGTACCCTTTCTTCACTACTTCTCTAGCCTTCAAAATACTCCTCCAAGGAGGAGTTATAACCAGCCCCAACCGACCACAAATCCCCATTTTTAAGATACTTTGCCTTCAACAATTGAACCCATAATAAATCAGACTTGAGTTAACATCTTCCATGTCAGTTTGGCCATCATAGCCAGATTAACTTCCTGCATCAATCTTAATCCCAACCCAGGACACATTGTTCACCAGTTTGAATTAAGCTCCGAGCTAATTTTTATCTGCAGATTTTCTGGCAACAGAAGCATCAATTACTCCCGACTCTGACCTCTCCGCAGATGGAAGAAAACGTAAGTATAAAAGAGAACCGGCAATTTGCCTAATATAGGTTCAGTACAAGTTGTCTGTTTAGCATCACAACAATTCCAACAGGACCTCAAGAGGACCAAAATGAGTTTACTTTCTGTTTCAGTGACACGACAAACAAGAAGCTTTAATGCACTTTGCAAGGGTAGGTTGCCCATTAACATTCTCTTTTTGAGAAAATACCCATAAAAGTTGATAAACAGTTGATTTTGCATATGGGTTATTGTTTTCGATTCACCCACTTACCCAACAATTGTAGATCTGTTCCCATTTTCTCGCCATCACAGTCGATTCACGATCTTCCGTCAGTTTCTTAATCTGCATCCCTCCAGTTTCCGACCTTTATAAAGTAATTTCTACTAGTAGGAAGTGTCCGGATTCAAAGTTGGAGAAAAGAGAGAGTATCAAAACAATAGGGAGAAAAATCGACCGAAAATTATTGAAGAAAAGGACCACAAATGAGAAATTTGATAACTTTGCGTTCTTTTTCTTTCTTTCCTTTTCCGGTTGCATTCTTTTTGTATCCTAAACCTGCTGAACAAGGCCTGGGAGGCCATTGAAAAATCAAAGTTCCAGTTTTTTTCCAAACTTTGTAGCTTGGATTCAACTTCAAGCCATCTCTCACGCCATCTCTCTCTCTCTCTAACATAGTTCTAAGTTCCTCTCTCACCCTCTCTATACATTGCCCAAACTTATTCCCTAACCACCAACGAAGAAAAAAACAGAGAACACAAAGGTCCATCATTTCTTTTCCTCATTTTATCCGGATATTCTCACTTAACTTATGCTACTCGATCCTGCTGATCCCCATTCTTTTCATAGCCACGTTCCTAAATACGTCCTCATCCCTCGAGCTCATACACATCCCACCACTCTGCTCCAACATGTAGCTCCTCACCTCCTTCTTTATCATTTCCTGTATCACCCCCATTAGCTCCGCGCTTAACGGCACCAACCCGAGTCTCCGATCGTCTTCCCTGTTCACCTCTGCCACCCCATCCGTCGCCGTCGCCTGGGCCGGGGCCGGAAACAAAGGTATTGTCGTTGGTTTTGTTGCTTGAGAACACGATTCAGTTGAAGGCCGGTTCGAGACATCTCCGCAAGATTCGGCGGCCCCCGGCAGTGACAGAGACAGCGAGGTAGGAGGGTCGTTGGCCGTCGAAAACGTAGTTTCCATTGGAGGTACGACACCGCCAGACCTAACCACGGGACGGTATAGCGGTGAATAGGGCATAACAGGAATGCTGGAGTAATCGCTCACATCGGATCCGGACGGACTGCCCGGGTTCATGTAAGCCCCGGAGGGCATGGGCACACCGGAACCAGCACTCACCGATCTCTTCAGCGGCTGCTCCTGCTGACTCAGATTACCATCGTACCCGCCACTTTCGTCGGTCATCGAGGAGCACTTGCGCTTGAGCGTGGAGTTCCAGTGGTTCTTGATGGCGTTGTCGGTCCGACCTGAGAGGAGCCGAGCGATGGTGGCCCACTTGTTCCCGAACCTCGCATGGGCCCGAATTATGGTATCGTCCTCATCAGGCGTGAAAGGCCTGTGCTCCACCTGCGGGGACAGCTGGTTACACCACCTGAGCCGGCACGACTTCCCGGACCGCCCCGGAATCGACTTGCTTATCAGTGACCAGTTCCTCGGGCCGTGCTTCTGGACTAACCGTTGAAGGGCCTCGTCTTCCTCCGCGCTCCATGGACCCTTGATCCGATCCATTTCGCTTTTACTAACGGCCATGAAACAGACAGAGTAGTAGTCTAGTTCTCAGTTTCCGGTTTGGGGATTCGGATTTTTCACAGGCTGGCTGGCTGTTTAAATGGAAGGCGAAGGGAAGGTTGGAGAAGCTATATACATATATATGAGGGGACGAGAGGGGTGACCGGTTGAGCAGGTAAGGATCCTGTGAGTGACAAACAAGAAGTTTGGGGGCATTTGGCACCGCTTCTACCAGGCAAGCGGTCATTGGGGCTTTGGGATACAGCTGGCTAACGAGCACGCGTCATATCTGAGTTTCACTGATTTACACATTAGTCACCTCTCTCTCTCTTAAAAACTTTCTTCCTGCTTTTTCTCTTTTCTCCCTCCTTTCCCTTTTTTTTTCAAATTGGACGCGCTCCCACGAAGGAGCGTCTGCCACGCCCTTTCAATTGTTATTATCTTCTCTAAAATCAATATTTATAAAATAAATAAACAAATAAACGAAGGAGGAGGAGTATTATAACGGGATAACGATGATAACAGTTGGGGTGGGGTGACTGGTGAGAGATTCTGAGTCGTTGAGTTTGACTGAGGGAGCGCCAGGCTGTAGAGCATTTTCGTGTCGTGTGCGGGATTGCTTTTTCCGTTTCTTTTTTAAAGAGTACTAACCATAATATATTTTAGAGATTAAAACGGCCGCACGGAAATGCTGCACTGGCGCTAAACGACAAGAGCGGTCGCAGAATCGGAGGGCGAATAATTACGACTTTTCTGTACGAGTCCAGCCTGTAAACCTGCCACGACCACCCTCTTTAACGGCCTCTTCCCCAAACTTCCCCCCACCGACACCTGCCGGTTGCACCCTCCTTTTCCCAGTAGGGAGAGGCCGGGACCGGTCGTGCACAAGCTCCCATGACAAGGGGGACTTTCTACCCAGCTTCCTCGGCCGGCGGCCCTACTTTTAAGACCCTCCGTTTAAATTAAGAGCCCAAATCATTCAATTATCTCAAAGAAAATCCATTTTTTAATTGCAGTGTAGGACTTAGGAGTGATTTTCTAGTAAAAAGTGGACGATTATGGTGTTATTAAAATAAAATTCAGGAGAGAGAAAAAAAAGGAAAGTATGATTAAGATATGGGAGAGGGAAGAGATCCGAATCCGCTTCTGTTACTCGTACATCGAACCTACTACCTAATGCCTGTGGTTTGGTGTGGATGTGGGGGGTTCACGTATCTTTTAGATTTCATTTAGTGAATATGATCTGTTTATGGAAGTTTTAATATTTTATACTTTAAATTATTAATTTTATTATATTTTCTTGCTTGAAGTATCAATTAATTACACTTTTACCCTCTTGATCAGAATTTTTTTTATTTTTATTTCGTGAAACAATTAATTTATTTCATACAAAGTATATTTATAAAAAAAAATTATAAAGATAAAATCATAAAGTAAAATAACAATTTCTGTTTAAATTAAAAGTTAATTAGTTGAGGAAATGTAACAATTTCTATTTGAGCTTCAATAATTTGGGCCTAAAAATTTAGGTTTAATAATAAAAAATTCACTACATAATTTTATATTATTATAATATTTATTAAAAATCTGCTCTCTCTTCATTTTTTCACCAATTCTCATAACATATCTTTATTTTATAATATTTCTCAAATTCCAATATCCAAAATTTTCACCCTCAAACATACCCTAAATTAAATTAAATACTAACATGTTCGTCTTGTTTTTCACATCTTCTTGGACATCAAATAGTTAAATAAAACAGAGTAATTAAATTAATCTCAATTATTATACGTATAATAGGAGTATTAAGTATAGATTAACGTCAATGCATAGTCCAGTTGTCTTCGTCTTTGATATGTTATGCCAGTATGGGTCGGTAACGTGTCTTTATCATCGAACAAGTAATCAGAATTTTCGAGAACTTGAAGCAGTGGGCATTGACTTTTGAGGTAGGAGGATTATCAGTGATGTAGTAAATGCATATATCCATAAACTTCTTGCCAGCACGTGACGTCGAGAGACACGATCAAACAGCACAGATTGTTTTGTTTTCGATGCGAACTTATCTTATCCGCACGATCTACATTGTTTGCAGTTGTGGGAAGATTTAAGCAAAATTCTTTCATTGCTTTAAGAACAAATAAATTAGAAAAGAAAAATCTATAAAAAAAATTAGAAAAGAACAAAAAAAGTACCACGAAAAAGGAGGATTTGCATTCATGGTGAATCGTACTTTCAGCTGTGTAACCGCTACGAGGGGACAGCTGTAAGCGAACCCCACCCTTTGTCTTCATTTTTTTTTTTTGCCGGCCTTCCTTTCTCTTTTCTTCAACGGTTCTGCATGTGCGAAGTGGGACTCCATCACATGCTCGAGCCTCGCGCCTAGGAGACACGTGCAACTTGCATCCTCGGGATCGGAATGGAGCAATCTTCTATTTACACATCTAACCCTCCGTACTCGACTTCTCCTACAGGAAATCTAAGAGCATTGAAGTAAATTCCAGGCGTACACAGACATGGTTCGAAAATCTATCTGGACGATAATGTTTGTGGTATATCTTACGGTACACGTGTCAGATATCTGTCTGGAAGATTTCCTTGACATTTACTGAGTTGGGTTTTCGTGTAAACACTGGCTTTTCTTCGTGACTTTGGTACAAGCTCTTGGACTATATATTAATTAGGACACCGTCGGTCCATTATTTTCGTACCAAAAGAATAAACAAAAACATGATATAAATGAATAGTCGATGGTCCTGACTCCTGGACCACTGTCCTTAATTGCTTGTTTTTCAGCTGTCAGAAATAAAAGGACCAAATTGGTTAAAGCAATCCGTATTCTGTGGTGGTTTTCTCTGGCCATTTGGTCAACTTGACGGTTTGTCCGCCTATTTGTCCCTATTCCATCTCCTTGGCCCTCCAAACAGTTTTTCAGTCAATACCTAATCTCTGTGACAATTTATCAATAACCATCCGAATTCGCTACATAAATTACATCCAATATAATACAAATTTATTCAAAAAAATTAATTAAAATTACACTAACGAAAATTACCTTTCCTTCTAGATAAAAGTACACATATATGGATCACAACCCTTAAGATATTTTGCACCGTTCTATTTTTATCGGTCCACGATAAATATTAAAATGACCAAAAAGACATAAAAAACCAGTTTAATAATAAAAATCAAGTTGTCACGATCCCACAGGGGTCCGTTATGGAGGACAGTTGATAACCACTATAACAACATTATTATGATTGGTACGAAAGCCGTGGTTTATATTATAGTATAATATTTCGAATTATACAATGACGTCTAAAGAAGATAAAGTACATATTTCTCTCACTTTGTAGATAAATGCTGATTAATTCAGATATTAAATACGGAACAAAAAAAACAAATCACATCTACATGGCCCGCCAATCTAATTGGAGTTCCCACGTAAGGAGAATCATATAGATACTATAAATAAATAAATAAATAAAATAAATGTTTTTTAAAAATAATTTTGATAATTTTCAAGTATACTATCTTCTTCCATCTAATTTAATTAATATTTTAAGAAAGTTTCTAAAAACACGTATGTCTCACTTAGCTCAAATATATGTTTTTTATTTATTTGGAATTAAAATTTATTTTTTAAAAATTACAAGATTCTTATTACTATTACCTCAAACTTTAATATAAAATAAGAAATACATAAATATTAGTCGAGTAAAGTCAGAGAAAAGGAGAGGAAAAAAAATAAAAGAAAAACGGATGATCCTTGAGAGGTAAAACGGACAGTCCAAGGGTATGTTCGTTTTGTAATTTTTTTTTGTAGGATTTGAATTCAAGTTTTATCATGTTCGGTGACTCAGCTTAAAGTTAGGATTCAGCATAAACTTTTCTTTTTTTGCCCGAAAAAAGTTGTTGTTGAATGACTTAAAAATCCCTCAGCACAACATAAAACTAGAAAAAATAAAGGGTAAAGTTGGAATTTTTTTCACCCCTGCATCCGGCCTACCATGTCGCCTGACACGTCTCCTTGAAGAAGTCAAATTCGTCCCTCGAATGATGCATTCGGCCTGCCATTCTTTACTAATTCTCGTGATTTTTTGCTTTTTTCGTTTTTTTTTTAAAAAAATCTTAAAAGTATTATTATTCTAATAAAAAATAATAAATTCGAAAAAAAAAAGTTTAAACATCATCATTAATTTTTTTATACATCATTAATCTCTACACAAATAACAATACAACTCTAACAACACTTAAAAATTCACAACTCTTAGAACTTGTTCGGCACAAGACAATCCTCAAGATTTTCTTGAATACAAAATATTTACAACCAAACATCATTTTTAGCCCTAAATAAAAATAACTACAACACGCATACCAATAAAATTAACATCACATAAAAATTCTCAAAACAAAAAAAAAAAATCCTCAAAATACTATACAATCTAAATTTCTCAATACGAACGTAACCAAATCTTTCTCTCTCATGAATTATTCGCATGGGAAAACACTGGTCACGTGTAAAACGAGATTTTAGAGGCACCGCGTTCAGGAAGGAAGATACGACAACGTCCAAGCACCGCATGCCAAAAGCTCACAGGAAGCCACGTCGGTACCAGAATTGTTAGGTCAACCTCAGACAGCCAGTCGGCGTCTCCCGGCAGCCTAGTCATCTCCGGTTTCTACTGTTTCCGCCACGTATTCTCTTCCGCCGGTGGTCCCCACACGTTCTTTGTACTCTTCCCGTGACGTGGCAAGTTAAAACGTCACGACTCAAACACTTCCCAAGAGAAATTCATTTATTTATTTTTTATGAATTATTTCCAGTTAAATATTTTATTGGTTTTCTTGTGGGCAATAAATTATTTACGTCGCGGAAATCTGTTGTTGTCTGCTTTTTAACTGTCAAAGAAGATAAGCGTTGGGGGCGGCCACGTCATGGGGGGTTTGACAGCTATAACGCATTACTCTTTCTGTTTGTTTATTCTGTTTTGTTTATTTTTTAAATACTTTTTGTTGAGTTTCCCGAAAAAGACAGCATCTCTTTTAGGTTTGCTTAGGGATTCGTGAAGTAGATGAGACGCTCTCACAATCCCATGATTCCCGCTATCGTGAGCCGTATGCATCCAATAGTACCGCTGTATGTACCGTCTCTTTCTCATTGCCCTCGTGCATGTCTAATTAAGAAAATTCCGAACCCGGTAAATTATTACTTTTCTCACGTCTAATATAAAAAAAGGGTTCACGAATAAGTCGACTATTATCAAGAGTTGGATTGGATTTTGGTTCCTGACCAAATTTTGTGAGATGGATATCCAGATATATGAATATCTGTGGTAGCAATTATGAATTCTTCCTTTTTTTTTCTTAAATAAAAATAATTAAAAACACAAAAATATTAATATAAGATAATTATTTTAAAGGAAAAATATATTTTGCATCACTTTAATCCATATTTCAATTTCGTGACATTGAACTTTTGACGTTTCAAATTTTTTGTTTTGTAATTTATGCTCTCCTATTAAATGGATTGATAAAATTAACAAAAAATAATAATAAAAAAGACATTTTTATCCCCAATTAGCAAATAAAGTATAAAATCTCTTTTTTTTTCCTTTTCCATTAATTTTACCGTTCAAATTTAATGAAAAGGTACAAGTTTCCGGAAATACATTTCCTACCTATAAATTATCAGGGTAGTGACACATTGTACCACAAACTACCATCTTTAAGACATTGCACCCTCAAACTACTAATGTTAAACACTTTACACTTTAACTACCCATTTTGACACATTACACCCTCCAACTACTAATATTAAACATTTTTCACCATACATTTGACAATAATACCTTTAATAAATTAATGAATTGACAACAATATCTTTAATATATGCAAAATGAGTCAAGGACATTATCGTAATTTTAGTCTACAAATTTGACATAGGGTGCAAAGTGTAAAAAATGGTAGTTAGATGGTGCAATGTATCAAAATTGGTAGTTTAAGGTGCAAAGTGTAAAACCTATAGTAGTTTGTGGGTGAAAAATTGTATTTTTTCCAAACAAAATTGAAAGATGAAGGTATAAAAGTGTATTTTTTTATTTAAATATATATACATAAGTTGTAGTTTTTTATTAATGTGATTTTGCATTATAAAAGAGAAGAGGAAGAGAAAGAGAAAGAAGTGTGACCGCGTGGCACGATTACACTCGAATTAGTTATTACTCAAATGTATCCCGGTATCCGGTTTGTCAGCGACGAGCCAACAAGATATGACACACGAATCTGCACATGTTTGGTTAGCACTGAAAAGAAAATGCATAGCTGGTTGAAAAATATCATATCGTATCATATTGGTGATATATATAGTCCCTTGGTTTAAAGATATTTTTCACTTTATTCGATATATTTTTTTATAATTATAGTTTTTTTAATGTGTTAGGTATCAGATGTGACCCGGATTGGTACATAAAATACTGAATATCTCCAGAAGTTGTATGGTTCATGTCAGGATACATATGTAATATGAAAGGAAATCCCGTTTTATATGTCGAGGACAAGAGAGCCCCTAGTTTAATATTATAGCTAGCAAAGAGAGAGGGACATGGATATTGCCTACCCAACGACTTCTCTCTCAACCTTTATTGCCTTTAAGTTTCGTGTGTTTTCCGAATTCCCGTTTAATATTCTGAAGTAATTAATGTGTACGTGGTACTATATTAGCTGCTAATTGTCATTTAATTGCTTATTTACCATCAAATGACTAGTTTAAGAGAAATTGGCTTCGTAAGGATATATAGTTAGAAGCACTCAAAGGCCAAAGCTTAGTAGAAATAGTCCCATAAGTTCATGTAAATAAACTTGCAATAGCTCCAAACGGATCCCAACAAATTAGCCCAAGGCTGACCACTCGTGCTACCCGGCCCTCAGAATTAAAGGCTTAAGCCATGTTATAAACCAAGTTTTTTTTAAAAAAATTAACGGTAACGCTAAGCTTTTTTATTTCAAAGCATACAGGTTTATCACGTACAAATGATGATATATCTATACATATGCATTTGTTAAGCCTCTTATGAAAGCGACGACGTGCCGTTGTCAAGCAGATTGTCATCTTTACGCCCACATATTTCCTTTCTTTTAAATTTCCTCTGGGAAGCATAAAGTTGACAGTTGTAAGGCAATATATATGTATGACACTCATGAGGAATTTGAGATCTTCATTAAAGTTACATTTTTTTTAGCTTTTAAAGTCAAGTTGCCTTTAAATATACTTTTCTATACATCAAATGCCTAATTAAGGCGATTAAAAAAAAAATGCCTAATTAAGGCGATATATATGTCATGTGTCGTTCACTCGAGCAGTCTCTTTGCTTTCTTTATATTATTATATTACGAATTCGATCGAGTCTAGGATTAATAATTAAACGTACGTACTTTGCAAAGCAAAGTCGTCTGAGCTTATGAGGCTTACTTTTGCTTAATAAATCGTTGTGGCATGGCATCCACTACTTCTCAGAACAAAATGCAGTTCATATGTACAATGATAGAATCCAAGCAAAGCGTAATTGGATTAATTAATTCTATGGATTGAGAATTAATTTTCGCGTTATTAGGGACGTCGTACGTACGTACATTAATCATAGAGAGAGAGCTAGCTGACAAAATGAAAAACAAAAAACATTAAGCAAAATTACTCTCACCTTTGGGTACCTAGATGCAAACTAAATATATATCGGTGATGTAGGGAGTTCCTACGACACAGTAGCATGAGACATCAGACATCCTGCTAGTGGCGGAACCAGGAATGAAAATTAACCCGGGCGAACTTTTAAACTAAAATAACGGAAATTTTTTTGTATACGTAATGTAAAAAATTGTCTTAGAGTTACAATATCAAAATATTAAAGACTAAAAACATAAAAAAATATTGAATTACACATACCGTACTATGTACTACGACTGAGAGGAGACAATTGGATCCTACAGTTGTGCATCTTCTGAAAACGTGACAAAATGACTTTATTCTCAATAATTTCAAAAATTTCCTGCTCGATGTACACTACCATGCAATCATTCATCCAATCATCTCTCATCTTATTACACAAATTAGTCTTGATAATTTTCATCGCAGATAACACTCTCTCAACGGTTGCAGTCGTAACCGGTAAGACCAATGCCAACGTAATAAGAAAATAAACCAATAGATACAAAATATTCTTTCTGGTCTCAACCATCTTCACAGCAAGAGTTCCAATATCTTGAAGCCCAGAAAAAAATTAGTTCTTCTAACATCTCTAATGCAGGTGTCAAGCTGATCTCTAAGTACCACGCGATCAATTGTTGAGAAATCTTCAGGGTAAAATTCAACAAGACGACATAATCTATCAATATCAAATGCTGAGAATGAGTCTCTTGGATCAAGACATGTTATGCAAAGAAGTAACTTCATACTTTTTTTTGTGAAACGATTATTCATCTCCTGAGCAATCAAATCAATAACCTGACATAAAAACTTCCACACGAAAATAATGCAAATAAGTAATTGTTTGACCTCCACGCCTCGAACGACCACGAGTTTGTATAATGTTTTCCATATTGGGCACATTGATAAAATTATTCAGACAAAATATTTTGACTTCTTCCAAAAATTGGGCTCAACTAAGGTTGTTCTAGGCTCAACAACATCACAATCCAACCTAAAAACTACTACACAAATAACATCTCTTCCTCCGGTTTCCTTCACAATCCAACCTAGAGTTAAGCAAGAAATGAAAAAAAGTTTTAAAGAAAGGAGATTACCTACCGCAAATGTCCTTCCAGCAAATAAGCAAGTATATTGGCAAAGTTCAAATGTGCTTCCAGCAATGGATTTTGATCTTCACTACACAAATCCACATAAAGAACAATAAGTTAACAAGTAAATATTTAATTTGCTGCATAATTTATTTCCCAGCAATGTAGGAACATAATTATCTATAAAGAACAATAACTGAGTGCGAGCATAATTATCTATAATAATAAAAAAGTGCAAGCATAATTGAAATAAATAGGAATTTACTATAAGAGAGGGATGAAAGTGACTGATTAAAACACATTCACACTATATGAATGTCATTAGAAGAAACATTGAAAAACCAAACAATCAATGTGATCTACCGAGATATTAGGGAGTCTATATGCATTTTACTGGAAAATGGAGAGGAAAAGAAAGTCATTAGAACTGCATATTAATATAAGGTAGAGTTTCAATTAATATATGATAGATTTACAATAGTAATATGGGTAAATTATTCTTAATTGTACTACATCACCTTCCTCCCAAAAAAAAAAGTAAAAAAAAAAAAAAGACTGCTCCTGTAAAATGGAAGGGAAAAAACTACAGTACCAACAGAAGCAGGAACTGAGAATGCAGAAAGTGCTCATGCAAAGGTATTACGCAATAACAAAAACCCTAAGCTCGTCTCCGTCTCCTCTGGTAATGCGAGTATCTGCATCGAGATACGTGACTTCAAATTCACCACTTCCAGTATTTGATGGAGGCCTTAACACGTCTGGAATCCGCGGTATCTCGAATGGTGGTAGTTGTGAGTCCGTGACAAGTTTCCACAATTCCACTCGCCTTTACTTTACAAATGTTTTCTCAAATGTGATTTTTATCTTTGCAGATCCTATTCCCATTAAAAATGAAAGCTCAATAACGATGTTCGTTTTCTCATTTACTACTCAGAGAGTCACCCGGGCGGGCTTATGTTGGCCTGGGCCAACCAGGGCGGCCCAGGCCAACTTATTTTTTTTTTTTTAGGGGCGGACCCCGGGCGGCCGCCCAGGTTTGCCCGGGCCTGGGTCCGCCCCTGCATCCTGCATGTGTTACAACTGAAGGGCAGCGCTCCAAGGACTCCCAAGCACGTCACAGCACACATGGAGATGCAACCTCCGTGTACCTATAATAACTATTTTTTGTTATTTTCGAGAACCTAGATGCATGGAGTCAGGAGTGCCTGCAGGGGTTTTAGAAGTGAGTACTTTAGGGACTCCTGGAATCTTACGGATTCTTGATAGCAAATTATCCTTACTCAGGGGAGAGAGAGAGAGGGTGGGATCTTTCGGATTCCATGCAGCCACCGAATTATTCTTATCATCCACGGAGGGAGGACAGTACGTACGTAGGAAGTGGAGAATTAAGCAGACGTGGGAGTTACTGTCACATTGGCTTGTACGCACCCAGAACAAGCATAATAGAATAGAATATCCCATTATCATCGCCCTTAATGCAAGTTTCCTCGTACCATTTTCCTCCATATATAACTCTTCTTACTCTCTTGAAGTACTATTGTTTCTAGTCTTCTGGATTAATGAAGATTTTTTTTTTGTTTCTGGATGTATGAATATAAAGAAAGATGAAAGTCTTATATTTTATAACCCCTAATAAAAACCCTTAGACTGGATGTGTAGATTGCCACAAATATTATTTTCTATGGGAATTATATGAAGCTTTTGATTCGATGGAGAGGAGTTACCATGCATTGTCTATAAATGCATCGTGGCTTTTGATGGAATGAAACAATTAACGACTCGAAGTTAAGAAATTTCTTATCTAAATTAATATCTCTTCAACTGGCCGGGCTGAAGAGTAGGTTCTGATCACAGAAATTATTAATCTATGGAACTTTCGTATATATATTGAGTATATATGTTTAAGAATATGATGAAATAATTAAAAAAAATTTAATAATATAGCGGTTATACGGGATTGGTACTTGTTTGAGGCTTCATCACACAACATCTAATGATCAGTGGGCAATTATTACCAACAGGAACTGTCTAATTAGTGGCCAACAGTACTATACCTTGCATTAACAGAATATTTCTGATATACTAATTTGAGGGCTTTCAACCATTCTCAGCAGCCAGTTTCTTTTATCCGCGGGTCAGTAAAATAGTTGATTAAATCTTGCATTTTTTTCTACTTTAAAAGTATATATATATATGTTATATGAATTTAATTGGAGGTGTTTAGATGACATGCTTTTAATTAGTTCAACTCACTTTTTAAAACGTAATGCGTAACGATCGATCGAGTAGAGTTTTCTCCTTCCTCGTCTTTCAATTTTAATGCTGATTAGAAACATAACTTCCATTGCTGTGCGGATTCGATCGAGGACAAAAACTGAAACAGTGCATGGTCTGTGTAACTCACAGTACCGACATCCAAAAGGCTCACGTTTGGTCCAACGTAGGACCAGTACTACTTAATTTGTATTTTATTGGCACAGTGAACGAGTGGATGAGCACCAAACTAAAATGATCCATGCTTGGTCTACTTATAAAGGCAGCTGAGATATCGACCTGTAATTAATATATTATCACTACAAAAAAAACTGCCTATAGCGGTGGTCACTGTAGCGGCGGTCAGAAAAACCGCCGCTACAAGGTGGTTTTAGCGGCGTTTACAGAAAATCGCGGCTAAAGATAGCTAAACGGGATCTGTCGCGGCTGTCGTCTATAGCGGCGGTCAAAGACCGTCGCTATAGACCTCTGTAGTTGCGGTTTTTTCAAACCGCCGTCAAAAAGAGGGTCTGCAGCGGCGGTCTCTATGGCGGGGGTCACTGACCGCCGCTATAGGGGTGTCTACAGCGGCGGTCAACGTGACCGCCGCTATAGAAAGAGGGTCAACGTGACCGCCGCTAAATCTCGTACCTGTAGCAGCGGTTTTAATACAAACCGCTGCTACAGGTATACCTATAGCGGCGGTCTTTGTAGTGACCGCCGCTATAGGTATAAATTTAAAAAAATGAAAAAAAATAGAAAAAAAAAAATTTATGTGTTATTTAAGGTTAAAAAAATTGTTTTATTGACTATTTATTCCTTTTTATACATAATTTTATTTTGTCACATGTTTTAAAAAAATTTTAAGAGACCTACTTAATAAAATATGAAATTAGAGAGAGTGTTATGAATATTGAAGTTGTTATATAGAATTGGGGCACTTTTCGCACACGTGTCGGTTTTTTGATCATAACTTTGGCTACAAGTATCCGATTCGCGCCCATGACCCCAATTCGGAAAGCTCTTTTCGGCGCACACGTCGTGAGCACCTCGTTTCGAGCCCTAAATCTGCTGTTTTCCCTCTCAAAAACCTATTTTTAGTTATGATTTTCTTTCCTTTACCGTTTAGGAATTATTTTTGAACTCGATTTGGGTCATATTTTGGCAGTCTATTTAATTTTGCTAAAATCCTATTAGGGATGAGATTTTAGCTATTTTAGCCCGGCTTGTGGTTTAATTTTAACTTAATATTTGGTCATAATTATTATTTAATTAATTTCATATCTTGTATTAATTTGACACGTCAGTGCTCATGTAGCTTTACAATTTTACTTCACCTAAATAAAAAGAACATTATTATAAAAATATTGTGAATTTAAATATAACAAATCATACAAAATGTAATTTACTAAAAATATATAACTGCAAAATATAAAATTATTATTAAAAAAACTACAAATAAAAAAAACTCCTCTCGCCCCCTTCCGTTTCTTAAAAACTCCCCCCGCGCGCCCTAAAACGCTAAATTTCCCTTCCCCTCGCGCGCACGCCCTAAAATTCCCTTCCCCGGTTCCACCTCCTCCGGTCGCTACCCTCCACCCGAGAGACTTCAGACCTCCGTGCCGCCCTCCGCTTCATCCATTGTCTCCCCGCCGCGTGTGGCTCCCTCCCGATCGAAAGGATCGCGGGCTTGCTCACCAACTGCGAGAAGCTGCTTGCGGGAACGACTTTTGACGATGAAGACGACGATTTTGTTATGGAGGAGGCGTCGCTGTGCCTGGTGCTAACGAATGGCGTTGAGGTGAAGGATAACTCTGGGTGGAACCTCGACATTGCTGTTTACGAGTCGAGCTTCTGCTGGATCAACCACAGCTGCTCCCCCAAATTTTGTGAAATTTGCAGAGGTTTAATTCTAAACTCCTTTTGTATTCAACCTTTAAATGGATTTTATCTTTGCAGTCTGTATTGCAACAATTGTTCCACTGCTGTTGTTTAGAGCAGACCTGCGCTGCGTGATACGGTTCTCTGGCACATTGCTATTAGCTTTCTTGCTTGGATCAGGTATCTCCCATTCGCATTATAAATTTGCCAAGGGTATACATGCTGCTAAATCTGTTCTTTGCCATTGTATTTTGAGTTTTCTAATGCGAGAAGATGAATTCAGTTTGTTCCTGAATTGTTTCAGAACAACCCTTTATCACCTTAAGCTTTGTTTCTGTACGCATTTTTGACGTATATAATGAAAATATGGTCATAGAGTATTATGCCCATTGCTCATTCTCAATTCCACATGGACGAACAAATAGAAACGAATGCTTTTGGAGGTATCGCAGTAACAAGAATCCTTGTGTATGTGTTTCAGTTACCTAGGAATGCACATTTCTTTCTTTATGTATGTTATCGACTGCCTTATGATTTATCACATTGTATGGAGTACAAGTATCTGTGATGAGCCACTCACTGCGTTTTGCTTTATCACATTGTATGGAGTAGAATGAACTCTCCACCGTGATTTTCAGTCTGGGTGTTGGGATGTGAATTTAAAATCATCCATATCTATGTGGATTACTGTATATGTGACAGGACTCTGATCTTAGCTATGTTGCGGTTCCTTTTCCTGTAACATTTTCTTTTGCTTATGTACGGTGAAGCTTGTACTCATTTTTCCTTCTTGGAGATAGATATTAATAGCTTTCTTTAGCTTCTCTATATCTGGTGTTAAAGCTCCATTCCCAATAGTGCAATTCTTACCTTTGTGTTCAATGATGGCAAAGTACTATTGGTGCCACTCCTGAAGAGACAATATGAAATTGTGCGTACTGAGCAATTAATATCAATGCACCAAGCAATTTTTCTTTTCCTTCATATTAACAAAGTTATCCAAAGAAAATCTTGTCTCCACCGTTGCCGGTGAGCTCTAGCTTAGATTTTACTTCCTTGGAGGGGAGGGCAAGTATGTGGGTGCGAGAGCCCTGTGTGTAATGAAAAAGAAAAACCAAGAGTTTCCTTTTCGTAAGCGGCCATATTTATTGCACATATTAAGGTTCAAGGAAGAAATTTATAAATAGTAGTATCATTGCACATATTAAGGTTCAAGGAAGAAATTTATAAATAGTAGTATCATGATTTTCCTCATGCATCTTCCTCTTTCTTCCATTTGTGAACTTATCTTGTTAGCATTTTCTTTTAAAATCCTCACAATGTTGACAACTGCGAAATGAAGGAGCCAAAAATAAGCACATATGCCAACTTCAGAGATGAGGTGCTGCCACGCATCAAAAGACTTGGTTATAATGCTGTTCAGATAATGGCTATTCAAGAGCATTCATATTATGCTAGCTTTGGGTAATATTCTTTGAGCTTCAACCTTATGCGTTCCTTTGGTTTTTGTTAGTCTGAGGCATATGTTTTCACTGTGCTACTGTGGATGGGTAGACAGCATTCCTCTGGAATTTGGTTTTAGTGAACTGTTTGGTTGAAAGATTTTGATTGAAATTTTCTTTCTTGTTGCAGGTACCATGTCACGAATTTTTTTGCCCCTAGCAGTCGTTGCGGAAGTCCTGACGATCTTAAGTCCCTAATAGATAGAGCCCATGAGCTAGGTCTGCTTGTTCTCATGGATATCGTCCATAGGTATTGTTGTATGTTAATAACTTGTTAAAAACAATTTCTATGCTTGTAATACTACTGCTTGCAAACTGATTTGAAAAAGAACATCACGTGTGTGCATAGAACTGAATGATGAAAATCTCATTTTTTTTACCCCTAGTACTAGGATTGGACTCCTGCCAACCTTGATAGTCTGGATTGAAGCTCTTGTTGAGTTGGGTTATTTGATTGATGTCTTTGAGTGAAGTTAGATAAGATCAATACTGATCTAAGGGTGACAGCACATACTGATTAGGTGCTGCTATGTCATTTTTGCTTGATTTTCAATTGACTTGTCCTTTTTTAGTAACAACGTTCATCTGTTATTGTTTAGTAATACCAATAAATCGAGCAGATGTTTTCTATATAATTAGGATTTTCAAAAAAGTAAGGCATATCCTTTTATTGGAAGGATGTGTGTCATTTTTGTTGGATTGGTTGATTGAAGGCCATTGAGGGTCATTTTTTATCTGAAATTGGGAAACTTTTTTTTTACCCATCTTGACCCGATTCAATGAAAAGTGTTTTACGGTTTGAAATGAGATTTTTTCTGAGGCTTAGTCCATGGAGTGGAGGCTTGGGCCGATATTTTTTTTGACCCTGCAATCCTATAGCGGCGGTCAATGACCGCGGCTATAGGTTGAACCTGACCGCTGCTATAGGTCTATAGCAGCGGTCATATTAGGTCTGTAGCGGCGGTCAGTGACCGCCGCTACAGATCTTCAGCGCAACTGCGCTCGGGTCTATAGCGGCGGTTTCGACCGCTGCTAAGTGACCGCCGCTATAGACCCGAGGTCTTCACCAGCGGTCACCGAAACCGCCGCTATAGATCTATGCCGACGGAGCTATAGCGGCGGTCTCGACCGCCGCTAAAAAACCGCTGCTATAACCTATAGCAGCGTTTTTTGACCTATAGCAGCGGTTTACGACCGCCGCTATAGGTCATTTTTTTTGTAGTGTATGTATATATACCTGCAGGTTATGTGCTTGTGATCAGTCTCAGCTACTTTATATATAATTCTTTCCTTCTTCTTTCAGCTTCAGATGTTGGATATGATCCATTATCCAGGAAAACAAAAGAGAGTTACGGAATCACAGAACCAAGCAAAATCCTTGACAATTCAGTTGGAGGTTTTTTTTTCCTCGTAAGCTGATATTGGACGTAGACTAAAGACATGTTCCACTTCATGTTAAGGTTGTTAATTAACTACCTCTTGTACATTTTCTTCCATTTCCTCGACACAGACTTTTCTTGACAACCATTCGGGCCGGGGGGAAAAGAATATCAATTGCCATGCAAATGAAGCCGCTCAACAGCACCTAACCAGTAATGATTTCAATTGTTCAGGCGTTATTTATTGGACGGTAGTAGGTTTGGTCGTGTGGGGGCATGCGCTAGCGCTAGCGCTAGCTGAGTGCGAATATTGGATGGTCGACATAGTTCCATTCTCTTTGAAATATTCGTTTTTTGTTCTTATGGAAAGTAGGGTCTGTAATCATGATGATCTTACTAGGGTCTGTATATTATTGGGATTCTAATTTCTTCCTGTGCTTTTCCTGATCTAATTTGCTTCGTTTTTTTTTTATAATGACTATTAACGGTTAGAGGTCTTTTGTCAAAGGTCATACAGTTTAATTTGATCTACGAAATATTTTTTTATCAGTTTAAAAGGATGCAATTAGCAATTAATGATTTGGCTTATAGTCTTGAGTTGGACCCACTTGCTTAATTAATTCCCAACTTTTTCTTCCCCTTGTGTTCTCCTAGAAAACCAATAGAAAGGGAAAGGGAATTTGAACCTGAACAGGTCATCGCATCAAACTTGTTCCACAAGGCTCGAATTTGAATATATAAGAAACTTAATAATATATCTCAATTTGAATCTGACTTGCATTTCCTTTACTGTGTGGATAGGATAAGACCAAATAGCTGGGAATATGACCTGTTTTAAACGTCTCCATAGACGTTTTTTGGCATTGCATCCTCGACCCAATAAATTTGACCCGAGTTAACCGACCGACGTGTTTTACTGCACTCAAAATCCCTTTTCCACCGACGAGCTTCTGGTGGTAAAAACCGAGAATCCTTGGTGACGTATCTAAAGAAAACTCCCGCCACTCGATTTGTTCGTATGAAGAACAACGTGGAAAAGGAACCTGCAAGTTGCCCGAAAATCGATTAAAATTTGTCTTGCCCCAGACGAAAAACTTGGAAGCAGTCAAGCCTCTCAACATCACAATGAATTGAGGACAGTGAATGCATGCCTAGATCAAGAAGGTTCATCAACTACGTATACTGGTTTATACTACTCAGATTTCTTTCTTCTCTTTTGTTTCTGCCGCTCTAAAAGCACTCGGCGACAAAACTACTACACCCACCAATACCGTTATACCACATTGCCATACAGCGGCTACGTGGGCTATAGGCAGAAGACCGGGTCCTTGCCAATCACGACAATTTTATATAAAACAGTGAAAAAGGCTTTTCACGCACCCGGACAAAAAACAAAAGCTTTGCAAAGTTGTAATGCCAAATGGGGGATAAATTTGCATGAACAACTGAGTCACAGAGAGATTATAAACAAAGATCAACTTGTGGACAGATTATAACCCACTAGTCTTCCACTTCGCCTGGGCATTATTTCCAATGATTCAAAGTAATTATGGCATGAAAACATGCTTACTAGGTGCTGTTCCTTCTCGTGTTTTTGACTCTTATGCAAGTAGTAGCAAAAATCTGTACAATATTATCTACCCAAAGAAGGAACTGAATGGCCTGTCCAACAAAGGAATACTTCTGTTTGTCCAGCCAAGTTTCTTGGGCCTTTTCAGGGTCCTGAGAAGTGTTTGAAGCTCATTGGGCCTGCGTCTCATTGTCTCAGGCCGAAGATAATGTTGAACTTAAGACTGGGCTTCACTGGGCCTCAATCTTAATATTATATTCAGCTACCCAAAGGAAACGGGTGGCAAATAGATATGGTCGTGGTGACATCACCGCCCTTCTCGCCCTCCCGGCTCCCCGTGTCTCTTGACAAACACGAAAAACTAGACTCTTCGTTAACTACCTTGATCAGATCATCTTCATCAGCATCATCACCTATGGAGCAGCAGCACCCAACTCGCGTGGTGGTCTGCGGTGGAGGCGTCATCGGCGTCTGCACGGCTTACTTCCTGGCCAAGAAAGGCGCGTCCGTCACACTCGTGGAGAAATCGTCCGTGGCCTGCGCCGCTTCCGGGAAAGCCGGCGGATTCCTCGCCCTTGACTGGTGCGACGGTGGGCCTGTCTCCGCGCTCGCCCGAGCGAGCTTCGATCTCCACCGTTCGCTCGCCCTGGAGCTCGACGGACCCCGATCCTACGGCTACAGACCCCTCACCACTCTCAAACTCTTCATCGATGAATCCCCAGATGCTCCCTCCGGTTCCAAATCCTCCGGGAACTCTAATATCGTGCCCGCCTGGGTTGACGGGCCGGCTCGGAGCGCCAAAACGATCGGCACTCGCGAGACTACGGCTCAAGTTCACCCCCAGGTCTTCACTCGGACCCTGATTTCCAAAGCGGTCGATAATTACGGCGTGGAGGTGGTGATTGGGAAATTGGAGAGAGTGGAGGTGGTGGGGGACCGAGTCAAGTCGGTGGTACTCGAAGGAGGCCGAGCCATTGACACCGAGGCCGTGGTATTGGCACTTGGACCTTGGTCCTGTAAATTAGAGCTGTTGTCGTCGTTATTCAGAGTGTACAATCTCAAAGCTCATAGCATTGTATTGGAGCCTAAAGAGCCTGATGCTATAACCCCACATGCGCTTTTCCTGAGTTACAATCTGCCCGAAGGAGGAAAACCATTGGACCCAGAAGTATACCCTCGTCCCACAGGTACGTTTACTCGACGACTTTCTCAACATTTCTGATCGTCATGGATTTTCCCATTAGACAAATGCCCAACTCTTCAGTTCAAGACTCTAGTTCTTGAGCTGAAGAACTAAGGGTGTGCTGGGGCCTTAATTTGGTCATTGATGGATTGTCAGGAGAGGTGTACTTGTGCGGTATGTCGGCGGAGGCAGAGGTGCCAGATGATCCGGAGGAAATCGTAGGCGACCCGGAGTCGATACGGGTGCTTAAGAGGGTGGCTCGGACGGTGTCGAGCCATTTGGGGGAAGGAGAGGCGCAAGTGAAAGCAGAACAGGCGTGTTTCTTGCCTTGTACTGATGATGGTGTGCCAGTGATAGGGGAGGTTCCTGGGATTCAAGGGTGTTATGTGGCAACTGGGCATAGTTGCTGGGGCATTTTGAATGGTCCGGCCACTGGGGCTGCCATGTCTGAGCTTGTGTTGGATGGGCGTGCTAACATTGTTGATCTTTCTCCATTTAGCCCTGCTAGATTCGTTAGGCGTAGGAAAGGTATGGTTTAATTTTTTTTTTCGGTGAAGTAATGGATGCAGTTGTATCAAGGGTTGCCAAATAAAGCTTTCTCTAGAACACCCTCACCCTTCCTGCCCAACAACCCCCTCTTTGCTTTTCCAACAGGCTGCCCGTCCCCCCTTCTGGTCTCTTTCCTCTTGTTTTTGTTGGTTTTTGCTCGGTGATAAGAATGCTAGATCTCGGCGTTTGTGTTGACTTTTGGAGGACACGCCTTAGATTACCGGCCGAAGGAGCTCCGGTCGTTTCTACACCGGTCCATCGCCTGTTAGCCGCCTCGTATCGCCGCACGCGCTCCCACGCGCCGACATGCTCGGCGGGTTTCAATGGCACCACCCCTGGATAGTGTTTGAAGCCCTGGCCGGTCCGATCTGCTCTGGTCTTGCGTCACTCCGGTCGCGCTTGGCCTTCACGCGACTCCTTGTGCGGCGCGTGAATCCCACGCACCGCATGGTCTCCGCTGGTTTTCTCAGCCCTTTGTTTTTGGTTTCCGGTTGTTTAGTTGTATCTGCCCCGCAGGGGTTTCTCTGGCCACTTGGTGGCTTTACCGCCCTCTTGTGGCCTTTGTTGTGTTGTCTCTAGGCTGCCTTGTTCTTAGCTCTCGTGCGAGCTCCTATGTGGTTCCGGTAGCTACCGTCTACCTCTTCGCGCCACCCGTTCTCTCTGCCTGGCATGAAACATTTGTGGTTTATCGATCCCTTTGGATCACTCTAGTCTTTATTTTGGCAACATAGTCTTGCTTGGACTTGATGTATCTTGATTTGTTTTGCATCTTGTATTTTGGATTCATATGCAATGAAAGTCTAACGATATTATTCATAAAAAAAAACTACAATACCCAACTTGAAAATAAAACCGGCCTATTACAAAAAGATAAGAGAAATCACTACATACTTTATGTTAAGTAGAGGGAGCGACAACTGAAAACGGTAGATAAAGCCACCGGGATTTAGACAAGTCAATAGATACAACGTCATAACATGGCATATCAAGCCCCATCGAAGGGTCGCAAAAGATCCACAAGGGATTAGAGAAACCCACCGAATTAGAGGGCGGAAAGGCCGAAAACGCCGATGGCGCGTGGGTAGGCGCATAGTAGTCACCGGCACATGTACCACACACTCCGTTGGAAAAGCAACAACTTTGTGGCATTGGACTCGCCAAAGGAAGCAAGCCACACAAAAGGCGCATGGCCTCCAAGACCGCCCAGAAGTAAGAACAAGGTTTGGCGCATGGGTGCGTGAGTCGTCATGCATGAGAGTATCGAAATCTAACCTTCAGGATTTCGAACAAAAATGAAGTAAAATACATTAAAGAGAGAGGGAGAAGAAAAAAGACTTGACAAGAAGGGGATAGAAGGAGAGAGAGAGAGAGGGCGGCAGAAAGAGACAGAGCTCCTCCAACAGCCAAAAATAATAATAATAAATAATAAATTAGAGCTTGGGGTTGGTGTTGGGGTTGTGGTTGAAGAAGGTTAAATTTTGTGTTTTGTTCCATTATTTTCTACCACAGGACATATTTGAAAAATATGTAACAAAAACCTTCCACCGGCACCGGATGTGTTTTCGTTCCGATTCTGGGCCTGGCGAATGTAATTACCTAAATGCATGGCTCCAATCCTGGGCCCTCCATGGTTTGGATTGCATAAATCACTGTACTTGTTTGTTTGCATTCAGCCCTGCTTTGCTGTAATTCTGTAAGTGCATTTCGAGGCCTGGCCCGTGAGGCTACCCCACGTAGTTTGGTTGAAACCCGAAGACAAAAACGTCGACGGGTTGTCGGTACATGCCTAATTGTACTCCAATTACCTTCGCGTGCAAATACAGTGTGCTAGGAACATGGTGATGGTCCTGATGGGCCCGCTCACACATAAGGCCGTATATCATTAGAATAGCATGAGTCTTACAAGTACAGGAAATAGTGCCCAAGTGCCTCACGACAAACGCCAATGAATATGACATGTTGGAGATGAAACTCCCAATGAGTACCACTTTGTGTCTCTGTTCATGGCTCCAAAAGTCCTTCCCAAGTTCATAGCGTTTACATGCTTTAACGAGAAACATAGATCCTAAATGCAATGAGGTTAACCTCTTACCAAACAGATCTTTTGTAGAGCTCCATTTATGCCAATCATTGACGAGCATAATAAATATGGCTCTATAAAATGGAAGAGAAAGAAAGTCTTGGTCCAGCAAGTACACGTGTTTTGACAAGATGCATAGATCTGAAGAGGCTTGGAATATGCAGATCAGTTTGTGCAATTTATTATAAGGCATTATTAATTAAGATATGGTTCTGGGTTCAGAAATAAATTTATGGGTCTGGAATCTTAGGTGCATTAAAAGTAGTAATGGCAGTCCCAGCTGTATAAGCTCTCATTATTCCCCCCGAATTGGAATAATGTACCCAGAAAGTATTGATGCACTGAAGAGGGATGTGCTTCTCTGATATTCTATTTAAATGGATCCTAATCCCAATATCTGGACAGAACTCAAGACAAATGCCATAGAAAAAACAACCAGGGTGTTGATGAGCTGCCTCAAAGGAATTCATCGTTTCTTCCGGCATTAAGCACCGACTATAAATGATCTAGTTGTACTGTTAAGCAAGCTTCATATTAATCAGATGTTTGACTGGCAAATGACTTAGGAGTCACGGGGCTGACTGCACCTTTTGGGGTCGAACCAGTTTATTTTCCTCACTTCGATGCTCATCCTTTTAGCCTTTTTGAAGGATGAACCTTCAATGGTATCTGTTTCTTGGTCTGGTTTCTCATTCAAAAGATTATCTGTAATTGATTAGTGGGCAGCACGTGCAATTACAGATGACATTAACTTTTTGACGAGATTCAGCTGACCTATATGAGTATATGTGATAAAGTTTGAGTTTGGTGAAGTAACGCAAGAGTAGTGAGTAAGAAAAGTAAACGGACGGTTCCTAAGAGGCCAAGACAAAAAAGCAGACTCCAATACCCCGCCAAGGCGCCAAAGCTAAAAAGGATCCAAGCGATTATTTCAAAGAACCTCTTTTTCAGTCTCTGTGATACAGAGCCATTGTTTCCCTTCTTTTGCATAATCTTGTCCAAAGCCTTGAGTACTTGATACGGCTCAGTAACTGGTAAAAAACAGAAGAACATTTCATTTGAAATCCAGGCAAAATTTAGTCCCAATAACATTATTGAGCTATAATTTATAGAAACTTTATTATTTTGTACCCATGAAGAGAGGGTGGAAAAAACAAGATCCGTTCAATGTGGACAGAAGAGTAGAAAAGCTGTTAGGTTCAAGACTTCAAGGAACCCATCTATGCTTTCTGCGGTTTTTCACTATGTTTTTAACCTAATGAGAAGACTTCTACTCTCCTTCGCACACGGCACACCCTCCCTAGGTTCTTGGACTTGACAGAAATCACACTCTAGAACTACCTACATTTCTTGATCTGCATTTTCGCGTCAAGTTTCATCCTGAAGACTTAAGAAGCACATTTTATCACCATACTATTAGATATCTTATAGGACTTATTATACCCATCTAGCTACCCATTTCTCGTTGAAGTTATTGTAATATCGTAGAGATATTCCTTGATCAGGTATACTCCGAGGTCCTCTAGGTGAGGGATCAAAAAACTTGAACCTTTTTTGGTCCAGTGCTATTATTAATCCCTCATTACTTCTGGAATAGAAGCTGATACGATACTCATCACCATTGACGAAGGCAGCAATACCAGTACATAATATAAAGGTGTCATCTTTGATAGCATGATGTCGAATTCCTGATCGTTGGCTTTGGCGCATCCTAGCTGACCTTTCAAAAAGTGTTCTCTTTTGGTCATCTTATACAAACAGCCGTGCCCCAACCTCCACCTTCAACCTCTTTTCTGTAGCTCTTACCTTCTTTTATATAAAGAAAAAGTTAACTGCTTCAGAACTTTTCTAACCATTTTAGCTTTCTTTTCTTGGGTAGGTAAACTTTTTCGCTTTCTCTTAGGGAAAAGAGAGGGATATTCATCACCATGACCAAGATTAAAAAAGAACTTGGATATTAAAAGGGAGGTATTATAAACTGATGCTTTCCTAAGTAAGCTCTTTTATTTGTTATGCATTCCAAGTGAATGGTTCACCAAACAAAGCAGTGACCAGAGGTCCAGATCTTTCAACCTTTGGTGTACTGGTAATGTAATATACTATTCAACTAAATTTTTATTGATTAGTTAGTTTATGATGAGGTCAGTACAGCTGCCACAAGGAATATTTAAAAAGAACAGATCAGGAAGGGTGAACAAGAAAACAGAAGTAGCTGAGGAGGGAGGAGATGATGCATCCCGTGCCATGTGTAAGGATTAGCTCGGGGGGGCTGAAACAGAGCAGCTCTGTTCAGTGGAGGACCAAGAATCATAGCACCGTCTTGGTGCATTTTGCAAACCATAGGGTTTTAAGTCTTCAAGTAATGGGCAAAAAAAAAGTGAAAAAAACTTCGTCCAATGTTTACAATTCTGTCTGGCTTATTCCTGGGCCATGGCTATGTTCCTTTTGGGGACTCAACTTTCTTGAGCGCATTTTCAGTCTCTGCAAGCAGGGCAGATATTATTAATATCTGCAAGTCAAATTTTTTGAATGGTGGAGCATTGAATAAAGACCAAATTTCCTATCAAGGACAATAATGGTGCTGTGATGAGATAACATTATGTTTCTTTGCCCTTTTAGGCGGCACTTTTTCATGTTTGCAAAATTTAAGTTCTTAATAATGATATATTTTCGAATTAGAAAGCCAACCAATCGAATTTATGGAGTTAGCTTCTGGATTCTTACTTCTTCTTTTTTTTTGAGGGTGAAACAAAAAAGTGAAGAAAGTAAACAATATAGACAAGAAAGCTGTACTGGTTCCATTCTCACATCTCGGGTCATTAAACTATTACAGTACTTCCAACGCGACTCCTGTTAATCAAGGGGAAAAAGAACATGTAACTGCTAGCATTATACTAACGACGAAAACAGTAATTTAAGCAGGCAATAAGAAGTCAATCTAAGAGGGAGTTTCTGCAATTTCTTGTCAAGTTTCATCCCAAAAACAATTGATAATGGTCAACAGATATATGAAGCACAAGATTAAATTATGCCTAATCAATGTGAGACTCTAACGGACTCTTAACACTTCTAACTCCACCTAGGTGTCTTGTATCAAAGATGCTATTCGGGTATCGTATTTTGTTCTTGTTTATTGAAGCTAATGTGAGCACAAAGGGGGAGAGAGAGAGAGAGAGGAGGAGGAGGAGGAGGAGGAGGAGGAGGAGGAGGAGGACGAGGGAGCAAACCAGCGGTGACAGCATTTAATCATTTCCAGTAAAGACTTAATTAATAGCTGCAGAGCTGCACAGTGCGCATATTGGCACCAAGCTTGATCCGGTGAGCTGTGTCTTTCAGCACTTTTTCTCTCTTTGTTTTTTGTTTTTTTAACAATCGTCAATCACATGGCCCCTGGCCCCCTGCATCATCAAAAATCTCAGTTACCCCTCTCTCTATCTCTCTCTCTCCCCACGTGTGTTGCCGCAGGAGAGATGTGGTTTCAATGTGTAAAAAGATGAACTCTCAAGGTGTTTGTCTCCGTTTATGGTGGATAATTCTTGGGCTTTTTCTACTTTTAGTTCAATCTTGTGGTCTTAACACAGACGGTACTCTCTTGCTTTCTTTCAAGTATTCTGTTCTCAGCGACCCCTTGTGCGTGCTAGCGAGCTGGAGCTACTACGACAAGACGCCATGTTCATGGAAAGGAGTTTCTTGTGCAACTCAAGGTTCAGCCAATACTTACCATCGGGTGATCGGCTTGGCTCTCCCAAATTCTCAGCTTCTATGTTCCATCCCTGCCAATCTGGGCATGATTGAACACCTTAAACATCTCAACCTCTCCAACAATTCTCTCAATGGTTCTCTTCCTTCTTCCCTCTTCAACTTTACCGAGCTCCAGTTTCTTGATTTGTCCAACAACTTGATCTCTGGTGAGCTGCCAGAGACTATAGGCCAGCTTCGAAACCTCCAAATTCTCAACCTCTCTGACAATGCATTGGCGGGAAACATACCCGACAACCTTGCTACTCTGGGCAATTTAACCGTTGTTTCTCTGAAGAACAACTACATTTCTTGTACTCTTCCTAGTGGGTTCGAAGCTGTTCAGGTTTTAGATCTGTCCTCGAATCTGATGAATGGATCTCTACCTCCTGACTTCGGTGGTTCTAGTCTACATTACTTGAACATCTCTGGTAACAGGTTTTCCGGGAATATTCCTGCGGGATTTGCCGAGAAAATTCCAGGTAACGCGACTGTTGACCTGTCATTCAACAAACTTACTGGAGAGATTCCTCAATCTGATGCTCTCATGAACCAAGAATCCAAAGCCTTTTCTGGGAATCCTGATCTATGTGGAGAACCAACCAAGACTCCGTGTCCGGTTCCTTCTTCTCCATCTTCGCCACCTAATATCTCTGCCCCTACTTCTCGTCCTGCAATTGCTGCGATTCCGAAGACAATGAATTCAACCCCAAAAAACTTGTCACCCGGTTCACCAATTGCGCCATCTAAACAAGGAAGGCAAAGCGGGCTGAGACCAGCAACAATTCTAGGAATTGTACTTGGAGATGTTGCCGGCATTGTAATTCTCGCTTTGGTTTTCTTGTACGTGTACCAATTGAAGAAGAGAAAGAAGAACGCTGAGAGCACATTGAAGAGAGACGCTAATACAGCGAAGGATGATTGGTCCTCCTCGTCCTCTGAATCAAGAGGGTTCACGAGGTGGTCGTGCTTACGAAAGAGAGCGGAAGATGTGGAGGGCTCAGAAGCCACTGGCTCTGAAGGTAGCGAAGAGGAACACCAAGGCGGCCAAAGGGTTCAAGAAAATCACCAACGGCAGCAGGAGCAGGAGCAGGGCAAAGGAGGGACGCTGGTGACTCTCGATGCTGGGGAGAAACAACTCGAGCTTGAGCCACTTCTAAAGGCTTCGGCTTACATATTAGGCGCCACCGGTTCAAGCATAATGTACAAGGCCGTGCTTGAAGATGGGACAGCGCTTGCCGTTCGGAGGATCGGCGAGAGCAGTGTCGAGCGGTTCAAGGACTTCGAGAACCAGGTCCGCCTCGTAGCTAAGTTGGTTCACCCTAATCTAGTTCGCATTCGTGGCTTCTACTGGGGCAGCGATGAGAAGCTCATCATCTACGACTTCGTGCCCAATGGCAGCCTCGCCAACGCTCGTTACAGTATGCTCTCTCACACTCTCGCTCTCCCTGAATATGGCGCATGTTAGTGCGTTACTGTGTTTTATGCTAGAGTACGCCGGGATCCATGAATTTTGACGATGGAGTAGGTATAGCTAAAAATTGTTTTTAATGCAATTATGAATTTTACCCAAAAAAAAATTCTTTTTTAATGAATCGAAAGTCAATGTACAAGCCCGGAGAGTCTGAAGGCGATGCCACGTACATAATGAATAAAATAGGCCAGCGGTTGTTTTCGCGGGTGATCATGCTCATGGAAAACGACCCACTTCTTTGTCGTTTAGTGACACAATTTTTGCCGTTGATGGCTGGAGATTGTAACCTTTTTCAGGGAAAGTTGGCTCCTCCCCGTGCCATCTTCCATGGGAATTCCGGCTCAAGATAGCAAAAGGTGTGGCTCGCGGGCTTGCCTACCTCCACGAGAAGAAGCACGTGCATGGGAACTTGAAGCCCAGCAACATCCTCTTGGGTTCCGATATGGAGCCGAGGATCGGGGACTTTGGGCTCGAAAAACTCGTACCCGGTGACGCGAGCTACAAAGCTGGAGTGTCAGCCCGAAACTTCGGAAGCAAGAGATCCACGGCCTCGCGGGACAGCTTCCAAGATCTTTCCATCGGACCTAGCCCAAGCCGCCCAAGTCCCAGCTCTTTCGGTGTATCTCCTTAGCATGCACCCGAGTCGCTGAGGAGCCTAAAGCCCAACCCAAAGTGGGACGCGTACTCGTTCGGGGTTATATTGCTCGAGCTACTGACGGGGAAGGTTGTAGTTTTGGATGAGATGAGTCAGGGGACTGGGGTCCTAGTTGAAGATAAGAACCGAGCTTTGAGAATGGCTGACGTGGCAATCCGTGCTGATCTGGAAGGGAAAGAGGAAGCCCTGTTGGGTTGTTTCAAGCTTGGGTACAGTTGCGCCTCTCCAATCCCACAAAAAAGACCCCCATTGAAAGAAGTCCTACAAGTTCTTGAGAGATTCCCTTCATCTTCATCTTCCTCGTCACACTATTATGGTCCTTCATAAAGAAGATTTCGACACTTTTGTAGAGAGGTGTACTGTGTATGTATGATTGACTCATAGGTTGTAATTTGGTCTTAAGGTTTTTTAAAGTTTTTTTTTTTGTTCCTTGTAGTTGTTTCAGGTTATTGAATAGATCGCGATGTGCGTGACACTAATTTGCCCTCCTAACTTGGAACTCAGTCCATGCCCCTTTTTGATACTATTGGATTAGTGTTCTTTCCCACCTATAAACCTTAGTCAATTGTAGCATTGTTAGTTCTTTTTATTTTTGCATTTTATTTTTCGATAACTCTCCAAATTTTAACATAATTATAAAAATTTCTCATTTCTCACTCATTTATCAAATTCTATAATTTTTTTTTATTTTTTTATCAACTCTCATATAATATTTTAACTTTTTCACTGACTCACATATTCAAAATTTTGACACTCAAACACCGTTGAAAATTTTAGACTCGTGACATGTTCGTTTTCAGAATATTTGTAGGATGTTGAATGTTTTGAGAATTTTTAGATGATATTAAAATAGTATTAAAATACGTGTATTTTGTGATTTTAGATAATAAAAAAAATGCAAATACTAAAAAAAATTAGAAATCGAACATGCCCTCCATGAGCCCATTAAATGGTTAACGGGCGTAATCGTGTTTGGGCTCGTAACAAATTCGGGCTCCCCTTACTTGACCAGGATTCGTACCAGGTGGGGTCGGTTTTGGTCCAGCACCGACCGTCTAATTTGAATTGGAAAAATCCCGCTCCTCTCCCATTTTTAAAAGTTCTTTATTTGTCTTCCTCTTCCCCCCTTCTAAGTTCTAACCCTCACACCTGTCAGAAAGTGCCAACACTCTCTTGTAAGAAACGGGGGCAGTTAGAGAGTGCGAAACGCGGAGAAATCGAGGAATGGCGACCAAGATCGGCATGATGGATCCGGCTTACTTCGTCGGCAGATCTGAGATCCTCGCATGGATCAACTCCACCCTCCAACTCAACCTCTCCAAAGTCGAAGAGGTTCGCTCTTCCAGTCCGTTCCAACCCCAAATTCTCGGAATTCTTTGATGAAAATCGTATCTTTTTTTTGCTCTTTTCTACGATCAAAAACATTGAACGGACACCAAGGATCTGTGTATTGCAGGCTTGCTCTGGTGCGGTTCAGTGCCAGCTTATGGACGCTGTTCATCCAGGAATTGTGCCGATGCACAAGGTCAACTTCGAAGCCAAGAGCGAGTACGAGATGATCCAGAACTACAAGGTTCTTCAGGACGTCTTTAGGAAGCTCAAAATCACTAAGGTTTATTATCTCTGATCTTTTGCTTTTTGTTTTTTTCTCTCTCCTCTTCTGTAATGAAGAATTTGGTTGTAAGTTTTTTCAAACCATTCGTTGCACTTATTCTGTTGTTCGTTTCGTTTGTTGGTGCTTAGCACATCGAGGTGAGCAAGCTCGTGAAAGGAAGGCCGCTTGATAATTTGGAATTCATGCAATGGATGAAGGCATACTGCGATTCCGTCAATGGAAGCATCCTAAACAAGTAATTTACTTTTTTAGTCGTATTGTCTTATTCGTTACTTTGAGATCCGTATACATCTTTTGATTAGGTTGCTGTCTGGCTTGAGGTGTGCTTGTTAAATTACGAGGAGCTTGAAATTAGAGCAAGAAAAAAAATTTAAACCCTATCAAATTGCACTTACGCTCTGAAAGCTGAATCTCTTCAAGAAGGTCGAGCTTTCCGCAGCTGTCAAAGACTAGAAATCAGTGCAGAACTTCTCTTTACCTGTCTAAGCAAATTTATCCAAATCGAGAATGTTATTTCATATTGTCCTTCCCAACCCTTATCAACTGAATACTCAATGGTGAATTGTTTGTGTTGGTGCGGATATGTATAGGTCTTCAATGTTGAATTGTGTTTGTGTGGTTATTTACTAGTATTTGTTGGTAGATACAATGCTCTGGAGAGGAGAGAGGTTTGCAAGGGAGGAAAAGAAGCGAGCAAGAAAGCTGCTACAACACAGTCTTCAACAAAAGGTCCTACTGCTGCCGCTAAAGTTCAGTCCTCCCAAAACTCTCGAAGGAATGAAGTGTCTTCTGCTTATCCTTCAAATCAATCGGTGAAGACCTCGAGACCCACATCGGGTGGAGGCCCAACCTATGATGATCAGGTACTGATCAGATAGTAAACGTTATTTTGATTCAGCTTGTTGAGGGTCTAATACTAATCTCGATGCAGATCACAGAGTTGAAGCTGTCGGTGGATAGCCTTGAAAAGGAGAGGGATTACTATTTTGCCAAATTGAGGGACATCGAAATTCTCTGCCAAAGTCCTGAGATAGAACATTCACCTGTGTGTGCTAAATATTACCCATTTTGTGACATTGGCAATGGTCAGTGTTGGGAAATAAATTGATGGGTACCAATTTTTTGTGCAGGTTGTTGAAGCAATAAAGAAGATTCTTTATGCTACGGACAATGATGCATCAGTGGTAGAAGAAGCTCAAGCCATGCTGTCCCTTCACCAGCAGGAGGCAGAGCCTCTGAGTCCCATTGCTGAGGTTTCAGAGGAGAGAAACAGTTCGGAAACTCAGAAGAGGAAAAATATTGTCAACTTTGATGTCGATGCTGCTGCCATGTCAACTTTGTCTCCAAGGCAGAGGATTTCCGATTCTTCGGATGTGCATTGCAGTGGGTCACCCCTTATGACTTACTGATTTATTCCCCTTCTTTCGTTGATGTAATCTCATTTCCTCTTGACAAAAACAGTTGTTCTAGAATTGATTGCTTACACTTTTCTGGTCATCTCTGATGTGTCGGATGTAGTTTCAACAAGGAAATGGAAGGGACATCAGACTTATACATACCAAGTTGTTTTACAACTCTTGAGATGTCTGCTTAGAAGTTGTAACAATGACAATCTCTCCATTTTGTTGCCTAGGTATTTTATTTCTTGTTCTCACCATTGAGAACTGACTTAAATGCAGAGTCCTTTGGAAGGCGTTAACGGGTTATACGCATTGTTTCTTATGCTTGTTAGTGGATTTAATTCCCTAATTACTTGATAATCAGTAGCTCTTGATTTCTTTCATCCCCAGACAAAACCGTGTCTGCATATTGAGGAGTGTATTATACGTTGTCCTTATTCTGTTGTGCCTAATGTAACAGTGTTGATTTTCAATACCGGGATGATTGGAGCTGCCGCGGGTTCCACCAAAACCAATGGAAGCATGTCGAAATGGAGAGTGGTTTCCTTCGTTGTCTCGTTTGCTCTGACCCCTTATCCACCGGGATTTGGGGGAGTCTATAGAAATTCTGACTATACAAGTGCTTGTGCGTCTGAGAGAGTGAGATGCTGCAGTAACAAATTCAACACAATAAATTAATAATCAACATCTGTAGTCCCAAAAGATCGAACAAACTACGAAAGGGATAGGTAGAGAGACGAGTATTATCATAAGCACGAATCAGGTGAGTTCTGATCTTACCCAACTTTGTACTCACCCGTGCTATTTGGATGGTCCGGGTAGGACTGCCATGGGCTCCTAATCTTCTCAAGAGTCCCTTAATAAGTTTGATGACGTCTCCAGTTTTGAGTTTGGTAGCTACTAGCTAACAATGAGTCCAGCCCTTAACAAGGCAAAGTTAACGAATCGTAACCAATGGGTCTGTCTGGTACCATTTTTCTACAGCTAAAATATATGAATTTTTGTCGCCATATTTCACTGTACGGGTCATTTAGGAGCATAAAATGCTGCTAAAAAATGAGGTGGTGCATCATGCATGCGGCAATCGACATCAGATTCGACTGTGCTGCTTACCGATTCAGAAAAATAAGATATTCGTATATAACCAGAAGCGACCAATACTGGCATATTGCCGCATATATCTTGCCATGATAGAGACCCTAAAAATTCGAAGGGAAAAAATTGCCAAGTGGAAAATCAATCTAAACGACGTTATAAACAAAAAAAAACCGATATTTTAGAAGCTTCCAAACCTATATATGAGATGCTAACAGAGGGGACTGATGTGAAAGTACACGTTTTGTAAAATCCACCAATTGCTCCCGATTCAAGGATGGTGCAAAACTCAATGGGAATCATCGAAAGTTGTAGAAAGCTAGTGTGGTTTATTCTTCTCTAATCTTCATGGAATCCTATTCTCCTGTCACTTTGTGCCTTCGTCCACGTCCTAGCCCTGGCCATTACTTATAATACAAGCATATATGTTTCTACAGCTTCCCTCTGCTTCTGAGCCCATTTTGAAGCATAACTCGTGTTTTTCAAGGACTTCTGTTCAGTAAGCCCGAATCTTCGCTTTCTTTGTCATAGATTGTGATTAATCAGTAACATATGCAATTCGGCTTGAATTTGGATATTATTTTTTGAAACCAGAGGCAGCCATGGGTCTGGCAATTTCTCGACTGGTGAGGATGCTTTTTGCAAAGAAGGAAATGAGGATTCTGATGGTAGGTCTTGATGCTGCAGGAAAAACCACCATCCTCTACAAGCTGAAACTTGGAGAAATTGTTACCACAATACCTACTATAGGTATTTATTCTTTGCTCATTGAGCAATATTTTGTAGCAGACACTACTAAATTCATGTCTTGCCTATATTAATAAACAGATTGTTGATATTTGAAAGAATTTCAAGCAATTATGTCCATAACGAGAAAGAAGTTTATTATGCGTGAAATTAAATTCCTTTTTATTTAGCATCTCGAATCCAATCTTAATTAGATTATCATTTCTCATAAATCTATGGGAAGCAAGCAGAAAAAGATAATCAAACGAAGCTAGTAAATCAATACTTCATTCTCCTGTTTTGTCAAAAACAGATTCCCCTGCCCTATGCACTTTGTTGGAATTCTGTCAGGAACCTTATATATAGAGAGAGTGAGAGGCATTTTGAAGATCGAATATGTTGAAATATGTAGTGGCTTAGTACCGGCGACCATCCGGTTCAGTACCGACAATCTTCTCGGCTCAGTACCGGCTCGGTACCGGCGACCTCCCGGCTCAGTACCAGCAATCTTTGTTATTATTATTTTTGTAACTCCAAACTCAAAGTTTGTCGGTTTGTCCACCTTGAGTTTGCGAGGGAGTGTTGAGAAATGTGTAGTCCCACATTGCTTAGGCAATGTGGGCATGTTAGATTTTCGGCTTATAAATAAGTCCCCCTATGTAACTTTTTTAATATAAGTGAGAAATAATAAATTCAATATGGATATTCTCGTAATTGAATGTCTCACTTATCAAAGTTTAAATTTTTATTTCTAATAGAATATCATATGAATTGAACAATGGACTATTTTTTGATGCCCAGGTTTCAATGTGGAAACCGTTGAATACAAGAATGTTAGCTTCACTGTCTGGGATGTAGGAGGACAGGACAAGGTATAAGACATGATTCTTTGACCTGTATCTTGTTTTCTTTCAATACCAAAAAGTTAAAACAATAATTTACGGGTGAACCTCCGGGTATGGCTCTTTATTAACAATTATAGCGCATCCCTTTTCGGCTTTTCTAGATCATAACTCAAGAATTCAAGTTAGTAGTTCCAAATTGAGAACGAAGCTCACGAATGTCTATTTTCTGCCAAGTTTTAGATTCGGCCAGGAGACACTGCTTCCAAAACACCAGGGTCTCATCTTTGTGGTGGATAGTAATGACAGAGAAAGAATTTCAGAAGCAAGAGATGAGCTCCTTCGGATGCTGAGTGAGGTTAGTACATATCAGAGTTGATGAATGCATTTGCGTTTTTTTCTGTTTTGTTTGCGAAAGAATTAATGTTTCTTTGGTGCAGGATGAGCTGCGTGACGCAATTTTGCTAGTATTTGCAAACAAGCAGGACCTTCCAAATGCTATGACTGTTTCTGAAATCACTGATAAACTAGGCCTGCATTCTCTCCGTCAGGGCCGCTGGTATATTGTATTTCTTGTCTAAACAATCTGCTCCTGCATACTTGATGCTATATTGTTGGCAATAAACCATTCACTATCCTGCACCAGAAGTTAGTAATGTTTTGAAATCCAACCCTATAGGTACATCCAAGCTGCATGTGCGACTTCTGGCCAAGGACTTTATGAAGGTCTTGATTGGCTATCCAGCAACATCTCTAGCAAGGCAAGAAAAGCCGTGCTCTTTCTATTACTTGTTCGTCTCACTGCATTCTGATTTTAATGGTTTCCTGATAGAGATAATTCATAACCTGTCCTTGCTTGTGGTTTTTTTTTTCAGGCATAACTTGAGCAGCCGGTCGAAGTTCCAGGCAGGCATCTTATATTAGAGTCACTGCCATACCAATCCATCTCCTGTGCCAGCTAAAATCTTGTGACTTTTACAAGTGAAAAGCATGTACATGAATTTTATGTACATGTGTGATGTTTGAAAATCTATTGATAATCAAAATGCTATATGTTTCGGTGTGAAAAGCTCTGCTTCTAAGCTATAAAAAGCAGTTGTTCAATGATGGTAATTCTACAGAAGGATGAGGAAATTACAAATGCCAAAAGAGAGGAGGACATTCAATAATTTAGAACCTGTGAACCACAACATAATAGCCAGAACAGAATCAATGGCTGTTTCTTCTGTTTTTGTTTTTCGTAAGTAATGTTGAGATTTCAATTCATAAATGGGGGAGATACATGGAAACAAATTGTATGAAAATTTTTAATCCAACATCAGCTAAATTTCAAAAACTCTCTTCCCAAACATCTCTTCCATGGACCCACCATTCTCCAAAACACCCAAAAAAAAAAAATATATATATATATATATATATATATATATATATATATATATATATATATATATATATATATATCTCGATATTTTTTCTTAATCATTACAAAAAATATATATATTTTTTCAAAAACACAAACAAAGATAGTCATATATTTCTCTTGCATATATGTCAATATAATTTTTGGTTTGCACACATTGCCAACTCTTCAAGTCTGAGATTAGGAGACAAAAATGGGAGAAAAATGTAGAGGCATCACTGACAATATTATTGAATCTAAATTTGTTGATTTTTATCTGGATTACCAACACTCAAACAAGATAGCAAAAAAAAATGTGACTACTTATATACAGTTGGAGGAGTCCTGAGTGTGGTCAACATAATCCAGAACAGATTACCTGATAATCTTCACTATTTCTTGGGTATCTTCTCTTTCCTTACTTCTCAAGTAGCAACTCAATCCTTATATTAGCTTAGGAAAAAAAAACTCAATCCTTGTATTATATGTTCAGTATTTTATAGATAAATTGATGTCCTGAACTGTCCTAAATTCGATATGGTTTATAATTGCATGCTTCCTACAGTTCATCTTCACCATAATTTTTACACCAAGTTCTGCTCGTTTGAGCTAGGCTAGGTTTGTTGAATTTTAATGGCGGTTCGAACTTCACTAAAAATAAATAAACAAACGTCGAGCTCAAGCTCGAGCTTGGCTTGCTCATCCAAATGGAATCATCCCAGAAGAACTAGTTAACCACATCATGGAGAAGAGAGGAAGTATAGATGCAAAAGAGGTAATCTTTGTTTTGATCCAAAGAAATGTCATTATGACCAGCCGAGCAACAGTGATTCAGTATGTATGGCGGATGGATCTAACTCTGTATTTTATTTTTGTGGAAGCAATGTTTGGGAAGTGGATTTGTTTGGTTTGGGGTGCGAATGAATTTATTTGAAACGGATTTCCTCGTCACAATAGGCAAGATAAGCAGCAAGTTTTTTTTTTTAATGTTTGTTTTGATAGAGGAATATGATTTGATGGGAAAGGAAGAGTGGGAATAAAGATAATTTTGAATTTATTTATTTTTTTTCAAATTTTCGAAATTAAAAAAATGGGTATAACATCGTCAAATACAAGAAAAAAATTAAGGATAAAAATTTCAACTTCAAAATGTTCTAATTTTTTGTGCCGAAATTTGGTTATGCTGCAAATTCGTTACTGATCGATTATGGCTGGAGGAGGCCAAGGCCTAATTGTTACTGGGCTGTCTTGGAGTCTGGGAAAGAGAGAAGAAGAAGAAGATTCAGTGTAGTTTTGGAGTTTTACTACGAATAGACTATGGAGTATCGTCTACTGCTTCCCAACTTCAAACTTCATTCAACATCAGAAAGAAACAAGTACTATACTTTTGACAAATTCAACCGCAACAAATAGGGGAGCAAAGCTTTGTAGCTGTTCCCAACCACTTCTAGCTGTTCTCAACCACTTCTGAATAATTGAATTATGTTCCCTCACGTGTACCATGTTACAGTGTTGCTCTACTTATCCCCCATCTCTACAGGTTCTAACATCACAAGACAAGGCTCATTCGCGCGAACAAAAAGATTAACACAATTGTTTGCTTCTGCAATCTCAGTCAGTTTGGTGGATCATACCCTTCTCTTGCCCAAATCCTTGGCCAGAAAATATGGCATTGGTGAAAACCCAAGATGATGCAGTGAAACGTGATCCTGGGCCAGCCTCCCTACTTGGCAAAATTCTGGTTTTTGAACTTGCATTCTATTAACTAAATAGATCTAGAAAAGACAATTGCTACTTTCTTTTTTCCCCTTTAGCCTCTTCAACTACAGGTCAACCCATTGTAATCATTAGGCTCATGCTAACACCTGGGCCTAAGCAATAAATATAAGGCATAAGACACATAATTGGGCTGCGCCTCATGAGTTACAGACAATGATTGGTAAGATAGTGAATGGAAATTTCCATATTGTGGTGCATGCCACCTAGCTTTTCGTACCTATTTCACCAATGATTTGTGATTAATAATTATGCTAGGATGCATTCTCCATAGCCAATAATGTAACAAGAACACAAAATGTGCAAGCACCACAATCATTACTACAAGGACATGCAGAAGAGGGTCGAAGGAAGTTCACTCAAAGTTGCCGTTGGTTAAGAAAAGGTTATTTTATTTTAATATATACCTTCAAAAGAAGGCCAAGTTCTGAACAACTTTCTCCACTGGTCCATGGAACAACTATTGCTTCAGTCTGATTTAAAATCGACTGAAAATCCAAATCACCAAGAATTCCTCTCCATCTCTCTCCCTCTCTCACACACACAGAAGTAGGTGAATTATACTAAGAAAGATTAGTTAAATCTATATGAAACTATACTGAACCTAAAGGGTGAAAGCTAGACCAGAGTAACAAGAACAATGCGATCCCACAAATAAAAAAGGTACCCATCCATTCAAAGAACACCCTCCCAATCTATACTATTCCTCAACCTCATTGTTCTTTGACCCTCTGATCAGTGCCCATGATAGGTGAGAAAAATTTAGACAAGAAATCGAAGAGCATCTAATGTGCAAAGACCAGCATTAAGACACTGGTAGACTGTCCCTAAACACACAAAACCTGACTTCCAAGGACATTCAGCAATCCTTCTAAGTTAACAATTCTTCTCTCACATCAAAGAATAACCTATGCTGTACACAATGGAAGTTGGCAAGATGTTTTAACAGGGTATTCCTAAAACATCAGAATAGCAACAAATAAGGCAGCATTAGATGCCAGGATAAAAAAAAAAAAGATTCCAATGCATTCTAGTTAGGACAGTAAAAATACTCTAGTGTTCCCAGTCAAGCTTATAAAATCCTAAGCACAGTTTAACATGTCTCCATATCAAGCTTAGGTTTTGGGTCAGTTCTCTACATATAAAAGATTCCTTAAAATAAACAGAACACACCACTAGGAGTGAGAGTTTGAAATATTGGTAACTACATAACATTGACTGACAGACATGTCCACACTATTTTCTTTGATCTTGGCACATCTAGTGAAGAGAGAGAGAGGGAGGGTAAAAGTTTCACGAACAGATTGTCAGCAAGCACGGACTTGTTTACTTAGACTTTAGCTGCTGACTACTGAGTTTGACCTTTTTGAAAGAGCTCTAAAAAAATCCACTCACCTAACATAAAAGCATTATTACTTTAAACCGGAGGTGAGAATTTCAATCGATCCATCTCCATAAACACCCCCCCCCCCCAAAAAAAACCCCTCTTTCTGCGGGACCCAGAAGTAACAAACCACCAAACAGGCAATGTTCACAGTTAAGAACACACCTGTCTTTTTTTTTTTCTTCCTTTGAGACTACATTAGAGTTGTCGGGGAGTTCATTTAAAGATCAAATCAAAGACTTGTTACCTCTCTCAATCAAGGTTCCACTGCCACCTAAAATGAGATTAATTGGCAGGTAAAATTGCAATAAGAGCAGAAAAAGAGAAAGTCTCGGAACCATGTTATTTGCAATAATGTGATACTAAAATTATCTAAAAAAATGACTATGAAATAGATCATGAAAGACACTCACCTTTCTTTTAATTCTCAAACCACTAAAGCATCTCTCGACTGAAATCAGAAAAATTGGCGAGTACGATACTGTCTCCACATTCATTATCATAGATTTAGCCAGAAATGCAGTGACAACTCATGGAAAACAACATTAGCGCATTAAAAAGAGATTATCGCAGATACCATGCGAGAGAGGATTTTTATGATAACATGTTTACTAGGAGACATTAACACAACGAAAGTTAACGAGGGCTACTTAGCACACCCAGACACACGACTAAGTGAAGGCAAACGCATCTGCTGATCCTGTGCTCTGCTCCTTTTAAAAGGAGGCTCCGGTGACGATGAAAGGGATGATGCCACAGACCACGAGTCATTGGAGCTATCACAGCTGAAAGATGCATCAATAACTCCATTTGGGCTCCTAGGTATGGAGAGATGCTTGCGCTTGCGGATTTGATTGTGGATGTGACCACTGTTCTCTGATATCCTGAGGATGAGCTCATAGCACTCGTTCACTTTTAGCTGTCAAAGACATCATCAAACTCTCGACTTATTGACCATCGAGTTGGGAACACATTTGCAAAAGCAGGAATTCCATCAAAACAGACAAACCCTTTCATTAGATACACACCTCGCTGACTTTAAGTACACTCATGAGCTGGTTCTGATATGCCACAGGAGTTTGCGTCTCAATATCCTCAATAATGTGAAGCATTGTGGCCGCAGCAAGTATAGAAGGAAGATAACTCATAACCCTCGAATCTAGAACCAAATCCCGATATTAGAGACCACATTATAAATTGAGGAAGAACACAAATGAACATATCTCTTTCCTCACATATATATCGAATATGGACAATCTCATCGACGATCAATAATGTAAAGAACCATTTGGTAGCTTACCCGTAATGACAGAGAGAATAAGACGCTCACACCTCCAAAGAAACTCCCAATGCAAGTGGTTCTTTAAACCAAGCCTCCTGATAATGTGATCAAAGAAGGAAATTGGGGTCACCGGGTTCATCCTCCAGTGAAGAGTGGACAGTACCAGAAGCTCCATTCTCTGAATAGTCTTTGCCTCAAACACATACTTTGATTCCTCCACCTAAAACCAAAAAGAACGCCACATTTTAACAATCTGACAAGTTCAAGAAACACAAATCATGACATTTTAACAAACATCCAGATTGCATAAATAAATATCACATACTTGCAGGTCTAAAAGAAGTGGCACATGAGTCTCCTCCACCTTGGCAGCAAGAGATAAACAAGCCAACGCAGCGAGTTGACTCATCCAGGGCTTGTCCCTCTGGATCGTCAGGCTGGAAGCAAACCTATCAAAGTAATTCACAGCAAGAACAGCGGTCAAAGCAGAGAACCCATAGTGCGCCTTAACCTTCAAAATCCAATCCACAGCCTCTTTCCGAGCCACCAATAGAGGGCCGTCTGAGATCAGACTGGTAGGACACACATGGGCGTCTCCTTCTCTGGAAATTAGGGACACAAGCTCATCATCTTCCCAAACTATGTCATTGTCAAGCAAAACCGACGGGAAAAATGAATGCTTTTTCACGTTTTCGTCAGGGTTTTCACTTCCTTCTTCCTCAGTACTATTCTCCTCAAAACTCTCCTCCTCGCAGAACAGATCATCAAGGACCATTCCAGGGCTTAGTGGCTGATGAGTTTGTTCCTCTTGCAGAGCCATCTTCTTCTGAGAAGAAGAGGTTGAAGCCTCTGCTCATCATACAATGAGAAGTTCAAAACTTGTACTCAACACCATTTCCACATTCATCCTCTGCATTTGTCTCTCTCTAAGTCTGCATACTCCAGAGAGAGAGAGAGAGACCTAAATGAAGTATGCAGACGATGGGTTTTTTCTGCGAAGCCTTTCACGCCTGTCCTTTCTTTCCTAATTTCCCTTTTCTTTGCTTTTCTCTATTCTATTTCTTTTCCTTCGATCTGCTAATTTATTTATAATATCTTCTCTCTTCTATTTCCATCCCTAATATCCTCCGTTATTGGTTAATAATCATATTGGGGCGTTGCCACGCAGGAAAGCAGGACATATGTGGTAAGTATGTGACGGCACATTTGCCGAGTTTTTTTTCCAAGAATATAAGCAAAAAAATCCCTAAAAATAGAACCGGAATTAAAGACTGTCTGCACGCTGCTCACTTCGGAAACAAGGAAAGCAAAAGCAAAAATACTGATACGTTTCGGTCGCCGATACGTATTGGGTCCGGGTATGGGTGGCAGATGAGCTACGAAAGCGTATCTCGTGTTTTTGCAGTTCGATATCTTACCGCAGCATCACTTACGTCTACAGCTCTTGAGCCACACGCTCTAAGGGTTTGAGACCTTGTGGCTTGTGATAGGAAGGTGTCGTGGACGCGCATTATAGAGCCTGTGGGATTGGTCCAGAAGAGATCACAAGGCGTTGACTACGTCGAACGGGCATTGTCCATGTTCGGATGGAAAAATGTGCAACGCGCGACAGAGGACGTGATTTGTTTATTTCTTTATTGGTGTAAATCGGTGGACACACCGATAGGGTCATTCGCTCTGTAACGGTTTTCTTGAACTTCGACACGTGTACCAATGGAAGAATATATGATCGGTCAAACCTCACGACCCGAGAACTGTTCGAAAATGTGGCACCTAGATTATGGTCTAGATTCTTCCTCTCTCTCTTTTACTCGTTCTTCCACTTTAATTCAAACTTATAATATTTCTTAATCTCCCACTGTAATGGTATATCCACGAAGAAAATTCAAGTGACGTGTGACGTTGTTTGTAAGAAATTTATAGATTTTAATAAAATTATAAATATCTATGTGAGGTTAAAATTATATTAATATATGTATTAAAATTGTTAATATTTATAAAAAATAATAAAATATTATATAATTTAAAATACGTATATTACGCCATGTTTGAAATATAAATATTAACAAACAGTAAACCGAACACGCCGAAAGAACAGTACCTAATGCAGGGTATGTTTTGTTTTCTTGGACACAATTTTGTACTTTTGAAGGTGTAAATCCAGTTTAGAAAAAAGAAGAAGGTGTAAATCCCATCATGGCTCTGAAAAAGTAGTGCAAGAAATTTCGCTGCGATTCCAATGTATGACCAAATCTTTTGTTGAACTGACAGCACGTTAGCCTGCTCGATAGCTAAAAGTTTGAAAAGCAAACGAACAAATTATCAATGGGATCGGGGGCAAAGAATAATGCAAATGGAAAATCTGTTTCGTTCTTTCTTGCGTAGTAGGTAACTGTAGTTCTATTTTAAAGTTATTTGACGTTGGTTTATCACTTTTTTTAAATTTTGCATTGTATTTTTTTAATTCAAACATTATAAATAAATATATATATATATATATATATTCAAATACAAAATTTTATTATATTTTTTTACAGATATCAATCATTTTTAACAATTTTTGTACGCATACTAATACAATTTTAACATTATCTAAATATTCATAATTTTATTATAATTCTACAAATTTCTTCCAAACGAACATCTCTTAAGGTGATTGTTTGCAAATTTTTGTAACGGTTTAAAAATTAATAAAATAGCTGGTTTACAAATATTTTTTATTCAAATTTGTTAATAAGTAATAAGAAAAAAATATTTGATATAAATTTTAAAAATTTGGATAGTTAGGAGAAAAATTTTGAGAGTTCCATTTTTGATAGGGTTAAAAAAACTTAATTAAAAAATAAGAATATTTAGTTGGAATTTTTTTTATTCAAATTTGTTAAGAAGTAATTTGCCATGTCGTGGGTATGAGAGTTCCATTTTTGATACGTTTTTTCGTACTCTTTTCCCTTTTCGACAAATGGGATTTATTTTTCCTAAGCGGATAAATGGGACTTAGTGCTTGTTTGCTACCATTATTTGAGGTTAATATTAAAAAAAATTATTAAATAATTTATTATTATTATAATATTTATTAAAAATATTCTTTTTTTACTTTTTTATCGAATCTCGTCATTTTTTTTATAAATAACAATATTTCACAAACTACTTTACCCAAAATTTGAAGACTCAAACAATACTTTACTATAGTTGCTTAAGGGTTTAACCTGCAATTAAATAAAGAATGACTTAAAAACTAGACATCATAAAAATCTTACGTGCTAATAGGTTGGGAGGTACAGAAGGGACAGCTCATTAGAGTTAACAGAGGGGCTCGTATTGGGAAGGTGAGAAAGAAACAAAAAGGCGTACATCGAAACCAGAGGAGCCCTAGGAAGAAAAACCTTACTATATAATTATCTCTCTTTCTCTTCTAGCATAAGTGTTGCCGTCTAGTGATTATCGTTTGCTTAGAAAAAAAAAATGTTGCCGTCTTGTCTGCCTGAAACATACGCCGTACGCCTCCTTTGATGTCCCCCATTCCTCTGTCTCTGCACCCTCCACTATATTTATTTCGTAATTTATTCACACTACTGCATAAAGAATCCACAAACAATTAAGACAATACCTGCTTTGCTTCTACTGCACTACCCAACTCTTTAATGGCTATTGCGGCCCACTGCGTACTCGTATGTATAGTAACACTAGAACCCGCTTTAGGAACCATGCACGTTTCAGCCTCAAGACTTGTACGGTTTTCCTTCATTAAAGCGGAAGCGTATCATAATGGTGGATGGAGATGGGATCAGTAATAAAGCTGCTTCTCTCTGATGCGAGTGGAAATAGTTGCATTTTATGTGTAGGGAGAGAGACATGAATCATTTTGAAGTTTTGTGATTTTTTACAGTCGCGTAGCATCCTCACAAACATTTATTGTCTGGTTTTTGGCTAAGGTTCTCCCGAAATACTCAAGACTCTCTCTTTTGTTTATAATACTGTGTGCACATGTGCTTTGTCTTTTTGAATTTTTCCATTAAAGTACATCTGCAATTCGGAAACGGAGAGCATGATCTCTTCTCGTGGGCAAATATAACTGGAGAGCTCCTTATGTAACAACCTGTATATCCATCTCTTCAAAAATACCCGGAACATTTTCAAACACTATAATATTGATCACCTCCTCCTGCATTTCCATGTGGGTTGTGACCACAAGTACATACACCATCACTGCTCTTGACCTAATCTTTGTGTAGGAAATTCATTGAGTCACTTGCTCGATAAAATGCATCACCGAGGTCAATGTCGCATAGTCAATCACTACCTTGACCAGCAGTACTGCCATGCATCATAACCCATGTAGGCCTACAATGCCTTCATCATTGTCCTGATCTGTTCTCCATTTCGACAGGCCGTAACACTTGATGATATATATATATTTTGACCTAACCGATATGATCAATTTCATTAGAGTATCTTTAGCATATGGTCCAAAAACTTTTGCAGTGAAAGCGACGATCTTGGATTTCTTCGTACTCGATCGATCAGAGATTCAGACAGACGGGCAGATTTTGAGCCTGGAAAATAATAATAATCCTAATTATTCTATGGACAACAAGCCGATGGGTAATGTACACTTGTCGTTGGTCACAACGTATGTACATGCTACAATTAAGTTGATTGGCGATTAGTTAATTGAATTGAATCAATTACCAAGCTGTTAAAAGTGCCGACAAATATAAGTAACAACTTAAATGATCTTTAAAATCGATGGTTAATTACAGTTTGCCTCAAATATATTGACTCTGAAGATCCAGAATATATCTAAGTTTGATCTCTAACACCAATCTCTTGTAAATCTATCACGGCAGAATCAAGACCAAATTTGAAGATGGCGAATTCCTAAGAGGAAATAATAATTTTTTTCTCTGCGTAAAAATGTCTTTAAGAATTAAAATATCGAAAATTAAGAACAAAAAGTATTAAAAATATTGGAGTAAAGTATTAAAAATATTAGAGTAATAGTGTGAGAACCCAGTTTTTTTTTTAAAAAAATGAGAGGTTTTGACAAAAGCTGGAGTCGAACTCCAGACCTGAGGTTTTAACAGGAGAAGACCACTAGGCCAAGCGCGCGACTTGTTAGTTTATACGCAGTTGAATATATTTAAAGGTTAGCAGCTTTATTTCGAAAAATATGTCACGCGGGGATTCGAACCCAGGCGCTGGGGGATGGCGAAACGCAGTTGGACCACTGAGGCGTGCGTGCGCGCTTATGTTTTATAATGAAACTTTTTTTATTTAAACATGTTTTGCTCGAATTGCATTTTTAAGTAAAACAGTGTGTTTTGATATTCTTCTTTCCCAAACTTTAGAATCTCGATTCTTATGCCCTAGCCACCGTTTTCAACCCTTCAGTTTCTCTCTCATCAATTTCCTCTCTCTCTTCGATTTCTCATCCGTTTTAGCACCTTTTCGACTGATTTTCGTGGCCTTTCAACTCATTTGCAAAGATCTCGAAGATTCTTCATAAATAATATGAGTTATCATGTGTTATGGGGGATTTCGAAAGGACATCAGTTTCAAGATTGTGCAATGATGTTTTAGGCCAAATCTTGGGTTTTCCTCACCTATAAAAGGGGGAGCTCGTTCAGAGGTCAAACACACCTCTCAATTTCGACATCAGTCATTTTTTAGATCTTTCTCTCTCTTTCTCTCTATATTCGGCCATTGTTGAGTATTTACGTTTTTCTTCGGTTCTTGAGGATCGTTGCAGTACGTGTTTTCTAGGGCAATTCGATTATCGAAGGAAATTGGGTAAGCGAAGCTACTATAATAATTTTTCTCCAAAAATTATGAACATGTTTTCGTAAACGATTTTGTGGAAAATATTTTATTGCAATTTTGTTATTTTGAAAACAAATGTGGAATTTTAAAAGATCTACTGAGATTGTTTATATGACTGTTCTGAATTATTTCTCAAAGATTCTGTATTCTGCTGAACATCATTTCTGATTTCGAATCTGAGTTCTGATATTATATATTATACTATTTTCAAACCCCGAGGCGATGTTCTGTTACTGATTAATGCTGCTGTTGGTACCAACTCATTACTGATTACTGGTGCGCCCATTCTTCGGATTGGTTTCTGTGTGGGTTTCTCCCTAGTGCACACTTAGCGTACGTGGTTAAGTCTTAGTAGGGCAAACTTCACTTACTGTTTGCTTAATTCGGTTTGGCCGCCGGTTAAGTCGCTGCACAACACTGCCACAGGGGTCAATGTGGCTTACTGCTACTGTCAAAGGGGTTTTTCTGAAAAGCTATTTTATTTTATGTATTTCTAGTCACTGATTTGAGTATTATTTTCAAAGAAAATAATATATGTTTTTATTCTCTGCTTACTGAGTTGTCGAACTCACTCCGTTTTATTGTTCTTATTTTCAGAGATTGCTCAGAGATTGAGCCTAGAGAGCATGTGGGCGGGATAGATGAGAGCATCACTATGAATTTTAAGTTGTTCAAGTTTATGTTTTGAAACAATATCCTTATATTATGTTTTATTTCCAATAAATGCGATAAATTTCTTTTATTTATTTATGCTGATTTTTAGGGCATGACAAATAACATGATGTCAATCACTCGTAATAGCATGAGTATAGTTTGAAGTAATAATTACGTCTCAAAATTTTGTCTCTCATCATTCATATAATGACAGCAAGTGAAGACACTCTTGACACACAACATTCTATGAATTAAAACAAAAATTATTTTCAGGTGAACGGCAATGTCTCAGAGGTACCAAGTGGTTTTGAAGTTAACGGACTATCTAAAGGTGCCAATTGAAAATAACTTCAAATAATTATCCATGCATCTAGTGAAACTGGATTCAATGTGAGTAACTGAAAACGGGTTTATTAATTCATTAGTATCGAAGATGTAGTAGTGATAAATTGGAAACGAGTTTTATATGCTTAGGAAAAAAGAGAAAAAAAAACAAGTTTTATTTAGTATTAATTACTAGGAAACAATGAATTACAGATTTTATTAACTATGATTAATGAGTAAATCACTAAGAGTGGCTAGTTGGCCTGAACCTAATAGGTCATGTGGGGCCCAAGCCAACTTATGAAAAAAATAGATGTAATTTTTTTTGGCAGAGCAATGGGTGCATGGGCGAAACCAAGCCATGGCGAGCCGTGGCGACCTCCATGGTTGGCTCCATCCAAAATAAATTTTTACATGTAAATATTTTTATTATTATTTATAAATAGGTTGGCTTGGGCCCGCCATGGTTGAGCCTAGTGTCCAGGCCAAAATAAATTTTTATATCTATTTGTTGTTTTTTCATGGCCTGCACGCACCTTTTTTTTCTCTCAGCCATCTCTTTTAGTTTTTCTCTCACACTGCTGAAGCCAGAAGCACACCGTTTCAATTTTTTTAACATTCTATAATTCTATTTGTGCCTCTCAAGTCTGTCTTAGCGTCTCTCTCTCCTATTTCATCACAAATAACCTAAAATATGCCACAAATCTATAAATTTGTTTAATTTGTATGAATTTTGTTTTGTTTTGTTATGTTTAGATAATATAAAGGTTTTTTTTTCACAAAAAAAAACCACGATGCGTGGAGTCGTCTAATACTCATAATGTGGCTACTAGTTCAAAAATGGATACTAGTTTGAAAATACCTCGTATTGAGTTTAGTCCAGATGAAATTGTTGCTGACCCAGGGTTACGTAAATCCATTGAAAAATATGATGCTAGGATCATTGATCAAGTTCGTAGGGAGTACTTGATCAAAGGTCTTTGTCAACAGCGTAGCCATAATTTTCCCAGGAAGAAATATGGGAGTGATATGAGGGGTTTTAGGGCGATATGATTCAAAGATTATCTGTGGTTGGAATATAGTGTATCAAAGGATGCTGCATATTGCTTGTGGTGTTATTTGTTTAGGCGATCTAAAGGGGCGAGGTCTGGGGGGGATATGTTTACTTCTGTGAGATTTAACACTTGAAAAAATGCAGTGAAGGTTTTTGGTGAGCATGTTGCTACACATGATAATGCTCACAATTAAGCTAGAATGCAATGTGAAGCATTCCAAAATCGGCGACAAAGTGTGTCACACGCGTCATCCGCACAGAGGCATGATATAGAGAATGATTATCGTATTCGTTTAACAGCGATTTTAAAATGCATTTGGTTTCTTTTGATACAAGGATTGACTTTTTGTGGTCATGACGAGTCTGATGGTTCATTAAGGAATGAAAATTTTCTTGAACTTTTTGGAATGATATGGTAAGCAGTAAGCTTGATGAAAAGGTTGCTAAGAAAATTAAGAGTAATGCTCCTAGAAACAACCAAATAACTTCTCCAAAAAACTAAGAAAGAATTGGTGGATGCAATTAGATTGCATGATGCTTTTTCTGGGCTTCAAGATATTGAAGGTCTTGATGTAAAGATGGTTGAGACCAGAAATAATATTTTGTACTCACTAGTTTATCAGCTTATTAAGTTGATATTGGTTTACCAGTTACGACTGCAACTGTTCAGAGAGTGTTATCTGCGATGAAGATTATTAAGATTGATTTGCGTAATAGGATGAAAGATGACTGGATGAATGATTGCATGATAGTGTACATCGAGCGATAAATTTTTGAAACTATAGAGAATGAAATCGTTTTGTAACATTTTCAGAAGATGCAGAAATGCAGGATCCAATTGCCCCTTTTATTCGTAGTACATAGTACGATATGTGTATTTCAATATTTTTAATGTTTTTAGTCTTTAATTTTTTATATTGTAATTCTAAGACAGTTTTTAGCATTAGGTATGAAAAGAATTCAGTCATTTCGCTTTAAAAAGTTTGTCATGGTTGACTTCTAATCCTGGTTCTGCCACTGAATGGGTGGTTGTCGCCCTTGTTTGCTACCCTGCTTATGCCCGTGTATATCACTAATGTTAAAAGTTTAAGTCAATAGAAAAAGATAGATTTTATGATTTAAATCATATTCTCAAACACATACCACATGCGTATCATTAATCTCTCCTGTGTGATATAGAAAAGCCCAGGCCTGATGCCACTGATGAATTTTATTGGCAGTTTCTTCTTGATCTTAAATAAGCTTAATTAAAGTTGCGTGATTAACGTAACCCTTATATATATATACCTCTACTTTTGACCGTGTCTATCAGTAATCTTAAAAGTTTAAATCAATAGAAAAATTTGATTAATTAAGAGTGACCAATTGACCTAAATCTAATAGGTGTCGGGCCCAGCAAACTTATGAAAAAAAAAATTTGGCGGAGCAACGGTGGCCGCTCTGGTTAGCTATCCCTGCTTTTGCCCGTTTATCACTAAACTTATACGTTTAAGTTGATAGAAAAAATATAGGCATGATGATTTAAATTATATTCTCAAACATATACCACATGCATATCGTTAATCTTTGCTGTGTGATATAGAAAAGCCCAGGCCTGATGCCACGGATGAATTTTAATGGCAGTTTCATCTTAATCTTAAATAAGCTTAATTAAAGTTGCGTGATTAACTTAACCCTTATAGATGACATCTTCCATAAAAAGATCAAAGAAGAAAACAACAGTCACGAAAGGCAGAAGCAGCAGCAGTGTCAAAACATCCATGTCTTTATGATTTGAGCTAGGGTTTCCTAATCCTACCGCTCCCCGTACGTAGGTTCGTAGTCTCAAAAGCAGAAGCAGAGGTATAAATTTATCTTTATTCTTTTCTGGTTCCGGGAACAGGCATAAATATGGGTCATTTTTAACTTATGTTTATTTTATAATCGACTCTTTTGAGGAATAAAGCTATAAATAGATACACTGATAGACTTTTCCGTCGTTTCCAATGTCTTTAATAGACATGCAGTCCCCAGGTCTCTGAGGGATAGAGACTAGGGAGTGTGAACGAGAGAGACCAGGGTTTTGTCCCATTTTTGTATTATCTTAGTTGCCCTTTGAGCTATTTTGTTTGTGTGCCACGATAAAGGTTCTGAGTTGCCAGCGACGAAAGAGATAAAAACTTGTTGCAGTTTCTTTCTTTGTCTAAAGGGTTTCTGAAGAGTTAATTCTTTAGGCTGCATGGCCCACCTATTTTCTTAGCTTTTTTTCCCCTTCAAAGTTCAAGCTGCGAGGCAGAGAGAGAGAATTCGTGCTTGAGGTGGTTAGGGCTTGGTGCAAAGATCAGTGTTATTGCCCAGCGAAACCCAACTCTCGCCCAGGAAACAGAGCAGAGGTTACTACTGTGTTCTCTCACTACGATGCTACTTTTGGCATCGTTGTTGCAGAGAAAAGTAGGCTACAGCCTTCTCTTTTCATGGCAGAAAATTACGCTCCTGTTTTCAGCTTTCCTTTGAATTATTTTCAGAGGAATTAGATATCTAGGATATCGTTCGTTTTCACATTTTTTCAAGATTTTAAGTATATTCACAAATCTACCACCGAACATATTCAGAATTCAAACACAAAAATCAATACATTTGACACAATCTCCAACAATTTTTTAATTTTTTATTTAACATAAATTTTCTCTCTCCATACTTTTTCACATAATTTCAATATTTTTTTATTAAACAATTACATCAAATCATTTCTCTCTCCACTTTACACAAACACCAATAAAACACTATTCAACATAAAAATTAACTTCTCTAAAATCCTATATTTTTCCTTAAAACGAACATAACCCTAGACTTTTTTATCTTCAAATATTACCCAACAAGTTGGACAGCTGTATAGCATCGGTGTGTAATTTTTTATTTTATTTTTTACTTCATCAGTGTGTAATTTCTTTTTATCTTTTTATAAGAGCGCTCTTGTTTGCCCAATTATTTAGGAGTCTAAAATTTTCAACACACCAAATACATTTCACAAACTTTAATAAACTTCACACTTTTACACAAACCTCAATAAACTTTAATATTCAAAAGATTCCCAAAATTTTGAAAATTTTCCTTAAAATTTTGGTAAACAAACAGCATCTAAGTCAATTAATAGTCTCTCTTGAGAGGGACACAACCCTCCTCCCTTTGGGGAGGGCTCAATCGGGAGGTTGAATCCTTCTACCCGCAGTCTTCGGGGGCGTTTGTTGCCCGAAATGTTGGGCATCGGGAATATTATAAAAAATTATTTTATATCAAATTATTTTATATTATTTAAATATTCACTTAAATCTTTCTCTCTTCACTTTTTCACCAACTCCCACAAAATATTTTTATTTTTTCACTAACTTCAATACCTAACATTTTTCACCACCCCAAAATTTCCACGAAGAAACACCACCTTCAGTACCGGCTGCTTCTGCAATTTGCCTAGAAAAAAAAAAAAAGTACACAGCTGTTCATCAACGCGTCGGTGTTCAACCTCACAACCCCAGTACCCATAATTGATACTTGCCCTTGGGCTCAGAATTTTGAGTCGGTGTATCCCAAGGGCAAGCCCAAGATCACATTGGAGGCCAACTCAAGACAGGATACTGTGTGCGCTTGTATATATTTTTTCCTATTCTAAGGATCAACATGTCGTGTACGATTTGGAAATCCATTCAAGGCAATTTGCAATTTTGCGTCAGACTTTCAAAACCCTTCGACCTTCACAAAGAAATTAGACAGCGGGAAATTCGAGTTGGAATTAGACAACCGAAATTTGGCCAACTTATCTACTTTTGGGACTGCACTTCTGGTGCCCACGTTGAGGAATCGAGAACAGAAGCACCATGGAGATACTTTGCCATCCACTTCAGCAACCACATCAATTTTGGCCATTGAAACTACGCCCATACCAATCATGGCACCCGCGACTTTGACTGATCTAAAAAAAAGTGCAATTTTCCCCCAACTTCCTATTTGACTTGGCGGGCTATCAGTGGATTGGTAGCGGGACATCCACTCCATTGTTCCAACTTTCAAACTCGCGGCCCGCCCCGGCGGGCCTGCAGCGCCAAAACATAAGACCGACCAATTGATTCATTGGAAAGCTATAGCTAGCGGGATTCAACACACGTCTTTTGTTCCCACTCGAATGGTCAAAGAACAAAGAGTACCATCGTGTACCTATTGATCAATGGGAGAAGGTTGTAATAAACTCACAATTCTTTATTTTGCGTCGATCGTCAACTCTATAACGTGATTGCCACAAGTGTCGCACTTGCATCAGCATTGATCATTGTTTAGTAAACGTTGTTTGTCTTGGCAATGCAGAGACAAACAGTTCATAATAGAAAAATGAAAACAGGGGAAAAAAAGAAAAAAGAATCTGGGCCGCTGTTTGGGCTCTACACCCCAGCCCAAAATTACCAACACAAGTATAGAATGCTTTTGGTCTTGGGTTAGCCCAGTCCACAGAAGAGAGAGTTGGGTTCAGACTGGGCTGATCTAATGCTGTTATTGCCCCAATTGCCTGGTACTGCCAATACTAAAGCGCACGAATACTAAGGTTACGTTCGGTTAGAAGATTTTTTTTTTGTAGGATTTAGAGTATTTTGAGAATTTTTAAGTGATGTTAGAGTTGTATTGATGTTTGTGTAGAATTTGTGTAGGCGTTAAAAAATTCAATGATGATGTTTAAAGTTATTTTTTTATTATTTCGAATTTATTAAAATTTTAATATTAATTTTTTTTAAAAAAAAAGTAAAAAGCAAAAAACAACAAAATGAGATAAAGTCAGAGAGAATTTGTCAGAGACTATCCCACGGATTCGACCACGATTCGCACTGGCGCAGGGGACACGACAGGGACATGGCAGCTTTGCTGCAACCCCGATGCAGGGATGGGCGAAAATACCCAATTTCACCCTTTGCTTTTTCTGGTCTTTACTTTGTGGTGGAGAAGCTTTTAGTCATTGAACATTAATTTTTGCATGACATAATTGAAAAGTGTTATGCCAAATCCTTAAATGCAGTTAAAACTCGCCGAACACGATAAAATTAGAATTCGAATCCTACTATAGATCACAAAACGAACATTTGCTTTTTCTAGTCTTTACTTTGTGGTGGAGAAGCTTTTAGTCATTGAACATCAATTTTTGAATGACATAATTAAAAAGTGTTATGCCGAATCCTTAACTGCAGCTAATACATAAAATTAGAATTCAAATCCTAAATAAATCACAAAACGAAGATAGCTTAAGCTATTTCGGCGCAGCTTCCAAGTTGTTCTAATCCTCCTCCATGACCAGTTGTTTTGACGTATTTGACCAACGGTTGAAGTAAACTGTTGACCGTAGATTGTCTTCCATTTGTTCGTATGTTAATCGGGGCACAGCCGCATTTTTTGAAATTGATTTCAGACTTTTTCTTCCTCGTCTTTATTTTTTTCCTCTGAAGTCTTTTTCAGACCTGCAATGCCTTGTTCTCTCTTCTTAGACCAATTTCTTGTGTTTGGATGGAATATTCAAATCATTCCCACGCAGTTATTTAATTTCTCTTTTTTTTCTTGTTTTCTCTTCACGCATTTGAATTCCATGATTTTCTGTTTTCGTAATTTATTTTGAAGTTTTGTCAGTTGTAATTGTCAATGAACTGCTCCCTCAACATCTTCTTTCCAGTTCCAGTAGAAATTTCCCCAGTAGAACTCCAATAATAGAAAGTTCTTCGGGAAACGATCTCAGTCCTGGTCAAATTAAAGGAGCCCTTTTCCTCCACACCAAAATCCAAATGAAGGCCGTCCGGGCTGCCTTATGGGCTTTTAGAATAACACAAACGGGCCCACTTCAGATTCATTCCTCCAAAGTCCGCACGATCTTTTATATATATACACTAATTAACGCACTGTCTGAAAAAAGCTCTAATCCGAAAGCTACGCCTAATCTCTTAACGTCAGTCAGCATTTTTTCCTCTCCATCTTCTCAATCAGTGGCACGTTGTTTTTGCACGACGTTTGTCATAAATCGGTACATAGTACGATTTCTTTTGTTCGATGGGCCAGACGTCTTCGATCTCCGGGGGTCCGGCGGATTGGAGCCGCCGCGAATGTTTCTCAAGCAATCGGGTCAACTTTCGTACGTCGTCGTCGATTATTTCTCCGGTTGAGACTAACGCAGAGGCAACGCCTCAGTTTCTGGAGAACGTCTTCGTTGAGTATGATTACACAGCCGATCTTCCCGACGAGTGCTTGGCCAGCATTTTTCATTTCGTCAGATCCGGCGACCGGAAACGGTGCTCGCTCGTCTGTCGCAGGTGGTTACTAGTCGACGGCCAGAGCCGTAACAGTCTTTCTCTTAACGCCAAAGCTGAGATACTCGCTTTCCTGCCCTCTCTCTTCGCTCGTTTCGACTCCGTGACCAGACTCGCCCTCCGATGCGACCACAAGTCGATCAGCTTAGATGACGACGCTTTGGTGCTGATCTCGATTCAGTGCCGGAGCCTGAAGCGCCTAAAGCTCCGCGGCTGCCGCGAGGTCACCGACAGAGGGATGGAAGCGTTTGCCCAGAACTGCAAGGGTTTGAAGAAGCTCTCTTGCGGCTCGTGCTTGTTCGGCGCCAGAGCCATGAACGCAGTTCTCGACCACTGCGCGACTCTCGAGGAGCTCTCCGTGAAGCGGCTTCGGGGCCTTCACGATGTCACCGAGCCGATCGGTCCCGGCGCCGCGGCTTCTTCGTTGAAATCCATCTGCTTGAAGGAGCTTATGAATGGTCAGTGCTTTGGACCCCTCATAATCGGTGCGAAAAAGCTCAGAACTTTAAAACTTATTCGCTGTTTGGGTGACTGGGATAAGGTTCTAGGCATGTTAGGCAATTTCAACACTGGTTTAACTGAAGTACATCTCGAAAGGGTTCAAGTCAGCGACGTGGGACTTTGTGCGATTTCGAGTTGTTCAAATATGGAGATTTTGCACATCTTGAAGACACCGGAATGTTCAAATTTCGGTCTTGTGTGTGTCGCAGAGCGCTGCAAGCTCTTAAGGAAGCTTCACATTGATGGTTGGAGGACTAACAGGATTGGTGATGAGGGTTTAATAGCAATAGCTAGCCAATGCCCCAATTTACAAGAACTTTGTTTGATTGGTTTGAACCCCACGTCTTTGAGTTTGGCACCGCTAGCTTCAAATTGTCCAAAATTGGAGAGATTGGCCCTCTGCGGGAGTGCCTCTGTTGGCGATGCTGAGATTGCTTGCATTGCCAAAAAATGCACGGCATTGAAGAAGCTGTGTATAAAGGGGTGTCCCATCTCTGTTGTCGGGGTGGAAGCGCTTGCTTGGGGTTGTCCTAATTTGATTAAGGTTAAAGTGAAGAAGTGTAAGGGAGTGACTAGTGAAGTTGTGGAGTGGTTACGAGAACGGAGAGGATCATTGGATGTCCTTCTGGATGCTTGTGAAATTGAACCATTAGATGGTAGCAGTAGTGAGGTTGGAGTTCAAGAGAGTGGTGTCGATTTGCCACCTGTTGGAAGCCATGTAAATGTAGCTGATGCCTCATCCAGTACTAATAGCCGGTTGTCGACGATGTTTCGGACAAAATTTGGATTTTTTGCTGGTAGGAATTTAGTGGCGTGCACCTTCAGGAGGTGATCAAACACTGATGACAGTTTCAGTGGTAACTCGTGATAGTGCTTGTAAGAATCAGAAATTTTTGTTCTCTTGCTCTGACATCAGTGTTGCTGATGGGTTGTTGTGTGTTTGTTGCCTGTTACTGGCTTGTTTGATTTTTTTCTTTTTTCATTGACGAAATGTATTGGCAACCGAATGGCTGCAAAAATGTTGGCCTGGGGAAGATCACTTCTTACTCTTGCTTTAATATATATGCCAAATAGCTTCATTGCGCTTTTGTTGGATTGCTCAGTACTTCATTTCATCATGCCATTAGACCTTTGAAGATTTTAGGTGCCTGAATGGTTCCGGTTATATGTGATGTGACCCTTCTTGTACAACTTTACAAAACCATGATCTGTGTAATATGAACCTATTACTTGTTACACAAGTTCTCGACCCAAAATCTTCTTTGCGGTTGATGGTATTTGGGGGCCTTTGCTAATACATACTTGTGGATGTGCAGAAGCTTTTGTTCTTATCCGCTATGGTGGTTTCTTTTGGTATACCGTATTTGTTTAGGCATAATAAATTAGTTACTTTTGAAACTTGTTTTCGCCCTATTGGTCAGTCAATTTGAAAGGTTCAGAAACTATTTTTATTTTGTTTGAATGTCCAACAAATTTTCCGATGGTTTCTTTATTAGGCATTTGTAATATCTTGCATTGCGAAGACTTGAAAAAAAAGGGGGAATTTTCTGGTGTCCCAGTTTGCACTTTGCTGCAGGGCCCTGCTCTTGGCCGGCTAGCCGGTATTCTCAGTTCGACATGGCTCGAGGAACTTGCATAATGTTGAATTGCGTACTGTTGATGCATTTTTATATTTATTTGCTGTGAAAATTGATGTTTTGAGAAAAACTTTTGTGGAGCGCACTCAAAATTTTGGCCCCAAACACGTAGTTATCATTGTAGCTGTAGACGACTGATACCTTCTTTTTCTTGAAAATGCCTACCACCACTGATACCGTCTTTTTGCTCTCTTTTTCTCTTTTCTCTTTTCTCTTTTGGTTTTTCCTCACTTTTATGGCTGGAATTGCTAGGGGTGAATAACCGAAGGCTCAGTTCGGTTTGAAGGCAATTTCGACAACTGAACCGAGCACAATCGGTCGGTTGGGCTTCTGGACCTTTTTAGCCCAAACCCAAATTTTCCCAATTCTCGAATAGGCCAAGTTTTAATGATCGTGTCCTGTGCGCAAGGCCGTGTGCGTGACGCTGGCAAGGGTGATAGGATCCCCAGTGAAGATCAAGGTCTGGACTTCCACAAGGAGAGGATGAATGGCAAGAGGCAGAGCTAGGGACCGACCAGTGCGCTCCTGATACGCCTCGAGCACGAACACAAGAAACAATACCGACCGATCGGGGCAGGATGATCGAAGCATACCCACCCACCAGGGCAGCCAAAGCATGCCGACCGACCAGGACAGCCCAGGTGTGCTGACCGATCAGGAGCCAGCGATACTTATGCTCGACATGCCAGCCAGCCGATCGCAGAAAGATCAGGACCAGCTTGAGACCATCTCAGAGCTCAAGACCAGATCGAGGAGTAGTGGCAGCACGACCACGCTTTTATGGAATTGTCTTCCGCGCTCGTTTTCCTTGTTTGTAGCGATACAATGATTTGTATCATCTAGATTCAGACTTTTCTCCGAATATCTAGAAACTTATCATTTCTTTTTTGAATTCGGTTTATTATGCTTGTCATATCAAATCTCCTTGATTTAAATTTAAATTGATTTGTTTGGAGTCTGTTAGGGTTTGTAAGCTCCTAAGGATGTCTATATAAACACCCTTAGGAGCATTAGGAAGTGGATCATCAAGAAAATAGTCTAGTCTTGGAAAACCTGAGTGATTTTGGGAATATTTTGGCCGAGCATAGACACGTATATGCTAAATCGGTGTCCGAGCTAATAACCTTGTCACTTGGGATTCATTCTAGGCTAATAACCTAGTTTGGGTACCCGTTCTTGGGTTAATTAACCCTTGATCGGGATTATCTTGTTTCTTGTGGTTCGAAAGACTAATAATCCTTAGATCACGTTTCCTTTTATCATAACAATTTGAGTATTTCTCATTCGCGGTGTGTTAGATCCTATTTATTACGCACTTATAAAAAAAGATCATATTTATTACGCTCGCGAATTACTTATCATTGGTCGGAGATCGCTGAGGTATTGGAGTAGATCGAGTACGGGGAAAAATCGGTGTTTGTTTTGGGTTCCTAGACCGGGGACTCTAACACTTGCGTGCAGGTGACAGGATCCCCAATGAAGACCACGACCTAGACTACCACGAGTGGAAGGGTGAGTGGCAAGAGGAAGCGTCAGCGACCAACCAGTGCGATCCGGACACACCCCGAGCGCGCACGCCTAAAACAATATTGATCGATCAGGGCAGCCAAAGCAGGCTGACCGACCAAGGCCTGCTCGACAGACTGACCGACCAGGGTAGCCAAGTCATGTCACCCGACCAAGACATCCCATGCGTGCTGACCGACCAAGAGCCCAGCGATACTTATGCCCGACATGCCAACCAGCTAGTCGCAGACAGACTAAGACCAACTCATGACCAGCTCGAAGCTTAGCGACCGCGTGACCACGCTTTTTATGGAATTATCGTCAGCGATTTGTTTCATTTTTTGTAGGCATACGACTAGATCCAGACATTTAGAATATTATCTTCTTCTTTTGAAAGTGCGATTTATTAGGCTTGTAATATCAAATCTACTTGATTTAAGGAATTGATTCCTAAATATCAGTGATTAGATATAGATTTGATTTGATTGGATTAAGAGTCTTTTAGAGTTTGTAAGCTTCTAAGGATGTCTATATAAACACCATTAGGAGCATTAGAGAAGGATCATAATTGAGAATAGTAGAATCTTGGAGAGCCTGAGTGCTTATGGGAGTATTTGGCCAAGCATAGGCACATATATGCTAAGTCGGTGTCAATACTAATAACCTTTTAACTTGAGATTCATTCTAGGCTAATAACCTAGTTTGGGTACCCGTTCTTGAGCTAATTAACCCTTGATTGTGATTATCTTGTTCTAGTGGTTCGAAGGACTAATAATCCTTAGATCACATTTTCTTTTATCATAACAGTTTGTGTATTTCTCATTCTTGGTGTGTTAGATCCAATCATTACGCTTGTGTGTTACTTATCATTGGTCGGGAGGATCGCTGAGGTATTGAAGTAGATCAGGTACGGGGGAATTCGGGGCTTGTTTTGGGTTCCTAGACCGGGGACCCTAACAGCAAGGCCGTGCGTGCGGAGCTGGAAATTTTAGCTCCTGTCGGATTTGTGCAGCCCTAGTTCACGTCCAAGCTCATCCAAAATTTTCACAGATCCTTGATAATCAGATAGCTTCTTTTGATGAAGATGCATTTTTAAAGAGATTATAACATACGTCTCACAACTTTTGATTTTTATTCTCTCTCTCTCTATTGGCTTTTGATTTCTACTGAACCTGCATAAAAAAGAAATAGAGATGTTCTTGTGAATGAAAAGAAAATGTAGAATGAAAAGACACAGAGAAAGGAATCAAATCATCACTGATGTCTTCATTCTCACAGGCCCAGCGAGGTAGAGAGTCAGTGATAGTGTGAGACCAAGGGAGAAGAGACCACAAGTGACCCGTAACTGCTCAAGAAGGATAAAGGGAGGAAGATGGAGGAATGACGCAGGGAAGAGGAGGGGAACGGCGCGACGTAGGGAAGGAAGAAGATGAGAGAAATTTTTGGGGCCTGTCGAGTGTCATGCGTCTATTAGGGTTAGGGGTAGAAAAATTTAAATATGTTAGTGGGTCAGTCGGTTCGGCTTTCGGTTAACCGATCCATAAGACCGAAAACCGAACTGATACCTTATGTTTTAAAAAATTATGGGCCGACAACCGAGCTGACCCAGCTTGCAACTGGCCGCGCCAATGGGCTTCGAATGGTTTGGTTCTTGGCTCATATGTGTTCAGCGCTAGGAATTGCATCAAGAAACTTAATACTGTTTTGGAAGGCTTATGTCCTTAAAGTTAAAGCCTGTGTTATCAACGGATTACTTTTCAGTTTTCACGATCTTTAACATTGGACTAGTCTTTGCATAAAGTTTGCCGACTAACTTGTTTTTTCCCAAGAAAGGTCTGCATATTGACCCAAACAAAATTAAGCCATTGTGTCAACACATGTGGTGCAAAATGGAAACGTATTCGAAGAGGATAACTCCCCAAAGAACAGTTGGTGCTATTATGTCGTTTAATTTCTGAACAACTTACAAAGCATGATTCCTTGTAGAGTGTTAAACGTTTCTTTAAAAAAAAAATGTTCGGGCACGGCGAGTAATTAGACATTTTTCAAGCTAGATTATGCTTGCTCTGTTGAAATTAGGATTAATTATACTTTTGACCCAATCAATAGTTTAATTATTTTGTTGAGTAACTAACTACTAATTAGTCGTTTAAACGGCAGTGATGCACGCCAGCGAGCCGTCGCAGAAATCACACGCTGAAAGCGCGTCCGTGACTCCCAGTGCGTGATGAATCGGACACAGCGAGCGATTGCAACGAGGACACGCACCACATCCCCATTTGACGGGGCAAATTACATTTCACATATACTTTTAACCCAACGCGTATTCATTTCTGATTTCCCCACAAGTTCACAACATATTTATATACTAATCAGCGTAATTTATCATTCAGGAAAAAAAAAATCAGCGTAATTTCTCAAAGGCTCTATTTCGACAGCCCCTTCAAAGACAGAACCTTGCCCACCGTCAGGTTTATTTTCCTCTACATTCTCTATACCTGTGGCGATCTGCTTCTAAACGCCTTCTTCATTTATGTTGCAGAGTACGAATTTTGTTTCTTGAATGGGCCAGTCGTCTTCGACTTTTGGGGCTCCGACGGAGTTGAGCCGGCGCGAATCCTCTCCGAGCAATAGGTTATACTTCCGGTCATCTTCTTCGGTTATTTCGTCCTTTGAGACTAACGAAGAGGCAGAGGAAGCGGAGGATTTCGAAAACGTCGTTTTTGGGCTCGACTACACCGGAGATCTTCCAGACGAGTGCTTGGCCAGCATTTTTCACTTCCTCGGAGCCGGCGACCGGAAGCAATCCTCGCTCGTCTGCCGCAGGTGGTTCAGAGTCGACGGTGAGAGCCGTAACCGGCTCTCTTTTAACGCCCAGGCTGAGATACTCCCTTTCCTCCCCTCTCTGTTCACCCGCTTTGATTCGGCGACCAGGCTCACCCTCCGATGTGACCGCAAGTCGATTAGCATCGGCGACGACTCTTTGATTCTGATCTCGACTCGGTGCCGGAGCCTGACTCGCCTCAAGCTCCGTGGCTGCCGCGAACTCACCGATAGAGGGATGGAAGTGTTCGCTCAGAACTGTAAGGGTTTGAAGAAGCTCTCTTGTGGATCGAGTATGTTCGGCGCCAGAGCCATGAACGCAGTGCTCGACCATTGTACGTCCCTTGAGGAGCTCTCCGTGAAGCGGCTTCGAGGCCTTCACGATGCCGCCGAACCGATTGGCCCCGGCGCCGCAGCTTCTTCTCTGAAATCCATATCCTTGAAGGAGCTCATCAATGGTCAGTGCTTCGGACCCCTCATTATCGGCTCAAAAAAGCTCAAAACTTTGAAACTCATTCGCTGTCTGGGTGAGTGGGATAAGGTTCTAGGTATGGTAGGAAGTTATAACACTGGTATAACCGAAATACATCTCGATAGGGTACAAGTTAGCGACGTAGGACTATGTGCGATATCAAATTGTTCAAAAATGGAGATTTTGCATATCTTGAAGACTCCGGAATGTACAAATTTCGGTCTTGTGTGCGTCGCTGAACGCTGCAAGCTATTGAGGAAGCTTCACATTGATGGTTGGAGGACTAATAGGATTGGTGATGAGGGTCTAATAGCAATTGCTAGCCAATGTCCCAATTTACAAGAACTTTGTTTAATCGGATTGAACCCCACGTCTCTGAGTCTGGCGCCGATAGCTTCCAATTGCCCAAGATTGGAGAGATTGGCACTCTGTGGGAGTGCCACTGTTGGCGATGCCGAGATCACGTGCATTTCAGCCAAGTGCACGGCATTGAAGAAGTTGTGTATAAAGGGTTGCCCCATCTCTGATGTCGGGGTTGAAACGCTTTCTTGGGGTTGTCCCAATTTGGTCAAAGTTAAGGTCAAGAAGTGTAGGGGAGTGAGTAGTCAAGTTGTGGACTGGTTGCGAGATCGGAGAGGGTCATTGGTTATCATTCTGGACGATTGTGAAGTTGAGCCATTGGATGGTAGTGGAAGTGAGGTTGGAGTTCAAGAGAGTGGTATGGAGTTGCCACCAATTGGTAGACATGTAACTGTAGCCGGTGCTTCGTCGAGTACTAATGGCCGATTGAGTACAATGTTTAGGACAAAGTTCGGTTTTTTTGCTGGTAGGAATTTGGTGGCATGCACCTTCAGGAGGTGGTCAAATGGTGATGACAGTTTCAGTGGTAACGGGTAACTTGCGATAGTCTTTGTCAAGTGTTTGGAAATTTTCTCTTATTCTGAAATCAAATTGTTACCGATGGGATAATCGTGTGTTCGTTGCCTGTAATGGGTTTGGTTTGTCTTCTTTCTTTTTCTTTTTTTTTTTTTCTGTTCACTGTTGAATTGTATTAGCAACGGAATTGGCTACAAAAATGTTGGCCCAGAAAAGATCACCTTTCGCTCTTGCTTTACAACATATAAGAAATAGATTCATTTTTTTTTCACTTTGTTGGATTTTTCTTCTCATACTTCCGTTCACTATCCATTAGATCTGTTTTAATTTTTGTTTCTGGATGGTTGTGGTTTTATGTAACCCTTATTGTACGACAGTGCAAAAACCGCTATCTTTATGAACTATGACATTTTGAATGTGTTCGCTACGAGTATCCTATTTGCCTTTGAAGGTGTGATGCGATCTTTGCTATTTTGTCCATCTGGAGGTTTCTTTTGATATATAGTTCTTGGGCGTGATAAATTTTTTATTTTGAAATCTGTATTCCCCAGTTAGTAAGGGTTCCGTAACTATTTTTATTCTGTTTTAATGGCGAAACAAAATTTCCCAACAGTTCCTTTGTTATCTGTTTGTAGAAGATTCAGTTGTCTTCAAGAATGGCAATATTTTCTTCGCTTGTCACGATTTGTGACCCCCTTAATTCTTTAGGATCCATGTGTTTAAAACTTAGGTCAAAAAACCAAACTGGTTCCTTTGGAAAATCTTATGCTGACTCTATGCAATAAGGTCCTGGCCGGCCGCCAGGTAGAATGGCAATAAGCCGCCAGTGTTCTCAGGGTCAAATGGATTGAGAAACTTACGGCGCAACTCCGAAAGAGTTGAGAGAAAAGGTGATGGCCCCCTTTGCCAAGGGGTCGAAGAAACTACCATCCATCATGTAAAGTAATGCTACCATGACCTCATAAAACCTGATGAAAGTCTTTGCAGATAGAAAGTGCCTCAGGCTATGTTTGTTTTATGTTTCAAAACGTTTTTCTCTCACTTTTTTATCAATTTCAATACATTTTCACCAATCTCAATAATTTTTTACAATTTCCAACAACTTTTAACACATTTTTCATCAATCCCGAGAGAATCTACACTACTTTCAAAAAAACACAAACACAAAAACATAAACCAAACATTGTTTTGGTGATCTACTTTTTAGTTTCATAAGATATCATTAATTCTTCTGAAAATGGAGCTGAAGACCCAACTTCACAATCCTTTCTTTGGATTAGCAGAGCTTAAATTCTAGACCGATCAAACTGGGCCGAGGCCCGAGACAGTTCCTACACATTTCTAACTACCCTACATAGTTGGGCCGACTCATTTGCAGCCTACCAGTAAACTTCAACATTTAAAAGATTCTCAAAATTTTAGAAATATTCTCCAAAATTTCGGTAAACAAACATACCCTAGAGATAAGATTGTATGTTGTGATTTAAGCGAGGGATAAACACATTTTTACAGATAAATTAATTTTTGGCGTACGAAATAATGATAATTTTATCTTCAAAATTGTGTTGATAATGACCATTTTTATAAAAGTAAATAAATAGTTTTAGAATAAAAAAATAATTTTTGAGAAGTTAAATAACAAATTTAAATAAGTATTTAAAGTGTGTGAAATTAATAGAGATGTAAAATTTCACTCTCTCATAATTAGAGGAATAAAACATAATTATCTCTAATTTAAAATAAAATTTTTCCTATATAACTATAATTGAGGCCCGATTAAAATTTTCATAGAACAAAAAATATTCACAACCGCGAGGATATAAATCCTTAAGCACATAATCACAGTTGGCTTTAAATCATAGATCATAAGGTCATTACATTGGAAACAGTAAATTTTTATATAAAAAAAATTGTCGTTCAATAAATAAATAAAAATCATTATTTAAAATTTGTCCTAAAGAAGTTATCAATTTTGGTCTTGAATAAACCAAAATAATAATAATAAAACTTTAAAAAATAAGATAAGAAAAACCACGTCATATATCCCGAAGAGTTAAGAGCACGCCCACACTAAACCCACAGTACACGTTCCCGTTTTAATTTATCAGCCGCCGGCCGCACCCGCTCCGCAACTCCGTTGTTGTCTGTGCTTCTTCGACCTGATGGACGAGCTATTTGACACCGCAGAGAAAAGGGTAAACCTCCCCCTTCGCCCCCTCCCTTCGTATAGTACTTTCCATTTTTGCGCGGGTTACACGAAAAGTCTCGGTGCTTCATTCCCTCTTGTTGCTGAGTAGAAACAGGACGAGAAGAGATTTGAAGTTTTAGAATTTTTGGATCTTACTTATCGCGTTTTTTTTATTTGATCGAAAGTCACTTGAAGTAACAGTGCTACATGGGGTCTAGGCTACTATAAGTTGGGAAAAGACTGTTTGATGTTAAAATGGCCACTAACTCTGGATTTATGTATATAATCTCCTTTTTTTGGTGGTAAGCATTTCTGGAAGTTTAGTAAGCCATTTTTTTAACCACCTGCTCATTAAGTTGTGAACTAATGCGTTCTGCCTCAAGTTTGCTTTTTTTTTTTTGAAAAAAGCAAGTGTTTGTTATTAACAGTCCACACGATATCCGCATATGCGGGATTGCTGCATACATGCATTACAGGGTTTGGATGCCTAGATAGCCCCTTTTCTCGCTCCTTAGTGGATATTAATAATTATGTGAATGTGAGAGTAGGTCCTAGTGGAAATGGTGAAGTTGGCCCAAAAACGTGGAATGAAGGGTTCTAAAGGAGATTGGAAAGAATTTTTGGACTTTCATGACAAAAAGCTCGGGGCTAGCTTGGGCGATCCGTCGAGGAGGTCTAATGATGTATTGGCTGCTTTCCTGAAGACTTTCAGTAAAGCGGATGAGTTGAAGGTAATTCCATGATGTATGTAGGTTTTTCATTTGCAATTATTTTGTCTTCGTTACTTCTGTTTCAGATTGTTGGCATTAATGGTTTAGAAGTCATGAAGCAATTTAATTAGTTGTAATGATAAGTCACACTGGAAGCAACTAACATGCATTTTCACTTATAATCTCAAGGCATTCAAGTGAATACATATTAGTCATGATAATGCAATGCTATCTAAAGATGCTGACATATGTTTTCTCTTGTTTACAGTTTTTTGCTCAAATAATGCAATGCCATTCAAAGCGAGAGATAGTGGAACAATTTATAAAGAGATCTCCAGACGGTGAAATCCCTGAGCAGGTACGGTTTAGATGTCACTTGAAGCATTGGGGGATTCTATTGTTGTAGTGGAGCTCTTTATCTTGCGCTTTTCGTTACTATCACTTTTCTTCTTCATCAACTCCCTTGTGCGTGATTAAAAGTATTTTACATATGGCTTGATTGGTAGCGTTTCAGGATTCCAATGTCTTTGATTTCGTAAGATTTTGCTGCTAGCACAGTTTAGATATTATGTTTTTTATATTGCTTATGCTTTAGAAACTGCAAGCCAACAAATGAATTAATATTCTCCGATTTCTATTCTTTATGCCCTCTGCTTGATTTTAAGAAGCTGCCTTTCAAAGTGTTTATATCATTAGCAACTTGGTTGTAACTATTTTCTCCATCTCAAAGCACCCTTTCTCAAAAGTAGTCTTCCTTTTTGGCATAATAGTTTCAGTCCACTAACTTGCTGACTTGTGTCCATGGGACTCGACTAAATTCTAAATCGATTATAGTTTACTATTATGGAGTACGTTCCTTGAAATGCATTTGTGAACGCTGTATGTTATGTCTTGATAACTTGTGACCATGGCAGTGCAGAGATTAGTTCGTTTAACTCTTGAGCACCCACAGTTCTCATTGGATTATTTGTTCCCGTCAGATGATGAGGTTTGTTTTCAGTATGCTTGCTCAGTTGTAATCTTCTCACTGAATGACAAAAAGAAATATTTGCTCATGTTCACTTTGAAAGCTTCCCCCTTCCTCGTCCAATCCGCAAAAGAGGAGGAAGCTTGAATACACGAGCGGTGTATCAAAGCTACCTTTAGAAGCTCTCTTTCTTGGTTGCCTTGCTTTAACATACATTCGTTTTTTCCTATATTCTACAATTCAATATTTGTGGTGCTATTTTTAGGTTCATTAAACAATTATTCAGTCCACCTTAACATAATTTTGTTTTGAGCAAGTGCAAACACTATTACTGCTAATTTGTGTACTCCCTAATTTAGATAGGTATCAAGTAAGAAAGTGAAAATTATCATCACCTCAGAAACCCCTTGCAGCATGGACTTTATTGAGTCCCTTAGAAAAGCTTTTGAGTTTTGACTCCTTATGGTCATCTTAAATTAAGATCTGCTGGTAGCCGTAATGCGGTAGACCTATCCCATTTGGATGAATACACAAACAGGATAAATTTGCACAACTCTTGGATCACACATATATGGATATAAATAACTTCATACAAGAATGAAAGAATATTGTTCTCAGTTTCATCTGTATCTTGGCTGGCTGATATGATAACTTGTGGGGAAATGTTTAAGCAGGGTTGGCTGGTTACAAAGTTTAGTAAAAAGTCCAAGGTTATGAGATCAAATGTGATGCTTGCTGTTGATTGTGAGATGGTTCTCTGTGAAGATGGCACTGAAGCTTTGGTGAGGGTATGCGTTGTGAATCGTGATTTACAGGTATAAATTTATTTGGCTCGTGTTTAATCTCTTTGTGCAATAGTAATTCCCATTTGCACCTCTCTTTTCCAAAGGGTAAAAGGGAAAAGAATACTCTTCTCTTTTGCTTGCTGATAAGAGAATTTCTATACATTTCAGAGGTCATAGTCATACAATCTATTCTAGTGAGCATTTCATTTTGCAGGTGAAACTTGATGAACTTGTGAATCCGAATAAAGCAGTTGCAGATTACAGAACTGATATCACAGGAGTTAGTGCTACAGATTTGGAAAGAATTAATTGTTCATTAGCAGATGTACAGGTAGTGTCTGGCTGGCTGTCAAATTTTTTGTGATATTAGCCTTTACCTGATACTTTTTGGTGCATTCTGTAGAAATCAATGAAGAAGCTGTTGTCAGATGGAACTATTTTAGTAGGCCATAGTTTAAACAATGACCTGCAAGGTAAGTTAAGCATTGTAACTAGATAAGGGACTCCTCTCTATCCCTCTCCCCCCCCCCCCCCCCCAACTATTTTTTTTTTAAAAAGAACAAAAAAGCTGAACTTTATGACTTTATGTGCAGGGTAGAATATATTTGGGTTTCTTGTTCTCAGCTGTATCCTTTAATTATTTGTTTTGTTGGTTACAGCACTGAAGTTGGATCATGCTAGAGTGATTGACACCTCATTTATCTTCAAATATTTGGATGGATCTATAAACAGAAGACCATCATTGAACAGTTTGTGTAAGGCAAGTTCTTGGCATAGTATTCCTACTTTATGTCCCTGTCAAATTCATCTATCATTATTAAGGTATTATTTTAAAGTGGATAGCACTTGGGATATCCTTGTGTCTTAGATGCTTAGTTAATTGCTCCATTATTGATGACAGTCTGTGCTTGGCTATGAAGTTCGGAAAAAGGGTGCTCCGCACAATTGCCTGGATGATGCCTGTGCTGCAATGAAACTTGTTCTTGCTAAGATAGAGCATGGTGTTGAAATTTTTTTTCCCTTGGTTCAAGAGGATGTAAGTTTATATGTAGAATTGTTGTCATTTCAAATTCTGACCAATGTAATCCTTGCTGATTCCTACTTGTTATATTATATTATCTATAGGTACCTGAATCTGAAATGGCGAAGCTACTTCTCCACAGAATACCCAACAATGTGCCCACTGAAGAATTACATAAAGTCATCCCTGGGGATTTTACAATTGAAGTCAAGGTTGAGTGTTTACTGTTGGTATCTGGACTTTCCTTTAGAAGATCTAGATTATGATTAGAGGAACTGGTTGTATGGCTTACATTTGAGGATGTTTGGAGTCAAAATTCGATAGATCCTGATGCAGATCTCATGCCCAAAAAGAGAGTTTGGAGCCCATGGGACTAACTGTAACCATCCACTAGAAATCTAATTTAACCGAATCGCAAAAATCTATTTGGTATTCAGAGCCATTGAACCATACTGCTAGTTGGGCTGCTGATCATGTTAGGCGTAATCTGTTGATCATGCTTTTTATGACTGGATGGAACATGTTAAATCTGTACACAAGCAGCTTAATTATATCCTTTGTTGGCAGATTATGTAGGAACTACCTCCATTGTATGGCAAGAAAAACGAGTACAATAAAATTCATGATTTTTTCCTGCCTGAAGTCTCTGATTGCCATAAGCTTCTTGCTCTCATTATGCTTATTCCCCTTACCTTCAACCCAATTTACCTCCTTCCACTAAATACTTTTTTTTTTTTTATGACGAGGAAATTCCCCAAAGCCGGACCCTTTTGGCCCAACCCTGAAGTACAAACCCCGACCCCCTGGACCGACCCCACAACCTCCTTCCACTAAATACTTATGCACAGGATATTTAAGTTTCACACTGTATACTTCTCTCTGTTCCTTTTTTTTGGTCGGTTGGTGGGGTTCGCAGGTATTTAGTAGGATCTACACCACTCCAACTGGCCATGGTCCCCCCCTCCTGGGCGGGTGAGGTATACCTGCCCGGAGGTTGCCCAATGGCGAGTGTAAGTTGTGATTTGTGAAGTTATAACGGTGTTAATCATTTTCTGACAGCCATCTAAGAAAGCACGAGGAGAAAGATATTCTGTGCTTGCCATATTTAAGAATCCACAAGAGGCTGGTCAAGCATATGAAAGTGTCAAAGGTGGACAAGAAAAGGTATTTATGATTCTTTTCAACTTGTCATGCTTCATGTCTAGAATCCCTATTCTGTGATTTTTTTTTTGAGTTTGAGAACTCAATACACTGTACTAGTCATAGTTGATGTTTCTTCTCATAACATAAAACAAGGAGATTTTTATGATCAAGAGCCAATTCATACTCTTGAAGCACTTGCAGTTGTCTTATTACTGTGCCATAAGAAACCAAGTGAATGCATCTTGAGGGTGTCTTTTGCATTATGCCAGAGAACCCTTATTTTAATAATATATGAATGTTTTCCTTTACCATGTTAGGACTCATCCGGACGGCCACAGAAACTTGTCAACCTTAAGCTCTCGACAGGCATGATTGCTAGTCTCTATGTCCGTAAGATGGCACATGATGATTACCTTGGCCAAACATCATCCAAGAAGAGAGTTCTCCAAGCTGAGGAAACCCAAGGTGTATCCAAGAAACTACAGACCAATCGCATAATTGAAGAGTCTAATTCAAATCATTGTAATGACCACTTGGAAACGACTGAAAAATTGAAGCAAGAACTGAGCAACGGGGAGATGGCAGATTCAGATCGGTGTTGCGATCACTTGGAAGAGATTGAAAGATTGAAGCAAGATTTGAGGAAAAGGGAATTTCAAATCACTGCCCAGGACAAGATAATAGCCGATCTAAAGAAACGATTGAAATTTGGGCATGGTAAGCAGCAGTAAGACTTGAAAAGAAAGTGAAAAGAAATCTGGGCATGGTATCTATAGAGCTCCAGGCGTGCAGTGAAGATAAGATGAAGCAACAAATGCAAGGCTACTATTTATTCATGTTTTTGTGCAAAAAACAAGAATCAATGGAGAAGTGTCAAGGCATTTATTTATCTCCCCCAAACGTATTGAGTTGCTTCTGTTTGTAGCAGTTGAAAGGGACCTTGATAGCTTATAGATTATTTTGTTCCCAACTATGTTCAACTACATTTTCTTTTCTTTTTTTCAAGTATAAAATTCTCTGTTACACCATATGATGTTACCTAGACTTTACCGTTAATGCATTCAATACAGATGACTTGTTTCAACACTCTTGTGGGATGGAATTCTGGGTTATCAATTTATGTTCATTTCCTCCAATCACAGAAAAAAAAAAACCCCAAGAGGGAAAAGAAGGAAGAAGAAAACGTGGGCGCTCCTTAAACGTGCTCTCTTTTCTCTTTCAACAGAGTTTTTGTTGAAGGTGACGTGTTATTATCTTGGCCTTTCATTTCAAATGTCCGGCCAGGATTTTGAGTAATGTAATTGTATTCCTGCGGAGGATTCCTTAAGTTCCTGCCGAGGATCAAGATTCCATTTACCCGAGGCCGATTCATCCCCCCAGCACAATGATAAGCGTAGTCTCTGAGAAGCTCAAATCCGGGAGACAACAAAGAAACAAGCCAGCTCACCGTCAGCTTTAGTTCCTCTCCTTTTGTTTGAATGGGCCAGTCGGCTTCGATCTCCAGGGCTCCGACAGAGTCAAGCCACCGTGAATGCTTCCCCAGCAATGAGTTCAAATGCCGGTCCTCGTCGATTATTTCGCCGTTTGAGACTAGAGAAGAGGCACCGGAGGCGGAGTTGCTGGAAAACGTCGTCGTTGGGCGTGACTACACCGCAGAGCTTCCGGATGAGTGTTTGGCCAGCATTTTTAATTGCCTTGGATCCGGTGACCGGAAAAAATGTTCGCTGGTCTGCCACAGGTGGTTTCGAATCGACGGTCAGAGCCGTCACCGGCTCTCTCTCAACGCCCAAGCTGAGATACTCCCTTTCCTTTCCCCTCTGTTCAGTCGCTTCGACTCTGTGGCCAGGCTCGCCCTCCGATGCGACCGCAAGTCTGTCAGCATAGGCGACGACTCTTTGGTGCTGATCTCGATGCGGTGCCGGAGCCTCACGCGCATCAAGCTCCGTGGCTGCCGCGAACTCACCGACAGAGGGATGGAAGTGTTCGCTCAGAACTGCAAGGGTTTGAAGAAGCTCTCCTGCGGCTCGTGCATGTTCGGTGCCAGAGCCGTGAACGCAGTTCTCGACCACTGTACGGCTCTCGAGGAGCTCTCCGTGAAGCGGCTTCGAGGCCTTCACGACGCCGCCGAGCCGATCGGCCCCGGCGCCGCGGCTTCTTCGCTGAAATCCATCTCCTTGAAGGAACTCATCAATGGTCAGTGCTTTGGACCCCTCATAATCGGCTCGAAAAAGCTCAGAACTTTGAAACTCATTCGCTGTTTGGGTGAGTGGGATAAGGTTCTAGGCATGTTAGGAAATTTCAATACTGGTTTAACCGAAATTCATCTCGATAGGGTTCAAGTTAGCGACGCGGGACTTTCTTCGATCTCAAAATGTTCGAATATGGAGATTTTGCACATATTGAAGATTCCTGAATGTTCGAATTTTGGGCTTGTATACATAGCTGAACGCTGCAGGCTGTTGAGGAAGCTTCACATTGATGGTTGGAGGACTAACAGGATTGGAGATGAGGGTTTAATAGCAATAGCTAACCAATGCCCCAATTTACAAGAACTTTGTTTGATTGGAATGAACCCCACGTCTTTGAGCTTGGCACAAATAGCCTCTAATTGCCCAAAATTGGAAAGATTGGCACTCTGCGGCAGTGCCACTGTTGGGGATGCCGAGATTACCTGCATTGCCGTGAAATGTGTGGCATTGAAGAAGCTGTGTATAAAGGGGTGCCCTATCTCTGATGTCGGGGTCGAATCACTTGCTTGGGGCTGTCCCAATTTGGTGAAGGTTAAGGTGAAGAAGTGCAAGGGAGTAACATCTAAAGTTGTGGAGTGGTTGCGAGAACAGAGAGGATCATTGGTTGTCATTCTGGATGCTTGTGAAAGTGAACCATTGGATGGCAGTGGTAGTGAGGGAGTTCAAGAGAATGGTATGGAGTTGCCACCAGTGGGTAGCCATGTAGCTGTAGCTGACGCTTCATCTAGTACTAACAGCCGGCTGGCGACGTTATTTAGGACAAAGTTTGGATTTTTTGCTGGTCGGAATTTGGTGGCATGCACCTTCAGGAGGTAGTGAAACAGTAATCACAGTTTGGGTGGAAACTTGTGATAATCTCTGTAAGAGTTGGGAAAATTTTCTCTGGCTCTGATATCCCAGTGTAGCTGATAGGATTGTTGTGTGTTTGTTGACTGTTACTGGATTGTTTGATTTTTTTTTACTTTTCGTTGTTGAATTGTATTAGCAACGGAACGGAAAATACGTTGGCCCGTTAAAAGATCATCTCTGTTGTTCTTGGTTTATGATATCTGTCGAATAGCTTCATTGTTGCACTGTTGTCGCATTGCTCCTATGTAATTGAAGTTCGTTACGCCATTAAAACTGTGTGCATTTTGGTTTCCCCTTTAATGTGACCCTTCTTGTACGACTGTGCATTGAAGCTATGGCTTGTACGAGTATTATGTTTGCCTTTGAAGGTAGTTTGGGACCTTTGATATTACAGCCTTTCCGTATGTGTAGAAGCTTTTGGTCTTATCCACTTGGAGGTTTCTTTTGATATATCGTGTTCAGGCAAGATAAAGCAAGATGCTTCTTAAACTTGTTTCCTCTCGAAAGGGTTGGAAACTATTTTAAAATTCTATCCGAATTGGTCCTACAAAATTTTCCTACAGCTTCTTCATTATTTGTTGTAGAAAATGTTGTTGCGTCTTCAAGAATGCCAAGAGCATTTTCAAGACTTGAGACATTCTAGGATATTGCTGATTTGATCGCATCTTCAATTGAGGTAAAAGAAAGGTGGAGATTCCATTTATCCCATCTAGTTGTCTCAGGAAAAGCGAAGACCTTTGAAGCATGCTTTTGGGATTCAAGCAACGTAGCGGAATCATATTACAAGGCATCTGGAATGAAAAAAAAATGCAGGAAAAATCAATTCAATCAACATAAGTTGCCCCCTGATATTCGTGGACTCTGTCCACATTTGTTTAAAATGGTTTTACATACTAGTGCTTTTCATAAAGTCTAATGATACAGCCAGAAAGGGAATTCAATACTACTTCAATCGCTTTCAAAATCTTCTTCATCACCAAAACTGAAAACTGAAGCATCAGCAGCAATTGCTTTAATATGACTTGCCCCTGCTGAGTCCACGTTAGAGATCTTTAGGGCCGAGGCAGGTTTCCCAGTTCCATCACTATGCTCTTTGGAAGCAGCATTTTGTGCGGGTTCCTCGCTCCTGAGTGACAGCTGATCAGCTCTATGTTTCAAATTCTCAATTTCCTCCGCAGTCGGGTTGGATACAAGATCAGTTGCAGCAGATCCAGCTCCAGAAGTAGCTTGAGCTTTCCTGCTCTTTGAAGCCTCAGTCTCCTCTCCGTCGCTATCTGAGAATACGTCATCATTGTCTTCACTTCCGGATAACTTATTTCGGTTGGAACTAGCCGTAATCCCAGCATTTGAAGCAGGAACATAACCCGAGCTACCATCTGATTGCTTGCTTGAAGAATCAGCTTTAGACCTTGTCGATAAAGTACCATTGTAATCTATCATCACAACTTCAACTTGAAATCCTGGTGAAGGCAGTTTTCTCTGGAAAGCATAGCCAACAGCTATATGACACCGAGGAAAGCAAAAAACAGACACTTGGAGAGGAGAGAAAGATGCTTACTAAATATAGCATAAAGTAATATCAGAGAAAAGATTGTGTCATTTACCTTGTCGAAACCGTCAAGATCAGAGGCGCTCAACATTTTTCTGTTTTCCATCATTGTTGTATTCAACCAACTGAAGAAAAACTAACAGAAAAACAATTATTGTTGTATCCCTCTTACAGCTTAGCAGAAAGCGAAAAAGTAACTAACTGTTTGGATATTGGACATGTTTTACCATAAAAATATAAGGATCTTAAATGGTGCATGACAAGTGCAAGAATTTCTTTCATTTATCGGTTTTTGTCAATGGTCTTCGAATCAAATAACATGTGCTCTATCCATACAAGAGATAGAAGATGAGGTTATAGTTCCAATCCAACAAGTGTGTGCACTTTTGCCTAATAAAAAGGAAAAAAAAGTTTGCTGTCACTGCTCAGCCAGTTAATGCAATAGTTCATTGGACAGATGGCACACTGGCCTAGGACAGCCTACGTTTTTAAGCGTCAAGCTTCAATTGTTTGGCCAGACATAAAACAGGAAAAAGCGACAGAGCTACATTGTTCTGTATTTAAGTCCTAAACATTCAGATGAAAGTAGATTGCAGTCATAAAGAACTACAAAACATCAGTGAATAAAGGTGAGGTGGCAATCTACTGACCAATAGAAATCTCCTTGGCGATCATGAAAATGGATTTTGAAGTCTCCCACTAACTCAGTCAGACCAGGCTCCCCTGGTAGAGCAAAGACCACAATCCCTTTCTTTCGTGCACCAATCCAGAAATCTTCTGGCTGCAGAATGAATTAGCGGGCCCATATTAGAAATTTCACCATGAATTAGTAGAAGGTCATCAGAGTATGAACTAACAAGCAAACCAATTAGAACGAGGCCATATTCAGTAAACATTCACCATTAGATCCTTCGATTTAGGATGCTTTCTAGTGGAGAAGAGAATTCCTGTGGATGAAGAATAAAATCAACGTTAATGCGTTTACATACCACAGACAACAGAATGACAAGTGAAAAACAATGAAAATTGAAAAACCAAAAAAAAAAATCAGATCTTTAGTTACAAATCAAACTGGGAAAATGTGAAGGCATGTAATAGGATCCATCAGAATAATTGTAATATAGCGTCATACAGATTTATCTTCTGTTTAGCATGAACGGATGCAAACAGATTATGAGTTAATCTGAAAAGCATTTAAGGTTCAGTAAATGCAAGGTATTCTATTCCTAATATCATGTTACTTTCAACTCCTAAGATGATCGGACAAGTATAAAAGGCCCCTTTTCTTTCTAAACTACTCGAGACAATAACTTAGTTGAAGAAATGAAACCTGTACAAGGTCACAATAGTCATACCATTATGATTAGAAATGGTAATGGAGGGCCTAATCCAATACGGACACTTGAGTAGCCGAAATCCCCTAAGCATGCACCTGTACAATTTTTAATTTCAGTACCTTTAAGGAGGTTACAAAATGAAGCATTACAAGAGAGAAGCCAGAAGGATACCTACGGCCAGACTGAATTTCTCCATTGAAGTATGTTAAAACACGCTCAAAGTATTTGACATACCTCTAGTAAAAGCAGAGAAATGCTAAATCATCAGAAAGACGTAAAGAAGAACAACCCCTATAAAAGAAAACAACATTCCACAAAAGCAATAGACTGACAATCTGACTCGGAAGAACAAGAGCCTTCCCATCAACGCATCTTTTCTGGTTGTAGTAATCAATGGCCTCCTCAGCTGTTGGGAAAAACTACAGAATGTGGCAAAACGAATTAGCTATAGTTAAAAAGGCAATGACATAGGACAATGATCTCCACTCTATGCTCCCCAAACTACTAATTGAGGGAGACTATAAAAGCTAACCTTCAGGAACAAGAGAAGGCTACAAATCATCAGACCAGTCCTCGCCATACCAGCTTTACAGTGTACAACCACAACATTCTCAATGTCCTCCTTCAACCATGAATATGCACTTTGACAGAATGATTTGACGAGGTGGATAGGAGGACAGTTATGATCATCGAATGGAAAACTTGCCACCTGGAAAGCATCCAGAATACGAAGCCGAAGAAGGTTATATTCCTTAATGATTTCATAACCAACATTACAGGATTAATAAGTTAATTCTATCAATTTATAGAAAATCTTAATTGGATATCACAATCAAAGATAGATGGAAGTGCTATTTAGATTTGTTTGTTCTTCACCTTTATATAGATGTTTTGGTTCTCTGTGACAAGTAATGGTATATACAAACATAACTCACTTATACTCGAGCACTATATTCAGGTATAGAACAAACCGACAACACATACCCAGAATTCATGTATCACATCATTTTACGGCAACATTATTTACTCTCTTCCTCAAGATGTGAGCATATAATGGAAAATAATTTTGGAATGTGATTCACGTAATTTGACAAACATAAGACCTTTATGAGTGGTACAGAACTTTCCCATGGTATGTACATCTAGAATAAATTCGGAAAAGTGGTCACTACCTAGCTACTTTCACCGTTTACTTTAGTTTTCTCTGAATCTCAATCTTAGTTACATTATACAATGCATTCAATTTGCAGATATAATACAAATTAAGCTAGTGACAACGAGGTAAAGTCCATCTGTTAATAAGCTTAACTGTACGGAACTTAATATTAGGAAAAATGAAGTAAATGCCCATAATGTTTCTAACTTAATAAAAAAACAGACCAGATTTGCAGTTTACACGTTGCATTATAATCAGAAAACTGTATTAATGATGAATAAGTCCCATGAGTATCGAATTAATCACTGATATTGAATGTAAAGAAAAACAGTTAAGGTCTGGCATCTGCAACATACTTAAATAATCCAGACTTCAAATTTTAGATATACAACTGCAGTGATAATTGAAATGCAGATAAAGATTAAGGCTGCACCTTCCCCTCAAATAGTGATGCATCATACAACCTCTCTGAGCAAAGATTGTAGACTTTATATCTTCCCTGCATATAAATGTTGATTGAAGAGAGAAGGAATTTTATTAAATACATAACACATATTGGGCCCCAGAAAGGGGCAAATCTGAATTCTAACTCCCAGATGTCCTGTCATAGTCATTGATGGTGGAAAATCTTTGCCGAGGAGTTGTGTTCCCCAAGGCTGCATATTGTCAGAGTTTCAACCTCAAAATTTAAACCATGATTTACCTTGTGGTGAGTTTCGAAAAACTTGATCACTTCTTCCATATGATTTCGATATAGCCCCTGAAGCAACATCTTCCGCTCAATATTTTGGCCCATAAACTCAACTAATTTGATTTCAAATGTAAATAACATAAAATATTTCACCTCAAAATATCCAAAAAGTCCAGAACTTCTATCACCGGCTGGAAACCCCATAGCGATAATATTCTCGGTGATATATGTCATATCCAAATCAAATCCTCCTTCCTGTAAAAATTAGGTATAGAATCTCTTTATGATGATCTAAAAAGTGACATTTCTTGGTCTAGTCATACGTAATAGAAAACTAAGTAATTACAGAGATTAGAAACAACAAGAAGGTTCCCTAAATAGCAAAAAAGCTCCTGAACAAGTTGTCAGGCTCATAGCATTATGACTGAAAAATGAAAAACAATGTGCACAATACAGTGCAACGTTACCTGGTATCTCCTTTTGTTTTGAGAGACAATATGACGTGCTTTGACCTGCATAGCCTTCACTGCACCCAGAGATGAGTCTACTAATCCTTTTGTGAATGATTCAAGAACACCAGATTGGGAAGCTGCTGTCACTCCTTCATTATTCTCAGCTGGTATGGGGGCCACTGGAGTCATTCGCAATCCTAACCCACTAGTGAAACGTGCAAATGCTGACAACCCGGCATTTCCATTCTGTGGGTCTTCTTGTGCTGCCTCCATTGTCTGTGGTGATTTCAAACTTCTAGCCCTAGATGATATGCCAGAAGGAGACGAAACCGTGGGGGTTTGGTGTTCATTACTTTCTGGCTGAGAGACTGCAGAAGCAGAATGGTCCACACTAGAGGCTGAAGCAGGAGCTTGAGATGATGAATCAGCAGATTCCGGATCCATTCTGCCACTTAAGGCCATCTTAATATCAGTTCCCATTAATAGAAACTCGACTATGAGGAATGTAAACTAATTAAGAAAACCAAGTGAGGACTAAGTAATCACCAAACAAGAAAAAAACAGATTTAACATTTCAGATGAAAGCTTCAATAATGAATTTTGAACATTTCATATGGTAGAAGTCAAGCCCACCTATTAATTGTTAATAAGCAAAGCTGCAAAGCAGTTTGCCTGCAGCAGCCTCCACAAATGTTTTGCATAGGCTAGCATGTCTAGACCAACTATGTGAAAAACATTACTATCATACAACTATGTTACAAAGAGCACTCAAACCTGAGGCTGTAGCCGTGTCTACAAACATGACACGAGTAAGAATATGCCCAAATAATTCCAAGTTCAATAATGTAAAAGAAATCCAACCAAGAAGCACTGGGGTGGACAACAGTCATATAACATGATATATTGACAATGAGTATCGACACCTTTGGTGCAGATCCAGCCCTATTCTTTCATATCAATTTAATCTTTAGACCTAAATGATGATTCCTCTAAATTATCCATGAGCTAAAGCCAACACATGTGACAGACATATGTTAGCAAGGGAAGAAATATTCGCAGTTGTTACCGAGGAATTGGACTACGTCTACAAACTATGCACCTTACATATATTGCCATATCAACCACTATTCATCACACTACTTGAGAATTAAAGTCCTAATCTTTCACACTATATGCAATGGCCAGAAACAAGGCATTTCATGAACATGACCGTACATTACTGCGGACATTTCCGCTTTTAAGCAAAAGATTAATTGTACTTCACCTCTCAAGTTACATTTGACTGTCTGTAAACTAATTTATTCTAGCATCAAAAAAATAACTGCGCCAATTTTAATCGTACTTTTACCTTTCAAGTTACATTTGACTATCTGTAAACTAACTTATTCTAGCATTAACTCCAAACAAATTAACTGCGCCAATTTGGCCAATTAGCTGTACAAAGAAGCCACAGGTTGAAATCTGTCTAACCAATCCCACAAGCACAATTGAAGTTAATCTCTTCAATCGCATTATGCCATTCAATACGTTTGCATAAGAAAACATCAAGATCTGGCGGTAAAGAAAAAAAAGGTTCCGATGTAATCAGCAAAATCACTTAATTACGTTACGAATCTAACGAATACAGGTACATTCGCCTTATGCGCATTCGTATGGACCTACATTGGACAATGCGGTCCGAGATCATTTACCAGAAGAAGTGCCGAAATGCTCGGGTTGACGGACGATTCGAGAGTGAGCTGTAGACTTGTAGGGGCGACGCGTGAGAGCGTGAAGCTTTCGAGGGAGATTCTAATGGAAACAAGCAGCAATTGCAGGTGGTGGTGGAGGTAACAGAGGTGTGTCGCCGAGTTAAATGGTTTGACTATTTGGGCATTTCAAATTTCATAAACAGGGCAGGATCCGATTCCTATATGAAAAGGGCGAGGTGAACGGTGGGACGCAGTAGCGGTAAACAAAATTTAGATGTATAATAGGATATAAAGATGTAATTAACACTGTTTTCGAAATAAATACTCCTACTAGTATACATATATGTTTTTAAAATTTTTAATATATGGAATTTTTTCTAGCTCAATTGTAATTTTTTTAAAATAATAAATTATTCAATTTTTTTTTTTTAGTTTTTTTAAATATTGATTGAGGTAATAATAATAATATAAACCCACTAAAAAAATAAAGAGATAATAACACATCATTAAAGATGTTCTAACGTATGAATAAAATATAAGTTTAATTATATGATAAGAAAATATTTAGATAATAAATATTGTAACTTGTTGGATAATTGAGATGTGTAATTTATGTCATATCAATTAAAATGTCATCTGTTAAATAATAAATAAGATTGACACGATACCAAAGGTTAATTGCATAATATCATGGATTTATTAAATATATCAACTTAAACACCGTTCTTTGATGGGCAAAGAGGTCCACCCGGAAAACCCGGAAGCTTCGGGATCCGGCCCAAGATGGCATGTACGGAGCAAAAGTCATGCCGAGAGGCGCAAGTCAAACAACAACAGCTACATACCCACACCGTATAAGCATTAAACGGGAAGGAGAGGACCCCAAAAAATAAAACAATCACAACAAACCGCACGAAAAAACTGTAAAAGCGAGTCAAATACGATGGAGGCGGCACCGGCCGGCGGCGAAGATGTCTCTCCGGCCACGGCGATCTCCCGTTGGAGTTTCGCAGTTTCGCAGCGGTACCAGCATCTGCTCGACAAGTCGACCCCGCACGTGCTGCAGCGTTGGATCGCCCTCCTTGTCATCGCTGCCGTCTACGTCCTCCGCGTCTACCTCATCCAAGGGTTCTACATCGTGTCCTACGGTCTGGGAATCTACATTCTGAACCTCCTCATTGGGTTTCTCTCGCCCCAGGTGGACCCCGAGATCCAGGACCTCTCCCAGGGCCCCACGCTGCCGACACGTGGCTCCGATGAATTCCGCCCCTTCGTTCGTCGGCTCCCGGAGTTTAAGTTCTGGTGCGTTGCCACTTTATTTTGGCCCCCCAATCATTTTGCTTTGACTTCTCTCTTTGACTGTTTTGGGGGTTTCTGTCCATAGTTGATAAATTCCTTATCTATATCGTGAGTTTATATGCCAAAAGAAATATATATATATAGCGTGAGGTTATACATTCATGGGGATTGCAGTTCCAGGATTGGGGATTGTTGATTGTTAGTATAGTGTCAAGTGCTAATACTGCCAAAGGAGGTCCTTGTGGATATTCAATTATTCACTGGAAATACTGGGTATTGGATTAGGATCCGAATTCTTTGTGGGTACGGTATCTGCGAAAGTGATTGCAAGCAATATTGTATTTAGTTTTCCTTTTCCATTTTTCTTCTCCTGTTAAACGCCGCTAGATGCGTGTGGAGAGGACAATGATGATCGACGTATGCATTTGTGCATTTGATTGAAATTGTTAGTAAACAAGTGGGTCAAAGTGAGATGGTAGGATGCACTACAAGATTGAGAGACCTTATTAGTAATGTTTTCTTCATGCATAGCAAGGAGGTTGCTGTTCAGTCAGGAACCTGATTAGTTCTTTGGGATTACACGCTCCAACTTATGCTCTTTTACAAAATTATCCTTATATGCTCATGAAAGTATTAAACTTTGATTTTCTTTTCGGTGGTGTTGGAAGTTTTAAATCACCCAAAAAGATTGCCATGCTTGATGTTTATGTGTCCTGAAATTCCCTCGTTTTCCTTCCTGGAAGGTACTCTATCACGAAGGCATTTTGCATTGCTTTTGTGATGACTTTCTTCAGTGCGTTCGATGTACCTGTGTTCTGGCCAATACTGCTTCTCTATTGGCTGTCACTTTTCATTCTCACCATGAGGCGACAAATTACTCACATGATCAAGTACAAATATGTTCCTTTCTCACTTGGAAAGCAGGTATTTAATGACACATCTTTCCCTTAAAGTTCAGATTAACACAGGTATTGTCTTGTTAGTTTTGAGAATTAAGGTTTAATATACTTTTGGTAGCGATATGATGGAAAGAAAGCATCATCTTTTGACAGCACGATCCTTCCTACCGACTGAATTCTTCAGGTAGATTGAATTGTATATGGTTCTTGTAAGTAATAAATCCATTTTGGCCTCTATTTATTCTGCAATATTATGTCCCAGCTGGAGCTTTCAGGATAACTTGGCAGAGAAAATCGCTTTTACAACTAGTTTCAGCTGCTTGCCCCTGATCTTTTCTGGGCAAACTCCCATATGTCCTCCTGGAAATTTATCATTGGGAAGATGAAGTAGTTCCTGATTCCTTTTTATTTGTTACCCTTTGTTTAATAGATACTTTTGTATAGAAGGGAAGCACTACATTCTGTTGCAGAGATTTTTAATCTAATGCCATCAGTTTCACAGAGCCTTTGCTGTGGGGGATGAGTTTAGGTTGGCAATGGGTTAATTATGTTTAGCTTTAAGTGTACCTTATTTTTTTCTCATTTATTTGGAACTGTCCTTCGCTATTATGCAGAGCATGTTCAGCATTATAATTTCATAACTTGAATCCGTTGGATCTTGTTCTTCTTTCATCTGCGAGGATTATGTTGGAGCCAGCATTTTCTTGCCTTGTAATTGAGGGTGATATGCTTATTTGTAGATGATTGGCTTCATATACATTTTTTAATTGTATTTGTAATCATTAGCTCCCAAGAGGTCCTTCCTAACCGGATCAATGCTATAATATACAAAACAAAAAAAACTCCAGATATTTCATGTATTTCCCGTAATGGGAACAGTCATTACATTATTGTCGAGCTCTCGAAAATCATTCCTCTGTTATTTTACAAGTAAAGGACAGTTCTTCATGGACAATGGTTGAGCTGGATTAGCCAGTTGATCAATGGCTTTGGTTTGCTTAATTTGTCTCTAGTACCTTTGATCTGAATTGGAGAAATGTCTTTCCAGGGTACGTGGTAAAGTCTATCTTGGAATCTTATGTTCAATTTAGTTCCAATCTGAATGGCTTATGTTTGTGTTTAATATACTACCAAGGTGTAAGCTAGCGATTTGAGTTGCAACGGCAAAGAACTCATCGCCCTCTGTTGGTGCAATCGAGACATTTAAAAAAATTTGCACGGCGAAAAGCATGAGATGTCGCATACTTCATGAGACATTGAACAATTGCCAGGGTATGCAGTTGATATCGGTTGGAAATTGCTTTCATTTTCGTTGGACGGTGAATACCTCATTTGATTCTGTTGGTGGAATTGCTGTACTTATATGGGGATGATGCTCCAAAGCTCGGTCAATTCTAAGCCCAGTAGTGATTTTCTCAAAGCTTTATTCATTGACTATTCACCCTTCAAAATTGCTAGACAGAGAAGAATAGTGGCCGCGTAGTAGATATTTATAACTGACAATTGCATCTTTAATGGATACACGAGGGAGGGAGGGATCTCAGCGAGTATCTCTACAACCAGCTAAAAACTCACATTCAATCATTTGGCCCCGGAAAAGACAACAACAAGGTTTTTACGGACTGTGTGGCTGAAACTCAACCAAAGAGGGTGCTTGGATTGAGCAGATTCAGCTTGGGTGGTAATAGTCATATACTCCATAGAAGGTCTGTGCAAAAGTAAGCAGCAACAGGACAACAGCGGCAGCTACTGAGAGAAATGCCCAGGGATTACTGAAATAATTATGGGTCAAACTCGCACGTTAAGTGTTCCACCTATGGTTGTAGTACCGGTTCACATCCTCAGACAAGGGAAAAAGGTAACTGTCATTGATGTCGAAAAGCACCTCTTGACAGAGGCGGTTGAAAAGGTCAGCAACTACAGCGTCATTCCCAAGCCAGTGCTCAAGTATTCCGCAGTAATGGAGGTAACCCACATACTCATGAGAGTTAATCAAGTTGTCCATGAAGACCAGATAAGAGGTAGTCTCGTTGCCGCAATCAAGATGGCATTGCTCTAAGTAAGGCAATAAGGTTGAGAAAAAAGGGATTTGGTACCATCATGGACCAAGAGCCTTGGGATCTGGAGCACTCCATTATTGAATTTAATATCTCAGAACCGATCTGTCTTCCTTTTCTTGAACTTGATTCCAGCCTCGTTGAGTTCGGTAACACAATGTATCAATTGTTGCCTTCGTTTATCTGCAACGCGGTTGCCATGTGACCATTTCTTGATCCAAATCCTAGGTTCTGGTTGAGGCCCTCTTCGCAAGAGACTGTGTCGGAAAACATCAAGGTAATGAAGGCCACGTTGATCCGATAAAGGGTCAAAGCTGGTGGTTGTATAATAGCCGAGTGACGACTCCAACTTGTTCCTATCACTCTTTGTTAATGGCTGTATCTGTTGGCATTAGTGGGTCGAAGAAATGGAGAGCTAGCTCGGATACAAGTCCTCCTGAATTCCCAGGAGCCGGTCCAGTATAGCTGATTCTCCAGCATTATCATGTCCCGTTGAATGGAATGCATTGAGCCACGCCTTGCAAAGATGGGATCATTTCGAGGGTACCCAGACGCTTGAATCCTTCAGCGACACCTTGGAAGAGCTCAAGCACAAAGCAACCATCTAGCACCATCATTTCAATGAATTCATTGCTGCTAAGACTGATCAGCCCTTCATAGCAAGTGCGAGCTCTTTCTTCAAGTTCTTCCACAGCATCAAGATAGAGCTTTATGTCATGGTTGGTGCGTTTGAGGACATGGTGAAGGGCACGCCACTCAATGGCGATCCATTTGGCGAAGGCGTCTCTTACCATGGTGGTAAGGGCCTATGGAGACAATCTGGGACACATAAGCTTTGTCATCGCCTTCTCTTATCTAGTGGGGGATTCGGTATATGCATAACTTTTCCCATGAACTGTCTGCGTCGTCTCGACGAGCTTGATCAATCTTTTCTTTGATGGATGAACAAAATTATTTAAGACTCAACACGATACCGACCTAACCTAGAGGGGGTGAATAGGTTACCCAATTTTTCTTCTAACTATTTCAACGTTCAACAGAAAGTTTCTGCACAAGCTACACTAAATCAGATTAGTAATTTCAACAATCAAAATTACTATAATACAAACAAATTTAATCAAAGCGAATAATCACACAAACATCATATCAGAATATTTAGGATCTTTATCCAAGATTCTCAAATCAAGAACAACTGAAAATTTGCTTGTAGTTTATACTAAGAAGCATTTTAAACAAGAACACAATTAAAAAAATAATCACCACTCAAAGACACAAATTTGGTGACGAGGAGAAAATCTCTTGGAAACAAATTCCAATAGATAAAAACTCTTCGGGCCTGTAGGCCAGGTAACGATTTCACTAGCTTTCCAAACTCGAAATACAAGGTGATTTTTAGACTCAAGAATACCCACAATCCTAGTCTAACACACTTGCTTTCTTACCCGAAACACACCGTTCGGATATGCTCCATTGCAGGGATCGAGAACCTCTCATCCATTCGAAAAACTAACTATCTTTACCTAGCTATTCATACCTTGTCATTCTCCATTGCAAACCAACAACAACAGGAACCACACGAACTTGGCACTTGGACCTTCAAGATTTCAGCAACCTCCGAAAGTCTTGAATTTCTTTTTGGGGAAATAACAGTGGTGATCAAAATATCGAACTAAGACTCCTAAAGAGAGTGATTTATCTTCAAGGCTTCATCTCAGTTCATACACACGAAGACTTAGAAAAAAATGGGCAGAAGGTTTCGAGAGGGAGTTTTACGTTGAACGCACAATCTGCATTTTTCTAATCTCTCCAAGTTCTCTTGAAAACGATAGAATAATCGGTTATAAACTGAGGGGTGACTCACGGTTAAAGTAGAATGTTCTGGGCTTTTTGGGTCTTTCATGATGTTATTAATTTAGTTAGAAAAGGACTAACCAAATTCTGTTGCAGTTGTACTTCAATTTACGTTTATGTCTGACTTGCATCTGACTTCTAGTTGACTTGACATTTCTAAGAAAAAATTTTGTTTTCATTGTCATATTCAATTCTTCATAGACGCTTTGAATCATCTTAATATCTCAGGAAATAAATTAGATTACATATGAAATATAGTCATGAACTAAAATATTCCCTAACAATGGAGATCACCCATTTAGAATCTGGTGGATTGTCTGACTCTTCACAATTTTCACCATCATCTCATATCACAATTTCAATGGATTCTTCTTTTTTATTATGCAGCAGCAATTTTTTCCTGGGAGTTCTGCAGAAGAAGTAGATGTCGTACGTTGCTACTCCGGATTCTACTGCTTCTCTGAATTTGACGGTGATTAGGTACCAGCTCAAGAGCTCCAGCTTGTTGAACACAGCCACCATCTTTCGTGTGGAGGATTCTCTCTGGGTTCTGCTTGACTTGTCTAATTGATGCCTTGCAATATGCAACTTCTCTTCCACATCTCTAATTTTTATTTACACAAGTTCCAGTTGCAACTTCTTATTTTTGGTGGAATGAATCTTTGTTGTGAAACTGGAACTAAATTTAAAAAAAAAAGACATGAATGTTAGTTCACCAGACGTGATCATTATTGCCATATTTAGATGTTTGCCTAACTAGAAGGATATTAAGGTGTGGGCGAAGGTGGGGGGGGAGGATAGTGGGACATGAACATTGGAAATATATATATATATATATATATATATATATATATATATATATATATATATATATATCATGCATGGTAAGGCATCCTGGCAGCCTCAATCACCATGCATGATATAATGGATAAATTAAGGAAAACATTATAATTATAAGATCGACTTGCGTTGAAAAATATTATTTATCTTCTTGGAAACCTCGTGGTGCCGAACCATGTGAAAATTTGAAGAATAAACTTATTTATTGCTCATGATTTACAATATTTGATCGTGTGCAATACATGACTATATATAGAATATGATAATGGTTGGCTTAGAGAATTCTTAACAGGAATTGCGCAAGTGGGTGAAGGGAATGTGACTGGTGACGGCTACCCCCATTGCCTTAATTAGGCTGAAAAGGAATATGAAAACACAATAACACCCAGAAAACAACTCATGGAACCAATAATTGAACATGCATGACTTTCCAAGTTTCTTATATATTCTCTTATTCTTTCTTTGGAATTAATGATTATTTCACTTAACATAGTGCTTTATACTGAACAAGCATAAACATATTATAAGGCATGACACATTTCATATAATTATTTTCATCTCTTTTTTTCCATATATATATATTTTTTAACTTTCCTTCGTGTTAAACCATGCAGGGTGCGTCTGCTGCTGCATGGGGTGACATGTCAATTATGAAGCAGTGCCGTGCTTGGCTGAACAGAGTTGATCATCCCATAACTGATCACCTTGGTTTGCCGTTTAATGAACAGGGAGTTACAACTTCCTTGGGAGATAATAAGTAAGGTGGTGGGGTGTCTGAGCGGTGGCCTTAGCTCTATAAAAAGGGACTGGTTGGCGGTTGCTTTGAGAGTTCATTCATGCAAAAATCACCAAAAACATGAGATTTACCACGACTGACGTCTTTGTTCATTTCCATCATCTTGGACACATGGTCTAGGCCGGCTGATGGTCATGATGATCATGAGATCTCTACTGACGAAATACTCTCTTTCTGATCTTCCAGATTTATATATATATATATAACTTTCATTTCTACAAATTGATTAGTTAAAAATGATGAGACAATTATCTCTTGTACAAAAGATTCCTTTTGTCACTTCAGTAAGCATTTTAATTTAATATACTTCTATATTATCTTCCTAAAACATAGATTTACCACAACTCAAAGATGAATAATTTTTGAACTAAGGGAATTGTTAGGCTGTTCGCCAATCCCTACAAAGGCTTTGAAGGCTTACACGACCTAAAATTTTTCACAGTGCGAAACAACTAGTTAAACATGAGAGTAGGTATCGTGCTTAAATATTTTGAAGAAAAATTATATGAGTAGGAAGAGAGTTAGAAAAAAGAAAAGGGGTTATGAAAAATATCGAAAGAGAGGCTAATGTCTAAAGGACCACAAGTCATTCCCTTATCTTTCTGGGGGTTTTTTTGGTTTGGGTCCGCGTCATTGCTCTATCATTCGCCGGGGAAGTCAGAGTCTTTCACGGGAATTGGTTTAGCCAGACACCGGCTGCTTATAGGTTGTCGGGGGACTAATGGCGATTCACATTATATCCTTTGGCCCTAATTATTTCGACTTTGTGCGTACTGAAACTCAAGTAGCTTACTCAACCAAATTGGGGAGCTCGTACTCACCGGAGCCACCTTCGATTGTAATAGCTATATGCTCCATAGAAAGTCTGCAGAAAAGAAAGCAGCAAGAAGACAACAGCGTCAACGAATGAGATGAAGGACCCAATTTTCAGCAAAGAGCAGTCTTGATGACTTGGTTGACTCCATTGTAGACTGTTCAGCTGGAAGTGGTCTAATGTTAATTGTTAACGCCAATCCACTGGGGAATTTTTTTTTCAGGGAGTCCGCCCGCTCATCCAAGGGGGACGCCCTGGGCTACTGACCCCTTTGTTCTGGACGGCGATGTATTCAAAAGATTTTGATGCCTTCAGTTTTTTTTACACGTATATTTAAGCACGATACATACACAGTGGCGGATGGAGGGGGGCCGCCCCCCATTGCATCCCCGAACAACAAATTTTCATTTTAGTTTTTTTTTTATTCATAAGTTGGCCTGGGCCTATGGGGCCCGACCCCTATTGGCCCAGGCCAACCCCATATATTCTGCACCAGGTCTTTTATTTTAGATGGTTCTGATTGTACTCCCATGAGAACTGTCTAGAGACTGCACTTATTCTCTCGTTGGATCGTGATATTAAAGTGGGTTATTTCGACCACCCACGTTTTGGGCCTGTACCTTGTTTCCAAAGGCCCATATACGTATGACGGCTCACAAAATTGAAATTTAGATTTGAATTAATTAAATAGTGATAAGCAAGTCACGCAGTCTATTACGAAGGAAAAAAAATTTCTTATCATTTTATCTTTAAAGTTCGACCCCCTTAGATTTTGATCCTGGATTCGCCACTGTGTAACATATATATATATATGTTATATATATATAACAAACGGCCAAAAACTCAAACACAAACGAGAGGAATAGACCATCCTTGATACCACTACCGGGGCCTGGCTCCGATACCAAGAGAGAAAGACGACTGACCAGGGTGCTTACTTTGAAAGGGCGGAAGCGGTGATTAGAGAGAGAGTGGTGGAGACGAGCCATAGAGACATAAAGGAAATGCGGAAGCAGAAAAGAAAAGGAAGAACAGCAAATATAAATAAATGAAAATTAACTTAGCAGAAAATAACTAAACCAGCCATGAAGGCGGTAATGCATGAGTGCAGAAACTTAGAACCGACCAATCTGGCGGTATGTATGAATGTATGAAACTGAAACTTAAAACCGTCCAATCTGGCGGTATGCATGTTTGCAGATATTAAAGAAAGAAGAACAACGATATACTTGGTAACCTTTATCCCTATGCTTTCTAAGGACATCGGGAGATAAAAGTTGACATTTTTCATGGGTTTTACTAAGAGCGTAAACCTGCTCTACGGTTTTAACATGGTAATTACCTGTGAAGGATAAAGGGGAGAAGCTTGACTTAGAGTAGATTTCACTACTGGGAACTTTGGGGATATTCCAATCTTGGAGTGAAGAGTTTACTTCATTGACCTCAAATTCTTCTTCGTTAACAATTCCTTGAAGGGGTGGAATGGAACCAGAAGACCTAGAACTTGTGGAAGAAGTAGATCTAAACATCCTATTCATGTTTAAACTTCGGGACACAAGAGTCACACTAAAACAAACAACTTAAAAGAATCAGCAATAAACCTATCTAGGTTTCAACCTTTCGACTTAACAAACTTAAAAGGACATACCCTCTCAAGCCCCTCCGCTCAGGCCTCTCTGGTCTTACTGTTTGGACGCAGGACTTACTGTTCAGGTATGCTTCTAAACTGCTAAGGTTGGGGTTTATCTTAGACGGGATTACCGGAGATTTACTAAGAAGCTTGAAATAGAGGGACCAAATGGCCAAAAACTCAAACACAAACGAGAGGAATAGACCATCCTTGATATTCCCATCGATCTTTCAAAAGCCATTGCCAGATTTCATAATCATGGCCAAGGCACTGCTCAGGAAAGCCATTTCCCCATCCTCTGCAGATTTGTAAGTAAATACAAAGTCCCTTGGATTCTGAAATGGGATTATCAAGTCAACTCCAATATACTTGTCCGACGTTTCCATGTCAAATGGTGGGATAAGTTCAACATCCATCGCATTGTGGATCAAGTCAACAAGGAATTTCCTGCTCCTCAAGAAGTTTCTCAATTCCTAGTTGAAAAGGTCAGTCTCCAGACTGCTCTTGTCTCGGCCATGACCCAGGCTCAAAGTAAATCTGAACTCCAAGAGTTATGCCTCCAGTTCCAGCACGAAGTCAGCAAAATCAGTGAACCAGGTTTAGATGGGCATTCTCCAGCCTCATCTCACTCATCCACTGCAAGTCAATCCAAGCCCAATTACTTGGATCCCCTGTTCCAGGATAGTCAAGACCCTTACTCAGTCGACCTTGCAGATTTTATATGAAGCTCATGTAAAATCTGAAGACATGTAAGGACAAAGTCAACCGAAAGTCAGCAAGTCAACCGAAAAGTTCAACCGAAAGTCAACCTATGAATAGTAAAATTGACTTTTTTACTATTCACCAGCTGTAAAAGCAGCCGACAGGTCACTGTTCATCCACAGTAACAACACGCGTGACTACACAGGATCCGCGTGAATACACAGTGGCTCTCATCTGTCTTTAAATATCGTAGCTCAAGTCATTTGTAACCAGAACTCGAACTTCGCTTTCGATTCTGCTCTCTCTCTCTCTCAAGTCTTTCTAGCCTCCCTTACGAGTCTATCCAGAGTTAGAACTATGTCTTCTTTCTTGATAGTTCTGTGTAAGTCATGTAACCAAGTAACTTGTTTCTTTCTTTGATTATCAAGTAAATCAGTTACCAAGTATATCGTTGTTCTTCTTTCTTTAATATCTGCAAACATGCATACCGCCAGATTGGACGGTTTTAAGTTTCAGTTTCATACATTCATACATACCGCCAGATTGGTCGGTTCTAAGTTTCTGCACTCATGCATTACCGCCTTCATGGCTGGTTTAGTTATTTTCTGCTAAGTTAATTTATATATATATATATATATATATGTTACATGTTTAGGGTAGAGTCATAGGCATGTAAGCAATCTTCTTCTGTATCAGCAGATTTTTTTTTATTAGAGTTGAATTTTCTAACATTATATAGGATAATTGCGTACACGCCTATGACTCTACCCTGAAACAACATCAAATCCCCAATTATAGTGTCTCACAGCTAGCATAAATTGAAAATCATGTAAGATACTCCCACCAAAGAGTAAATCAATGACAAGAAGAAAAGACATTAGTGGAAGCTACAATGGTCAATTACAGTGTCTCACAGCTAGCATAAATTGAAAATCATGTAAGATACTCCCACCAAAGAGTAAATCAATGACAAGAAGAAAAGACATTACTGGAAGCTACAATTGTCTCTCAATGAGTAAACTACCCCTACGCAGAGTAGGATAAAAAGCTCTTCTATGCTATATAGCAATAGAAAAAAAAAGTTAGAAAACCTAGAAGAAAGATCAATTGTAACTGAAAAAAGCTCTAGAAACCAACAGCCTCTCCTCGAAAGAACAGGAAAAACAACTAAAAAGAGAATATCTAGATCACAGATCCTGAATTTGTGTGTTATATAAAAAGAGGCTTAGATTTAATGAGACAGTACAAGTCTATTTTATGCATGCGGACCCGTAGGATCCAATTGACACCACTCAGTATTAACAAATAGTACGGTACGTGTATTTCAATATTTTTAATGTTTTAGTCATTAATTTTTTATATTTTAACTTTAAGACACTTTTTACATTACGTAATGAAAAATTTTGAGACGTCATTTCACCTTAAGAATTTGTCCCCTCAACTTGAATCCTGAGGATATGTTCGTTTTCACACTTTTTTCAGGATTATAAGAATATTCACAAATCTACCACCGAACATATTTAGAATTCAAATACAAAAACCAATACATTTTACACAATCTCCAACAATTTTTTAATTTTTTATTCAACATAAATTTTCTCTCTATACTTTTTCATGTAACTCCAATATTTTTTATTAAACAATTACATCAAATCATTTCTCTCTCCACTTTACACCGATACCAATAAAATATTATTCAACATAAAAATTAACAACTTCTCTATAATTCTATATTTCTTCTCAAAACGAAGATAACCTGGTCCCCTATTGCTCTTTTGCTGGCACTGGCGTGGGCACTACTCCGGGATCGAGGTGCTCAGTCACCCCCTCCTCTGGTGATCGAGATCGCTGAGGATCGGAGAAAAAAAAAAGGCTACAGGTCTAATGACCTGGGTTACGATTGTGGGCCTTTAGTTAAGACATTTAAGGCCATTTGGGTTGAGGCCCTAAAGGCCCGGCCTTTTGTTGCCTTTTGGGCCTTAATCAGAGTTGTAATGTGAAGGATTCTCCAATGACAAATTGGTACATCCGATGAATGGACATTTGCCCCCTAAACAGCCAAGGCAGAGAAATGGGCACTCTAATACTGTCGTCCATTCATTTGGAATTTAAAAAAAAAAAAAAAAAAAATGTTGTTGAATTTACCAGTATAAATTTTGTTTTCAAAGCCAGAAATTGATGCGATTAACATATTGTAGAATCGTAAAACAGAATGGAACTCATGAGGAAACTATGAAAACAGAGGCACATAACAGATCTAAATTCGAAGCAAGTCTTTCGAGAATTCGGACTAACATTGCAACACAAATGACATTGGATAGCGAGAAAGCCATTTTTTGAGGTGCAGTCTGGACATAATGAGAAAGCTATGTACAACAATGATCAATCACCAAATGGACAATACTAGCCCAGTCATCATCCTCTGCTAAATCTAGGCAGAGGAATGAAGGGCGCCTACAACAATGAACCATGAGGGAATTAATGGGTAATCAAACAGAAACATCACTTTCCTGCACCTCCAACACCTTTCTTTGTCATCTTCCGTGGATCACAAGATCCAAAAAGATGTTTCAAGCACTGGTAACCATCTTAATTGGATTTTGGCCAGTCTTAACAGGGTACGAGGCCTCCATTGCGATTCCACACTTGCCAGTGTATGTCTCAACCACGTTGCGCTCTATCTTGATGTATCCATGCTCACCCCAGTTGGTTCCCCATGAGTTCCTCACAAGCCAGTAATCACTGCCGTTCTCTGTGCCATATCCAACAGCAACCACCCCATGGTCCAGCGCTGACCCACATTCACCAGTAAATACGCCCTGACAATATTTGAAGCACGCGAATAAGTCACCACTGTGGTGCCTAATACTATGGCAGATTTCTTTGTTTGACAGTACAACTGAACGCAAGCCAAGAACTTCCTACTTATAGAAACAAACTTGTAAGTCAGCTTACCGAGTCGTAGAGCTGAAGAGCCCTGCCACCGGCTTCAATAGCAACGCTCACGGGCTGGTGTGCCACGGCCTTTTTCAACGCATTCTCATCAAAGGCCGGAACATCTTCGTACCCATCGATGCTAACAACCTTAGCATTCTTCTGCAATAACCAAGACCAAAGAACACCCGTATATAAATAAACAAACCAAGAAAACCTGATTTAGATAACAAATTCAGCAGCTTGGATACTGACCCTAGACGGGTCACATTTGCTGTCGACGCCTTCGTAAGGGTAGTCGGCCTCTGTGTCCATGCCTCCGTTGTTGATGATGAACTCAAAGGCGTAGTCCATGAGACCTCCGTTGCAGCCGGCGTTGTACTCTCTGTCACAAGCCACAAGTTCTTGTTCCGACAGAGAGATCAGTTCGCCTGTGACGATTTGGTTTATGCCTTCCACTGCGGCCACAGTTGAGAACGCCCAGCAACTTCCTGCTCACACGCAACAAACGGAGCAATTTACTATCTGCATGACAGTGTGTCCATTTACATTTCGTGTTGTTGGTCTTATGGCCCAATTTAGTCCATTTCGGATTCGGATTGGTTTTCATATTTTTAACTCGCATCCGGCTCAGTGGGACTTGAGTTTCCTGGGCCTAGGTCCTAGTTATTCTTGGGCTTCCTAGGCCTAGGTCCCTAGTTATTCTTCGGCCCGGCTAGATGTATGCGTGTTTAATGCAGTATTCTATTTCCAGGTACGTGACATCTAAGCAACCGAAAAAAGAGCCCAGAGGCTCCAAAGTAAGGTCCAAATCTACCAGTCCACTTTCGGCAACCAACATCAAGTCTTAGTTCAATTATGCCAGAGACTTATTCTTTATGTCTAATTATTAACTATGAATTACATAATAAAATAAAATATTATCCAGAACTGATTATTAAAATTACCAAACGCCCTTATTTCAGTAGAAATGAACTATATCTTATCATAGGGCTGTTTAGTCAATCAGAGAGATTCCATACCTACTACCCAATCTAATAAACATACTAAAATAATAAATAAATTTGCTTACCACAGCTTCCTTGATTCTTGATCGGATTTACAGCACCGTTCACCCTCCAGTCAACGGACTCCGGCAACTTTTCGCCAGCCCTAAAAGCGTACCTCAGGCTGGGGTTCTTGGCCTTCATGACCCTTCTCTTAGAGTCGGTCCTGGTGCCCAAGTACATGGCACGATACTCCTCGTTGGTCAAATCAGCAAAGCTATTCAACCCAACCTTGTAGGTGCGGGCCTGGGCGTTGTGCTCGTCAATGAACCTCAGATTGTCCTTAAAGATTTGGAACCTCCTGTCGTGCTCTCCCAGTCCGTTGTAGGCTTTCCCGTGCTTGGTGAGCCACGAGTTGTAGATGCCCATCACCTCGGCATCGCTACGCCAATCGGGTTGTTCGTAGCTGGTGACCGAGATGTCTGAGGCGGATGAGGAAGCAAAGAAGAGGAAGAGAAGGGAGAATATGGCTATGGACATGGTTGACACGGTGGGAGGGAGAAGATTTGATTGGTTAGGTAGAAAATGGGAAAGGAAAACAAAGGCAAGGTGACTGTTGAAGAAGTGGAGAGGGGGTTGAGCTTATATAGGGAAAGAATCTGTTACTTATCCAACAACAAATAGTAAATGGATCTGTCAAAAAAACAAAATAAAAAGATAAAAAGAATAATATTAATTGGTTTAATACTAATATTCAAAAACCAACCAAAGGGCTGGTTTGAGTGATTAAACTTCATTAAAACTTTTAAGTATAAATAATTTTTTAGGTCACTTTTACGGCAAAAGTTTTTGTGTGATTGAGGTTATTGTGTGAGTGTATGAGTGGACGGGTGAGATTAGAAGTTGAGAAATCTAATGGCTAAAAAAACGTCACATCATTTAATGAACCCGATCCGCAAAACCGACCCGGTTTCATTAAATGATGTGGCATTTTTTCAGCTATTAGATTTCTCAACTTCTAATCTCATCCGTCCACTCACACACTCACCATAACCTCACTCACACAATAACCATGACCCACTTTTACAGTAAATTTAGATTTATTTAATTTTATTATAATATTAAATTTAGCTCGTACGTATATTATATAAAATTTAGACAAAGCTGAACCTACATAATTTTGACTCGTTCGCATAGAATTTATCTTATTATCCCAAGAAAATATTCAGAAACCGTTCATAAATTATTGAAAAATAAACAGGAGAGGAACGGGACCAAACTCCTAGAAACAGGACCAGAACGTGGGCCGTTGAAGGACGCCAGTGAATATAAGGCCAGCCAGAGACCCTTGGTTCTTGGTAGTTGCAAGTAGTCTAAACGAGGGACCCCGATAATAAAGGAACTGGGGAGCTGGAGGAAGGGAAGGCCACCTCTTTTGGCGAATGAGATTCGGCCACATAGGACGGCTCTGCCGGGATCAGAGGTAAGGCGTTACTGAAACCTGCCATTCCCAAAAACTAAGGGCATGGCCGCCGAAAGCAAAAGGCGTGGGAAGCTGCAATGAGATAGAAATTCATACACAAAGTTTGAGACCCCAAATATTTGGGGTCTCGACAAGAGAACAAACCAAACAAACTCTAAAATTTTTAACTTTTACATTTACACACTTCACCTTTCACAGACCCTAATAAATTTTAATAAAATAAAGATTCCCAAAATTTCGAGAATATTCCCCAATTTTTTGACAAACAAACATCCGACGGCCCTTTGGGTGAATCCCATCCACAAGGCAACTGTCTTTCCTGACTTTGCTACGATACGTGTAAATCTAAAACCAGGTCGGTGCAATCAAGTTTCGTGTAAGAAAAAAAAAAGCGTGATATTTCTGCCTTAGCTGAGCTCTCAGTGGACAAGTTGGAGAGAGGCATTAAATTATTCATAATTTGAATATTTTTGGTGGTTTTTTTTTCTTTTTATGGTTAGAATTTCATGACATCAATAATGTTCTAAATTTGTCCACGTCTCTATATAATTTTTTGGGATAAATGCAAAATCAGTCCATGTGCTATACGTAAAAATCGATTTAGTCCATGTGATTCTATTTTCGTTTGTTATTGGTTCTCCATCAGGGACTGATTTATCAATTTCTAAATCACAAGGACTAAATCGATTTTTACGAATAGCACAGGGACCAATTTTACATTTATCCCTATAATTTTTCTTAAACAATATTCTAAATTCCGAGAGTAGTAATGAATAATAGAGTCAAATTTGAACGGAATGATAATTAATAGAATTTATGATCCTAATCAATAATGGAACCATAATTAAATTCTCAACGGAATCATAATATCTATAAAAAAGAATTAGAAAAAATATTAATATATAATTATAAATTAATAATAATTTTAAATGGGTTCAGGAGATCCAGGGTTCTAAACTTGTTTCTCTACTGTGATTAAGCCTCCCTCATCTATTTCCTATGTTTTAAGGGTCCAAAGAAAGGAGTAATTCAATTGTACACTGACGTTAATCCCAAAGTTGCCACTTCCACGTCTTTATATGAAAGGAAGAGGTTTGGCACGTCTCCAACTCTTAAAAACTTGCTAGTTTGGTTTTTATCCAAAGCCAAGGGTTAGTACTTTCAAATTTCCTTCCTTGTCGAATTCAAGTGAGAGAATATAAGGAATCAGATATAATTTTATAAAATATAAATCTCACACGAGAATTTTACCTCGTTAAACCGGACTTTATAAGGATCTAAACAAATTTAAGAGCAATTTTGATTATTATTTTAAAATCAAGACTTAATTATAGATACAGTCTATAAGGTATTAACTTTTAACAAATCAGTTCCTAGATTATGATGATGTGAAAAATCACCACTAGCAGGAGCCAATCAGAAGTGAAGAGGAACAAAAAGAGGGGCGGCGTCGGATTTGAAGTCTCTAATGTCTAAGCTAGATCTCAAAAAGGTTTGAGTATAAGAAGAGCAATTGAAACTTGATAAAATATAAAGAGAAATACCTGACTATTTATATGGGGAGGGATTAGAGTCCAACTAAAGTTCTAAGGGGGCCTTAGTACCGTGAGTCTTAGGACTCTTTGAATATCCGGGCGGGAAAGCATCCGAGCTAGAAAGAATATGAGCGAGAAAATATGAAGGGCAAATCTATATGTGCGCGGGCTGGGGCTTTGAAAGCTCATATGGGCTTGGGCGGAACCACTGATTGGCTAATATGTTGACTAATTTTTTGTGAATAAAATGATTTATATGTATGAAAAAATATATCACAATGAAGTTATACCACAAAAATTAATTTGTTTGTCACTCCCATATAAACTGTAGTGGTAATTAAAATCAAAATCAAAGCCTAAACTGGCACGGACCTTGGATCGTTACAAACATGTCATTTTCAACCTCTGAAAAGTTAGATCCAACCAACAGTCAATATGGCCACCCCGAGTAAAATCCACCTCAAGCTACCCTGCCCTCTACCCAAGCAACCTGTCCTCTGTGTCGTGCTTTTCCAAGAAACCCGTGTCTTCTCATCCCTCATCCTCTCTCGGATTGAATGTGTCCTCTTTGGCTGTAAAGAGGTTGGTCCCCTATCTCATCCATGGACGCAATAAATGAAAGAAAACAAGGAATGATCTTCATCCTTAAAACGAGATAATTGGAAAATTTTAAACTTCCAAATCTGGAAAAAAAAAACAAGAGCTTGTCCAAAGGTTGAAAAAAAAAATCTCAATTTCACTTTATTTACCAGATTGATTAATTTATTATTTTTGGTTCCCAAAAAAAACTGGTTTTGTTTTCCTTTGGCACCTTCTACATAGATGGTTCAACCTGGTCCCGGATGACAAATCAAACGACGAGAAGAAACCAATTGGTGCCTAGAAAAAAGAAAAAGAAAAATAAACCAATTGGTGGATACGACGGGAGAGTGGGGAGCGTGAAATATGGGGCTCCATGCCCACTGTATTTGTTTAGCGGGCATTGGCAACTATTCCTAGACAGGGACAAAAGAAAGATGCTGGTGAAAAATTAAAATGTAATAATTTTAGAATTATAGAAGTTGATAGAGGCACGAATAGAATTATAGAAGGTTTTAAAAAACGAAACGGTGTGTTTCTAGCTTCAGCAACATGAAAGAAAATCTGAAAGATCAAATGCATGATTCTGAGGCATGAGGGTGAGAAAAATAAAACAGTGCGTGTAGCGTGCAATTTTAATTATTTTTTTTGTTGTACAATGTTTGTGGGTTTGGGCTAAAAATTAAAACTCTTCTGACTGAACAACTTATTTATTCGGCTCAACCATAGCGGGCCTATGCCAATCTATTTATAAAAAAAAATATATGTAAAAAATTATTTTGAGCGGAGCCAACCATGGCGGCCGCCATGGTTCGCCATGGCTTGGTTCCACCTATGATTTGAACTGCCAAATCGGAAAAATTGGGTGCTATCATATAGTTTTGTATCGGCTAAGTTTAAGGAGTCCTTTCGATCAAATCTCCCCCCTTTTGATGCACCAATTTCGCATTATATCCTTGGGTAAGCATAATCTGTCCAAAACTACAGAAGTAGCCTTTCATGGCGGCATTAGATAGTTGGCCACAACATGAGAGTGAGAAAACACTGACAAGTCATATTTAATTGAAATTTTTCTGGCTTTTGAAGTCTAAGATCGCCTTGCTCGTGTACCACGGATCACGGAAGTTATAATTTTATTATACGTTCAAGATCATGGAGACTGGACTGGAGAGGATGATTCGGGGTTGAGTAGGAGTAAGGAGCGGGACTAGAAATGGGCTTTAGAAAGCCTGTTATGTCGTAAGTTACAAAATTGTAGTTTATGTAGCCCATTAATGTTCTAACCCAATTTAGCTTCCCTTGGCCCAACAATTACCAGCCCACATTTGACCAGCAAGATTATCGCATAAAGCATTCTTAGCAAGCTCTCTATTCTAACATTTTGGTTAGAATAGAGAGTCAATTTAACCAAAAAGCCAAAAAACACTCCTCAACAGCCTCTCTAATTTAACAAATTTTAACAAAAAATTCGAAGAAGTGAAAAATGACTCTATTTTTAGAAAGCCACTATTCACCTCCCTATCTTAAAATATTACTATGTATCTTCTTTTTTTTTTCTTTTTTTTTTTAGAAAATTATTGTTCATTTCACCATCTTAAAATTTAAAAAAATTCCAACCGTTAGTAAAATAAAAAATTTAAAAATCAATCTTTTTAAGATAAGACGAATATTCAAAAATATGATTGTTATGATAAAATGAATATTCAAAAATATAAATGTTAGAGAAACAGTAAAGAAATATTTTGAAAAATAATATTTAAATAGAATAGTAAAAATAGATGGTTAAAATAGAGAGGCTGCTGGGAATGTTTTTTAAAAGTTGATAGTTAAAATAAAGAAGTGTATTTTTTAATTAAAGTAGAGAGACAAATTTAAAGAGACTGCTAGGAATGCTCTAAGAAGAGTAACATAATTTATATCATATTTAATTAAGCTAGTAGTTCAATATATTCAATAATATATATCTATGCGGTAAAATATCTAGAAATTCCATAAGATTTTAATACATGCATATTAGGCACTAATGGACAAATTAGTATATTACTGTAACTTTCCCTTGGAAATTTCCTTAGTCGTTGGTTGGCACATCAATTTGCCTCTGCATTGACAGGTTATCCTCGTCCCCCCTCTGAAATTAGGTTCAACCAACAAATCAGACTGAAAAAACACAAAAAACAAAACTAAGTCTCAGTTTCAATTAATTCTAGAGGTACTGTGAAACATGGGACACCAGATTTGGCCACTAGATCCTTTCTCTTTCTCATCAAAGCCCTTTGTTTGTTTGCCTGCTCAGATCAGTCATGTTTACGAATGAATGAAGACTTTATTAATTTGGTATCGTTTCCCACTGAAAGCAACTCTATAATTTCTATTAGAACGATTCTGTAACAAAGTTGGAAGTGTGACTCTCTGACAATACGACTTTCCTTAGAGCAGAACATGAATATCAATCACCCCCAACGAAAAATAAAGGAAAAAAAAATATGTGAAACTACGATTGGAATTCAGACTCCAATCCATTGTGTGGCTGGCCTGCTGTAACTGGTGCCATCCGGTGCGTACCCCGCACTACCACTTGCTTTTCTTCTATAGGAATGACATTTCTCAAAGCTAAAGGGCCAGTGGTTCCAAATTCACACAGCATTATATTAACTTAGATGTCCTGGGTTCGTCTTTCAATTTTGTTCAGAATGCCTCACACGAACCTGCGTGTCTGCTATCTTTGGGTCACGCTTTCTCTTACTTCGAGAGCTGCGTCTAGATCTGGATGTTCGAGCCTTTGAAGAATGCTCCACTGAATGGTGCTCTTGGACACCAACGACTACTTTTTCCGTAGAGGGGAGTTCAGGAGGAGCATCTGGCCATGGTGTACGTGTCGATGGGACTGTAATCTCCAAAGGAGGATCAATTATCCATCTGTATTAACACACAAGAATTTAGTATAAAGTATGCAGGCTGGACACCTTATCCAGCTGACAGAAATTGGGAAAGAAAACACAGATCCAATTACATCCCATTTGCCATGCATATTATGCCAAACTTTATGCCTTCCACGTGGTTATATCACAGAACCATACACAGAATACAATTGCTCAGGATGCACAAATATTGATCATTTTTAATGGAAAGCGTATACCTATCAAGTCAGACTAAAAGTCAAAGAAAGCATATGGGTACAGATACCCAGGAGTCACATAATTGAAGAATGCCAATAATACAGGCAGCAGTAAACATCAAAAGCCAGAGAATTATGAAGCTATCCGCCATAAGTTGACGAAGGTCTTTTCCGTTGACCAAGGCTGCGTTTGCAACCAAAATTTTACCCAAAATTTTATCTCTCCTAATAAAATACTCTAATATAATCTCTCTCTCTCATCAAAAAATATAAAAAATTACAAAAAATATAAAATATTACCTCTCTTCACTTTTTCACTAAACCCAATACCAACACTAAACCCAATACCAAAAATTTTACAACACAAACACACTCCAAGTAGCACTCACCTCATGTGGGAAGTCCTAGTAACAAGTCCTCTAAAATGCACGAGTTAGAAGGAAGCACAACATGAAATCAATCATGTGTGCTTATGGTTAAGGCGCCATCATCACCACGAGCGAAGTAACTAGGAATCTGGTCACTTGTTGAAACCACACTCCACTTAATGACGCACTAAGTCATTATGCCCAAAACCCCCAGCCCCCCCCCCCCCCTCTCTCTCTCTCAAGCTGAAACACTTAATCATGCTCTGTGGCACCTACATGAGGAAATCTATCCTAAAGAAATGCTGGCCTTAAACTCACCGAGAACAAGAATAGATATGCCACATGTCCCTTGCATATGACATGAGAGGCTGGGTGGGGCTCACCTAAAGCACTCCACTGAATAGTGACATGCTAATCATCAACACAGAAGGCACCAATACATAGTTACTTTGAAAATGCCTGTGTTCCCTGTTAACATTGCACAAGTAGTTACGAATAAACTGAAGATAATGCAGTCCTTAATGCATTTCGTTGGGATAAGGTTATGTCAAGTCTTGATTCAACCTGGAGTCTTGCAATGTTACAAGAAGCACACAAGCAAGTGACAGCAACCTACATAGCAGATTTAAAAACCCACACACATATGAACCAGGTAACAAAGAGGAAAGTTAAAAGTAAGGTCACTTAGTTTCTTTGTCTACATATCAGCTCTAGTAGATAGGCTTGCGGTCAAGAAAGGATGTGAAGTAGAACAGCTCAAGAATCTGAAACTGAGGGAACGTCTTGCAAAGAAATGGTAGGGGATGACTGTTAAAGTTCAGATGAAAGAAGACAGAGTAGTGGGACTTCTAAAAGTTTGTGCACAGGCCCATTTAGAATAAATAACAAAGCGCTCTTGCAGAGAAAAGGATCATGTGCACAGAAAGTCAAAGAGGAAGAAGAAGAAGATTAAGCATGACTCAAGTGGGACTACTCTCCGTGCTGTTAGGAATCCTACACTACTCGGACAATAAATGTAATCCCTTGACACAGAATATGCCACGAGCCACTGTACATCATACAAAAACAATACGATGAGAACATGATTAATCCGACTATGGGTTCTTAAATTCTTGGAGGAAAAACACGGATAATAGGAACGGACATGGGCAGCATATTGCAACCCTATTATGAATGAATAACAAATTACCTCTGTCATCATCAAGTAATCATGATCACTAAGGTTTGCAACTTTGTAGGTTTCCAATAAAAGGCATATGTCAAAATCTGGTCATCATTCCAACATGTGTCTGGCATGGAGGCCAATTTCCGTATGTGTTTTATGCATGTTAAGGTATTACTTACAGGAGTTTACAAAAGAAATCTATGAAAAAAAAATGAAGACTGGAATCATCCCACTCATTTTGTAGTGAATTGATGGAGTGCAGCCATTCTAAAAAATATAAGATTCATGTCACTCAAACTACAATTCCTGCAGATTTTAGGAAATCCAAGGCACAAAAGCATCTAGGAAAGCTAACAAGGTGCACAGCTGATGCTTAATCTACATGTCATGGTCCACTCTCAAACTACATTCTCTAAGCAATGTCCACTTCCCAAAATTCTTACGATGTGCTCTGCGAATACTTAGTGTTAATCAGCTTGACTCGCTCAGAAGTTCACATTGATGTCTAAACCTAGGCAGTAGATCCTTTGGTAATGTTATGATTTCGACACACACAACATCAGTAAAGCTGTTTGCCACAAGATCAGCCTGATCATTTCAGTTCAAATGACTCCAACTCTTACGAAGGATTGTAATCAAATCTCAGGTAACACAATTCCAACATTCATATAATTTGACAGAAGACAGGCATCACGCCCTTCAATAAAAAATATGCATTTCTGACTCCAAGAGGAAGATCTAAATGACTTTGCACTGGTTAGATAACCCACCTTTCATAATAATTGAAGTATCTTTATTCCAAAAGAAAACTTAAATTGAGTTGGAGTTATTAGCAAGCAATATACAGAATAGTGATGGCAAAAGATAAAAGACTCACCCAGGAGGAAATTTGCTATCAGCTCGAGCTTCAACCCGGAGCCACCAAAGCAAGATTTGACGTCCACAGCTTCCAAGTGGCTCCACCACAGAAACATCCTTCAATAGAAACAGTGGATTCTCTACGTCCTCATCAATGTGATCTAATGCATCTAGATATTTTACCCACTCTGGCCTATCTTCAGCATCCTCCCAAAGCAATTGCGAATTCAATACAAACCCGGCCCATTCAAGCTTCCTGGGCAACACAATTGCCTTATCACCAATGTAAGTGGCACTCTTCCCCACAAATGGTTGGGAATCAAAGGTGTGCCAACCAACCAACCGATTGGATGAGTTACAAGCAGGACCTTGAACAGGCATTGATGGGTTCTTCTCATCCTTCTTTTTCTCAAAAATATTCGCAGAAGAATCATCCGTATCACCTGAATGCGCAAGTATCCCAACCGAAAGAGCACCAATCCATTTGACATTCTGAATCTCATCAAAGAGCTCCATACTATGCATATTACTATCATCCGCAAACATCACAATGCCATCCAGCTTCTTTTCTCGAACAATGCTGCCCCATCAAAGACCCACTGAATCAAATTCATGTTCTAACAGAAGCCAAAATCATCTAGTCGATTAATCAGATAACCGAGAAAATGAAGTAACTATCTTAGTTACATAAGAACCCTTTGGTTAAGCCTAGTTGATTAACTAGTCTTTAATAGACGAGAAAGAACAAGCATCGAATTTCCCGACTCAATTTTCTTAGAAATAAACAGAAGTAGAAAGGAAAAGCGAGGCCAGAGTAGCAAGAAGTTTCACCTCAAAGCACGAAGCCGCATCCGAGCCTCCAAACGGTGCCGTCCCTCCCAGGAATTGGGCATTCGCTGATGGAACCCAACGTGGATGATACTGAGCCCCGACTTGGACAGGATCGAAGCGGTCTCGTTGGTGGCTCCACCGGCCTCCACCACGATCCAGACGAGATCGTACGGGACCAGCATGAGCGAGTGCATGACTCCAGTCAAGTGCAGCGCCTGGAACGTTCGTACATAAGTCGGTGTGACCGCAATGACGGTCCTCGGGCTCTTGACCCCGAACTGGAGCCTCTGCTCCCTCTGGACCCTCTCAATGATCTGGTGCGCCCTCATGACCTCGACCGGGTTCGGGTGTGGCCACGGCCGGATACGGATCCCGTGTCGCCCAACGACGACTCTGCTACTGCTGGAGATCCCACCAACGACGGCTGTTCTGTTCTCCGGCGGCCACTCCACATTGTTGAGTGGATTGGAGTGCACGGTGAGTGTATGGGCGAGTTCGGAGGCAGTGCGAAACGACGATGTGTAGAGGTTGGTGGTGGCGGAGGTAGAGAAGATGAAGAAAAACACAAGCCGGGAGAAGCGGAAGCCGAGGACTAAGCTGATAAGGCAGCAGAGCCCGTGGAGTACGAGCCAGAAGATCCCCCAGGGGGACTTGATCGAACTGTCGGAGGACGAATCCAACGGCCCAGACGACCTCACGCTGTTGGTCCTCCGGTTCATATAGCTCTGCTGCCACGCCGAGAGCTTCATTTCCGCTCCCTCTCTCTCCCCCCCTCTCTGTTTGTCCGAGTCTGTGCAACTGCGGTAGGATTGGTGGGGGTCTATTTGATGAGTCCGTTCCAAGTTTAGGTTTGATTTGGTATTTAGTGACAAGAAAAGAGAGCCAAGAGAGAGGTTGGAGCTGGTGGTCGAGGTGGTGGTGGGGTGTTAGGCGAGTAGTTTAATTGAACAGGAGATTTCTTTGGATTTACGACTGAATCTCAATGCCAATTATTGTCTTCTTGCTTTCTTCCTTAGTTCTTACATCAACCAACAGTGAGGTCGGAGAGAGAGAAAGAAAGGGGGCAGATTGAGAGAGAGAGAGAAGCCCATAATCTGGGTGGGCTCGATTTCGGACAGTGAAACTCGGTTGGAACGAGACTATGAGGAGAAATTTTAGGATGTATTTTACTCGGACGCTTTTAGTTTACACGTACAGCCGATTATAATCATTAGCCTCTACTTTGTAATGATCCCCGCGGAAGCGTTTCTGAATACAATTGGACAGAGAAAGAAGAAAAAACCAAAAAGTAAGTCAGTCGCCAATGACTATTCGGAATCAAAGTCAACAGCTCGTGTACGAGTTGGACATTGAGAGGAATTCGGCGGTAAATGTAGGTTGTGTTTGTGTTGTAAAATTTTAGTGTTTTTAAAATTTTAGGTATTGAGTTTAGTGAAAAAGTGAAGAGAGAGATAATTTTTTATATTTTTTTGTAGTAAATAGTAATGATTTGATGGGGAGAGAGAGATTATATTGTAATATTTAATTATGTTAAAATTTTAGAGGGGGTAAAATTTTGGTACACAGACGCACCGTAATTCAACATTTCCGTAATCTCTGTGGGTCACGGGTGGGTGAGTTCGATCGTGGATAACGTCAATGATGCATCGTACACGTGTCCCGAAATTCTTTTCTTTTTAAATCCAGTAAAACAAATGGACTAATGGGGTCAAGTCGAAAGGCATGAACATAACTCTGTCAGTAATCTTAAACCTTTTACGTCCCCACAACGAATAAGCCAAATAAATTCCGAGATGTCGGACGAGGTACTCCATAAATGATAGAATTTAGTGAAATATGTTTTATTTTTTCCTTTTGCTGTTTTCTGTATCCACTTTTGGGTCGATTTCCTAACGGTGCTGCATCTCTTTCAGGGTGGAAAAATCATTTCTCATATGCATCACGAAGCAAGTAATTGCAATTGCCAATTGGATTGGGAAGAGAGCTAATTTAGGAAGAATCTTTTTTTTTTTTATCTTCCAAAGCAAGCATCTATCTTCATCACCAAACGTGCAAATCCTATCTCCCCCGCTTTAGATCCAGCGGTCCCTCCTCGAGGGGGAATAATCTCAGGAACCAAAATGAGTTCGTGCATTCATATAGTATTGGTTTGATTTGGCGGTTTTTAGGGCTTGATTGGGCCAAAACGGTCACTGTTCGGAAAAGTAAAACAGGCAATCTCGGAACCAAACCCCGCCACGTAAGGTAGAGTACGCAATAGGGAATGGGTTTGGTTGGTGGGTGGGTGCTTGATTATCATAGGTCACCTGAATCCGTTTGTTTTCTTTTGAGGAAGGCACTCAATTTAGGCACTTCTTCCACGTTCCTAAACCGCCCCTTCCCATTGCCTTGACTCTTAAGAGAATATAATACTAAAGTTGGCAAAACGTCAAGAAATTGGATCGTTAGACTGGTTCAAATACTTCAATTAATTTTACAGCTTTTTGGTCTAAACGAAAAAAAATGGTTCCTGTTGGATGGGAATAATGCTGCTTGATTGTTGTATCCAAGGCATTAACTGTATTAAAGTTTGAGTGCAATGTGGACTATTGTTTTCAAAGGTTTATAAATAAGGCCTCATATAATATCATCAATTCATAAGTGAGAAAATTAATAAATTCATTTTCATAATAAATGTCTCACCTATCAAGTATAAATAATTTTATTTCTAACAAATTAGGTTCTTTTAAGTTTTTTTTTTGTCCCCTGAGTCACGTGGATCCAGATCCAAATCCCAGAGCCTAAATTTGGGCTGAATACTATACCCATCTATGATTCGAACCCAAATACATTTGGTGGGACTCAGACAGACCGGATCCGTATGTGAGTGGACCAGTGGCCAGAAAGATCGTAGGAGGAAAAGCTTCTTCGATGCTTGGATTGGGCCTCGATTGAGATGTCGAAGCCCATCAAAATAATACACCCACGGTAATCAAATCCAGCCCGACCGAACGCTTAACTACAGTATAGAGCCCAAAATATGAGCTTTTCAGACCACAGTCGTAAGTTATTGGGAAGGTGTCGTGAGGCTCCTTCTCTCTTTCACAGAATCAAATTAGATTGGAAAGAAGCGAGATTAGACCACTTAAAAAAACAGAGGAAGAATAAAATAGAGGGCGGTGGGCTCCACGACGAGACAGAGTACCCGACAAATTCTTCGTGTGAACCCAACTTATACCATGTTTGACGTTGTGTATTAGACGGTCAAATCTCCTTTGTTATCTGGGCCTCGATTGAGACGTCGTAGCCCATCAAAATATACACCCAGGGTAATCAAATCCAGCCCGACCGAACGCTTAACTACAGTATAGAGCCCAAAACATGAGCTTTTCAGACCAGTCGTAAGTTATTGGGAAGGTGTAGTGAGGCTCCTTCTCTCTTTCACAGAATCGCATTAGATTGGAAAGAAGCGAGATTAGACCACTTAAAAAAACAGAGGAAGAATAAAATAGAGGGCGGTGGGCTCCACGACAAGACAGAGTACCCGACAAATTCTTCATGTGAACCCAACTTATACCATGTTTGACGTTGTGTATTAGACGGTCAAATCTCCTTTGTTATCTGGATTTTGGAACCCAAAATGTCGATCCACCTTAAAGTTGTCCAATCGGGGCTCATGGGAATTTCCGGTGAGACTGTTGCCGTGATTTCACCTGAGACGACGGATCCACCGTTAAATGAGTGGAAGAGCAGTCCCAGTCCCAGTCCGAGGAGAGGAGTAGTAGTGACTACTGTGACTTCATTTGAGTAGTCTGCTCCTAATCTGCCTGGTTACGTGGCCGCCTAACTTTCATGGTGTGGAAGGTCAATATATGCGAGAGAATTGAAGGAAGCCAACTCCAGCACGTCTCCAGACTCCTCGTCCATGCATGCGCTCCGTTTTCTCCATTTGTTTAAAGGTTTCAGTCCTTTTGACTTTTGTTCGTCTACTCAATGATCGAGAGCCCAATCCCAACTACTCTCTCTGTTTGTTGTCTGCCTCAATTTTCAAACTTTTCGGCCATATACAAACAAACACTCTTTACAGTTACTTACTTGACAGTGCGGTTGTTTTAAAAAAATTGTATTAATATTAAAAATTATAAAAAATAAAAAATAAAATTTTATTTAACAAACGCCATTTAAGTTACCACTTAGACAATTCCTGACAGGTTATTTATTCTAACATTTTGGTTAAAACATAGAAACAACTTAATAAAAAAGTCAAAAAACACTCCTCAACAGTCTTTATAATTTAATAAATTTTAACAAAATTTTTGAAGAAGTGACTATTCAACTCATTTTCTTAAAATATTAATATATATCTTATTTTTTATTTTTTGTTTCTGCTTTTTTTCTTTTTTTTTAGAAAATTATTGTTCACTTAACCATCTTAAAATTTAAAAAATTATAACTGTTAGTAAAATAAAAAATTTTAAAATCGATCTTTTTAGAATAAAATAAATACTAAAAAATTTCACTATTTAAATAAAATAAATATTTAAAAATATAAATGTTAGAGAAATAATAAAAAAATCTTTGGAAAATAATATTTAAATAGAATAATAAAAATATATAGTTAAAATAGAGAAGCTGTGATTGTTTTTTAAATATTAATAGTTAAAATATAAAAATATATTTTTTAATTAAAATAGAGAGTGAAATTTAAAGAATCAGCTAAGAATGGTTTAAGTATCATCTCAAAGCATCCTCTTAAGCCTTAATAAAGTTACGGTCCATTATGAACTACCGAGCCGAATCGGAAGATATTGGATACTTTTTTTTTTTTTGCTAAGTAACGGAAGACATTGGAGTCATTATCACATGTGTGATGTGCCCGTTTTTGTGACGGGCTGACGGCCATGAGACCCACGTGAGTTTAATAAAATTTTATATATTTTTTCATGCAACCCCGTGACATGTATTTTGAACAAATTTTAAAAACATTTTTTTTTCGTTTCCTTCATTAATTACTTTGACCGTAGTGTACATGTTTTGGACATTTATGTACCTAATACACGTATGAAAGGTTTGTTTTCAATATTTTTTAAAGATGCTTTAAAAGTCCACAACCACATGAAAAATATTCAAATTATTTGCTTTTTATTTTTTAAAAAAACTCGTTTGATTTGTTAGGTGGTGCGACTTGTTTAATGGCGCATCTATGCTATAGTTCGGACTGTAGTAAAGACGTTGCAGTCTATGAGAGAAGGGTGTGGGTCCTGCTCGAGATTCACACCTGTCTAAACAATAGTGTACTATTCGGATAGGCGTGGATCCCGCCTCCCTCACGAACTGCAACAAAATTCGCTGCAATTCAGTCACTCAATGGAGCTGAGTCCTTGTTTAATGGAGTTTTCGGGATTCACTGCAGGATTAGCAGGGGATTGTTGCACATAAAACAAGCCATGATCTTTGCACAGTGACATTATATAAAAGAAAAATCAAGAATATTATTATATTAACGTAATTCACTTGGTTATGTCTGTGTTGTAAAATTTTTGGTATTTAGTTTAGTGAAAAAGTGAAGAGAGATAATTTTTTATATTTTTGTAGTGAAAAGTTATGATTTGATGGGAGATAGAGATTATATTGTAGTATTTTATTGCGAGTTGGTAAAAAATTTTGTAAAATTTTTCATGCAAACACAACCTAACTACCGTCGGTTTTTTTAAAGCTTTTGGATTATTTCTTTATACCTTTTCTTTTCCTGGGTAGTAATTTAGGGCATGTTTGCATTTATAATTTCTAGAAACCTTTAGTAATGTTATGAAAATTAAGGTAGTATTAGTTTTATTGAATTTTTGTGAAAAAATAGTGAAATTTTTAATTATGTTCAAAAGATGTTATAAATTTTTTAGACTTTTATGAGATTTGTTTAGTAAATGAAGAGATAATTATATGAGTCTTTTTTATATATTTACTGCAGTGAAATTATCATATACCCTTAATCTACTGTGAAAGCAAAAAAAGTTAAAAATTTTGTGATAAAAATTCATATTCACATCTAAAATTTTTGAAAACCTCAAAATTATGTTTGTTTCCTAACATTTTGGGACATGAAAATTTCCAGCAAAACAAACACACTCCAAATTTTTTAACTTTTACACCTACACACTTTACCTTTCACAAACCTCAATAAATGATTCTAAAAATTTCATGAATATTTGTCAAAATTTTGACAAATAAACATACCCTAAATTTCTCTCAAACCTTAATATATATCGAAAAAAATGTTATCACCTCGGACAGTGCTACGTCCCACGTGCAGGAACCATCGCATTGCATTTTTTAAAAACTAAAAATTTAATAGCATTTAATTTTCTATTTATCTCTAATTGGCAAACAATAAAATCTAGCCTTAGTGCGATGAGAAAAAAAAAAGACATTTTGCAATTAAATCAACTGAGAAAATTAGATTTAAGTGAAACAGAGATCATCATATAACTTCTTCTACCAATTCAACTTTCCAAGTTAGTCGTAACCAATAACTCTTTACTTGGAGGCAGTTCGATATACAAAAATCCTCAGAATTTTTTTGAATTATCAGAATACAAAATATTTTACAACCAAACATCATTCTTAACACTACATAAAAATATTTAAAACACGCATACCAATAAAGTTAAAATCACCTAAAAATTTTCAAAACACAAAAAATTCTTAAAATACACCCAAACCGAACAGCCTCTTAGTATACGTACAACATAATCTGCCTGGTTACGTTATTATAGGCTGTGTTTGCAAACCCAATTATTCCCAACATTTTATCTCTCTCCTAATAAAATACTCCAATATAATCTCTCTCTCTCCCATAAAAAAATATAAAAAATTACAAAAATTATAAAAAATTACCTCTCTCTTCACCTTTTCACTAAACCCAATACCAACACATATTCCCATACCCAACATTTTACAACACAAACACAACCTATATAATGTCAAGACCAATATTAAGTTATGACACGTGATTATGTATTTGAAACAAAAGTACCGAATTAATAAAATTTAAAAAAATTAGAGAATAGTGAGATGAAAATTTGGAGACTATTTTTTAAAAGTATGTAAAATATAAAGATTAAAAAGTCGAAAAAAAAATACCTAAAGAAAGATTTAAGTACCGGAAAAACAATAGACATCCGTATTAACTACTCCAATCAATCAAGTACTGTCAAAGAAGTTGCGATCGGAGGAACAAAGTCAACTCTATCGTGCTGGCAACAACTAATTATAAACCCACTTTACTTCTCCATCACAAATACACTGCTTAATTAGTACCTGTTTGACCTTTACGTATGCCCAATTTCCAATCTCTTGATGTTTCTTGAAAAGACAAGAATAACCCTTACTGCCCCCCCCCCCCCCCCCCCAACTTCCCACTTTGTTCAAGAGGAGGTCAATGTCGTGACTAACAACGTTTTAAAAAGGGGGGAAAATGGAAAAAAAGAAAAAAAGAAAGGTTTATATTATATTATTATTCTTCTGTGCACGGTATTCAATATAAAATTGTCATGTAGTTGGGGCCTGATTCGCACCTACGGTTTGACGAGGGTTACACTAGCGTGGCAGCTCGGTCACGCTGTGGGGCGCCAAAATATAATGGGCCAATGGGGTACCTCTTTGACCAGAGACCCAAACCCCACCACCACCTTTTATTTGCTCTCCTTTGTTTCCTTTTTACTTTTTTTTTTTCTAGGCTACCTTTTTCTCTTTGGTTGTTTGTCTTTGATGGTTCCTGAGAGATGGCCGTGGAGTTTATGAGGGAGTTTAGGAACAACGGCGATTTCAGAGCGAAAATGGAGGAGAACGCTGTGCAGGAAGCTGCTTCTGGGCTCGAGAGCGTCGAGAAGCTGATCAGATTACTTTCGCATAGTCAGCAATACCAATCTTCACCGTCCTCGAGCTCCAAACCTTCAGTGGAAATGGAGATGGACTGCAAGGCCGTGGCTGACGTTGCTGTTTCCAAGTTCAAGAAGGTTATTTCTCTTTTGGGTCGGACCAGGACCGGCCATGCGCGCTTCAGACGAGCCCCTTTGGGTCCACAAAGCCAAGAGAAGGACAAGCCAGCGTCTTCTGAACCCCCCAGAGTTTACTACGCGACCCCGATCCAGCAGATCCCGCCTCTCCCTCACCCCCATCTCAGTAATCAGCATCAGTACAGCGACTCTTTGATGACCAAAAAGGGCTTGATCGACAGGAAGGAGTCGTCCACGACGATCAACTTCTCTTACTCCTCTGCCGCTACCTCGTTCATGTCGTCATTGACGGGCGACACAGACAGCAAGCAGCCATCCTCGTCTTCGGCTTTTCAAATCACGAATCTGTCCCAGGTTTCCTCTGTGGGAAAGCCGCCTTTGTCTTCGTCCTCTTTGAAGAGGAAGTGTAACTACGAAAACTTGGGCTCCGGCAAGTGCGGTGGCTCCTCCGGCCGATGCCATTGTTCCAAGAAAAGGTCGGTCTCCCTATCTCTATCTCTCTCAGTCATTTTTTCTTCTTCAAAACTCTGTAGTTCGATTTATCAATGTTTCGTATTTTTATTCCGATCTAGCAGAAAATTGAGAATGAAGAGGGTGGTGAGGGTCCCGGCGATCAGCTTGAAGATGGCTGATATTCCACCGGACGATTATTCTTGGAGGAAGTACGGACAGAAGCCGATTAAGGGTTCTCCTCATCCAAGGTACATAGATAGCTTCCTTATATTTAGATTTTACTTTGTTATCTCGGTCGTCAACTCGGTCATCACTATGCCTAATTACTCGTTGACCTTCTCTTCTCTTTCAATGTCTCGAGTTACAGTTAATAGTACAACTTTGGTCCAACAGTAGGGAGTATTTTTTTAGTCAGCTCAATCCCTAAAGCCTTGTAGTATGTGGCTTCTTACCTGAGTATATATATATATATGTAACAGGGGCTACTACAAGTGCAGCAGCCTGAGAGGTTGCCCAGCACGCAAACACGTTGAGAGGGCTCTGGATGATCCAGCTATGCTAGTTGTGACCTACGAGGGAGAGCACAATCACTCTCTCTCAGTTGCCGAGGCGACCAGTCTAATCCTGGAATCCTCTTAAATTTCGTCACCCAAAAGATTAATCCCAGTGCGTGCTACAGAGAGCTGCCTCTTTATGAATGAAAGGAGTTAGAAGAGGAGCAGTTGTAGCAACATTAGCTGGCTCGGTCAGACTCAAGCTCTATCTCGAAGGAGATTAGTGGGTTAGTTCAATGGCTGTAACATATTGGATTCCTTCCTCTCTCTCTCTCTGGACACTGGAATTTTAAAACAACGAAAAGGAGAAGATGGTGGATTCGGTAATAGATTTCAGTATGAAAAGGGCAAAGGAAAGTGTGTTCTATTCGCTTTGATATTGTATTGATTGCTTTATCTTTGGTTTTTGTCTCGGATGCCTACCTCTTACTTTATTTTCCCATTACCCAAAGTTTTTCTTAGATTAAAATAGGAGCAGTAGTACCAACAAAGGAACATTAAAGAACGGAAAAGGACCGGGTCAAAGAATCGGAAAGAAGTGGACCAACATTAGGGACGGTTGACCAAAGGAAAAGGGGTTGGCAGTTGCCTGTTGGGAGGGCCAATTTAGTGAAGGTGGGTGATGGGTGGGGAGAACGAAGGAAAGAGAAGGATAAGAGGGAACGGATTCTATCCGAAGGCAATCCGTTTCGGATGTCCGGATGGACGGTTGGATGCCTTCTATCCGAACATCCTATGATTGGGAGTCGGGGAGCATGTGGGTCCTGCTCGGGACCCACACCTGCCCCAGGCAGCACGGACAACCCCCTGCCCGGGCTCCCAACCACGGGATGGCCGGATGGACGGCATCTAGCCATCTGGAGTGGATTGCTTCTCAAGTCAAGGATAAGATGCAATTTTTGTTGGCTTGTTTGGCTTCTGGGAAAAAGGTCGGCTGAACTTTGGAGGTGACTTGAGGAGAAATGGTTGGTCCACAAGGTCTTGAAGCCACTCGTAGTGGGAAAATCAAATGGACAAAGTCAAAATGGGTGGGCGCCGAATTGATAAAGCTCTGGCACTGGGGCGGGGTTGCGACGGGCCCCCACGCCCCCTCTGCAACGTTCACAAATTTGTTCTTTGCTTTACCTTTGCCTTAACGTCAACCCTGTCGTGCTTTCGTGGTCCCTCTACTCCTCCATGATTTAATTAATATTCGTTATCCACACATGCGGCAGCCTCGATCACACACTCGAAACAAAAGAATTCTATATATCAAGACGGAGAGAGAGAGAGAGAGAGAGAGAGAGAGAGAGAGAGGTTCTTCATTGCTTTGCGCAGTGCTGAGTCATACCATAAGTTGGTATGCACGAACCCAAAGCAATTGGGTTTTAGTGGGTTCTTTAAAAAATAAACACACAAGTTGGAGGAGACCTATCGGTCTACAATATTTTCCCACCCGATGTAATCTCCATTAGAGAAGTATCTAGAAAGTCTCATCGACAATATATAAGATACTATTTAAGTAAAAAATTTCAGATTAAATATTCGAGTTTGATAATATTATTTGGAAAAAAACTCACCCAACCTCCGGTGTCATGAAAACTACTTTGACGAACTCATTTCTTAAGCTACCCGCAATGGTCCAATCATGAATATGCACTCAAGTTTTGCACAAGTTTCTTCAACTTCATGCATCACTGATGACTGCACAATTATGCTGCAAATAGACCCAGTTGGAGATTGGAGCAAAGCACGAAAAGGAATTTGTTCCTTACTTGTCTGCTATTTGCCAAGTATAAATTATATTATATTATTTAAATGGTAAATATTTAATCAAAATACTTAAATATATTAACTCAAATTAGCAGAAGAAGTTGGTATATATAAAAAGCCAACCTGTTTTATTCTGTAGTCTCGGGAGGAAATTTATCCATTTCCTACAGTTTTTGTTTGTTTGTTTGTTTGATGGGAGAAAGGATTTGCTATCAATAGGCTCAGTTATACGCTAAGTGGTATTGGAACAGTATATGGACTGAACGTCTGAACCACAAAGGTGGGGGTTAGAGATTGAGATGGCTTTGACTATGATTTTACGCGTTTGAGGAAGTTGTATTCAACTTCAATCTCTCTCTCTGCCCCCTCACAGTAATTAGTTTATTTTCAACAATACAAGGACACCCTTGTCAATATCCGACAAAAAGCAATTAATCATCGTAAAACAACATTCCAAATAGGGAGAAAATTTGAATACCAATAACCAATAGAAAACTTCAAACTTCAAAGCAATTATGGCCTAATCAAATTAGACTCAATAATATATAAATAAAAGTAATATTTTCTAATTAAAAATATAGAAATTATATTTCATATTTATATTTACTTTCAATTCACATCACTTTTTTTCTTATTTAATGGCCTAATCAAATAGATAACCATTGGTTAATAAAATAAATTAAAATTTGTGTGATTCAATTTTAAGCTTTCCCATTAATATGTACATATTATAATGTTTCTCCTAATAACCATTCACATAATCACATAACTTGAGATTATTTTTCCCTCTTCTGTCATCAGCATTTGGAGATTCTTTACAAACTGGCTCGGGCCGAACTTAGAGAAGCTCGAGACAGAGATTTAGGCCCACAATCCAAGCAGCCCTAACATTGTCAGCTTCGGAGCGCCACCGCCGAGTAACAGACCTCAAGGCTCAATCTCTATCGCTCACACTGCTACCGAATAGTCCTTGACCAACGCAGCGGCGATGGGTTGCTGTAATATACCCATCGTCCGCTAATGAAATTCTTAATTCCCTCCGGATCCCTCGTCTCTTCTCGCAATTCTCTGAAATCTCTGATGGCCTCCTCTGTCACCCAAACCCTAACGTTACCCCAAACCCAAACCCAAACCCAAACCTTCCATTCCGATCCACCACAAGACGACCTTGATGAACTCCTCTGCTCCGACCCGCAACAAGAACAACATGAAAGACAACAGTTACTTATTTCTTCACCTGATACGTCACCGTCGTGCTTTGGTTCTCCGAGCCGGTGCTTGACCGGGGAGTCCCACTTCGAGAGGGCGTGGGCTCACTGGGCCAAGCTGGGAAGGCCCAAGTTGATAGTTGCCCCGATGGTCGATAACTCGGAGCTCCCGTTTCGAATGCTTTGCCGTAAGTACGGCGCCGAGGCCGCGTACACCCCCATGTTGCACTCTCGTATTTTTACCGAGAACGAGAAGTACCGTAACCAGGAATTCACCACTTGCAAGGTAAATTCAAACACTTTTCAGCTCATTAAAAAAAAATGGATGTTTGATTTACCATTTTTACTGTGATTAATTTGCAGGAGGATCGCCCTTTGTTTGTCCAATTTTGTGCGAACGATCCAGATATCTTATTGGAGGCTGCACGGAAAGTAGAACCTTTTTGCGATTATGTTGACATCAATTTGGGGTAACGTATTTGTCCTTCGTTGGTGCTCGTACATAAGTTTTTTTTTTTTGAATACTGAACTAGATTGGTGATTTATACTGATTTCACAAAGCTTGGAAGTTTCTTGGAAAGTATCGGATTGAGATTTAGGCGAGCATGTGTTTTAAAAAGAGTATTTTATGTTATGGAAGTTGGTTACAAATAAAATGTAAAGTAAGCTCAAATCCAGCATTAGCTTGAAAACCTTTGTACGATGTGTGAGCAACCTTTGCTCGTGAGCTTAACCTGAGATGAATGGTGAATTGATTGCTTAACTATTATTCTAGTGAGGGGACTTTGGGCGGAATTAAGGTTGAAACTTAGGTCACTTGCTCTGATACAAATATAAATTACCTAGTCCTAAATCTTTTTACCACATTAAAAAACTGCTTCTTCTCCCTACCCACACACATTACCAAAAATTAGAAGTTGAGAAAGACCTTGGGGCGCAATATCAACTTTCATGTGAACAACAAAGGTCATTTTGTTATCCTAAGCAAAGTATATTTAATGTGGTTTTGGAAGCCGTATCTTAAAGTAATCAATGGATCTATGGACTTCGTGCAGTTGTCCTCAGCGTATTGCTAGGAGGGGCAATTATGGAGCTTTCCTAATGGATAATCTCCCTCTTGTAAAATGTCTAGTGCAAAAGTTGGCTCACAACCTTCATGTCCCTGTGTCATGCAAAATCCGAGTATTCCCAGACTTGCAGGTTACAATCAACTATGCAAGGATGCTAGAGGATGCAGGATGCTCTCTTTTAGCTGTCCATGGTCGAACCAGGGATGAGAAAGATGGAAAGAAATTTCGAGCAGATTGGGAAGCTATCAAGGCTGTTAAAAATGCACTTAGGATTCCTGTCCTCGCAAATGGGAACATTCGGCACATGGATGATGTTCAGAGCTGTTTGGAAGAAACTGGTGCTGATGGGGTGCTCTCTGCTGAGACTCTCCTTGAAAATCCAGCTCTTTTTGCTGGGTATCAAACTGCTGAATGGGTAGTAGGCAGTGAAGGAAGCAACAGGGAGGGACAACTGGACCAGACAGATCTAGTGGTGGAGTATTTGAAGTTTTGTGAGAGCTACCCTGTGCCGTGGAGAATGATTCGGTCTCATGTGCACAAGATGTTGGGAGACTGGTTTAGGATGCATCCACATGTGAGAGAGGATCTCAACTCCCAATCCATACTTAGCTTTGAATTTCTTTACAATATGGTTGAGCGGCTTAGAGAGCTGGGCACAAGAATTCCACTTTATGTTAAGGATACACACGAAGATAGAATTGCAGTAGATGGACTGGGGTCCAGCAGTATATGAAACGGGTGAATTTGGTTCTTGAGTCATTGCAAATCAGGTTGATTGTCAATTTTATGATGTTATCATTATTCTCTCACATCAACAGTGCTCTGGTCCGCATCTTAATTGTAGTTGTCATAGTTGTTATTGACTATCTCATTTGCCGAGGAAGCAGGAGAGTATACAGCGAAGGAAGAAGATTCGTCTTTAATACTAGGGCTTCTCCTTTTTGGGTTTGATTTATGTGGTGTCAGTAACTCAAACTCAGGTAATTCCGTTGCATCAACTTCCGACTGTTGGGGAAGAGGAAAAAATTTTGTAGTCTTGCAGAATTATTTAATTTTGAAGGCATTGATTTTGCCAAAGTGAAACGCTTATCTAATTTGCGGTATGATTTTCACGATCACTTTCAAATGATATTATTCTATGGTTCTTGGTTTATTCTGATTGCTGTTTTTATTACTTTCTAATTCGACTCAGTTACGCTAGGGTGCTGGGGATTATTTGTTATCTAAACTTCCTGGCAGGATCTAACTTGGCTTCTGGTATAACCTTGTATAGTTGTTACATGTTTTGCCGACAAGCCAAGTTAGATCCTGCCAGGAAGTTTAGATAACAAATATTATTAACACGAGGATATTTCCTCTCAAGCATCCATTTCAACTTCCAACAATTTCCAATAGTCTATGCATGGATGTTGTTAATTCAACTTGGGACATGTATTGGTTTAAACAAGACAATACCGAGATCAAAAGGTCGAAATTTCAGCTCCTAAACGAAATTTGTCAGGACTTTGCTGACCAAATGTTCTCCATAAACAGCTCTTTCGAACTTCTTGGCTGCATCTGTCTTCTGTTTACAAATTTCCAAAGGCTCTACTGCTGTGTCAAAGTTCGTCTGTACATGCAACAAGCACGTGAGGAGGAAGCTTCGTTCAAGGACTGAAACAATAGAGTAGATGGAAAAGAAGACTCACCTCATAGAAATATGCTACACAGACCCTATATCTTGCAGAGCTGTTGACAACCCGGTGCAAAGTTGAGTCATACAAACCATTGGAGTAAATCTGCATTATTCCAGAATTCAGTAGAATTCCAAATAACTTTGAAAAAGGTATACAGAGTGGGCACACGAAGTCCTATACCTTTAGCATGTCACCAATGTTGCATACAAATGTCCCAGGAATTGGAGGAGCTGAAATCCATTCGCCTGACAGGTTTCTTACCTTCAAACAACTTATCCAATTAATGTGGTGGAAACTGAAGCAGCAGAATTGAAAGCGGTACAATGAAGCAGAAAAAACAAAAAAACTTCCTTTAAAAGCCCGTCCCTACCTATGAGGATGCCAAAAGAATTTTCAAGGTACTAAGACCACATACTTGACAAAAGAATTAATTAATTTTAAAGAGAATAACTAAAGAATGCAAATGCAAATTCAAATTTATAAACACTGCATACTTGCCGAGTATGAAAAACAAAAGGAGACTCCTATTATAGAAGAAGACTATAGAGATAATTGTACCTGTAGTGCAGTTATACCATCATCCTGATTAACCAACGTCAACAAACCTACGCAACATTCCTAAACAAATCAGATTGATAACTAAGATTTTGCAGCCATCGATCATTTAGAGGACACGAAGCCTACCATAGTCAGTGTGAGCTCCACTGGATTCGTTTGAATGTTAGACATGGACAAAAGAAAACGGACATTATCCTCCATTAATAACCTGATAAGTGCAAGCATCAATATAAGCAGTGTTGCATTACCATCCAATGTCATTTCCTGGGTCTAGGCAATTTGCTGTGGGTACACCTGGGTAACCTAGAATACGCATCACCCAAAAGGCATCTCCAGCTCTTCCACCTTCAAATTCATCAGGTGACCCACCCAATGCCAAAGCGATTCCCCGCAAAATTTTTCTTGAAAGGTCTGAGAGTACACAGAAATTGAAATTTGTAAGTAGGAAACATACAAAATTACAAGGTAAAAGAAGAAATAAACAGTACTCCTGGAAAGCATGCCTGTGCAGAGGCTGTTATACTCCTCCAATAGTTCTTTAAAGTTCAGGGGATTACACGGCCTGCACAATGGACCAGTTGATAATGTATGTATTCCTAGTTCAAACTAGAGACATAAATTACCTTTTCTCAAATTTCTCAAAAAAAAAAAGAACACCGTAAACTGTTCAGTTAGTGTTTCTTGGCAATTTGATTTTTCATATTGCCAACCACCATCGAATAGGAATCACAATTGTTACATTACAATGTTGAAAATTTTTTCCTGTAGGAAAATTTGGAGTACGGTAGTGAGCTGAGAAACAAATCTCTACATACCATTGGTTGCATCCTTCCATTGGTTTGCCAAGCTCTCCATACATACCTTCTTTCACTTCTTTATAGCACTGTCAGTGGTGAACAACGGATAATGGTGTTACTATAAGTAAGATCAAGATTTAGAGCAGCAGCTGCAATGTATATGATAACTACCATATCATAAAAGACCTCGGAAGTTTATAACATAAAGAAGAGTATATAATAAATCCATGCACGCAAATAAAGAATATAGCATTGAAAAAAACCTATAATTTGTAAAGAATATAGCATGACCTACATCAATTGCTTCGTGCATGTCAGGGATGCCTTTGGTTATATTCTCTCCGATTCTTTGATATCCTCTGCATTGAAAAATCCATTCCTGTCAATATGAAGTTTGCAGATCCGACTCATAAATCATAGACTGATGCTGAATTCCGAAAACAACATGTAGGATATCATTCCTCTAGCAAACCTGAACCCACTTGCAGCAGACATCTTGATTTTAACTTTTTCTTCATATGGAAGTTCGAAAAAATTGTGCGCCACACTTTTTACCTCTCTGACGAGGGAGTCCCGTATACCATGGCCCTTCTATACAACCACAATGATCTTCACATTAGAAATGTTCAGCAACGAGTGTCATTAAGAAGAAAAGAAAATTGCACACAAAGCTTTAATTGATTTCTCCGTTTTGTTAATGCATCAATCGATTCCTTGAATTTCTGTTCACTTCTTCACACAAAAGCATTTTAGGTACTTTATATCTTTCCTATACAATGGATTTTCCGATCCGATTGGCATTACCCTCTTTAACTGACTTCTCTCCTATAATTTCTTGAACTCGTAACCTTACCCACCGCCCTAATACCCTATATTGTGATAAGCAGCGGAAGTGCCATTTAACGAGAATGATAGCTACTAGTAAGACTACTCTGTTTTAGAAGAATGGACAGAAGAAAACACATGCTTTTAGAGATAGATACCACGTGGAAGAACCCCGCCTCTCTGCAAGCCTGGTCTAATTGTCTGACAACTGCATATACGCCCGGGTCCTCCACTTTAGGATCATCACACTTGGCTAAAAGAGGACTTATATCTGCATGAGAAACGACCAAAAAAAACCATAACAGCTAAATATTTCTTTATCCAAATTTTGGGTAAGAAGTCGGACCCCCATAACATTGACTTTTTTGTTATTAAGAAACTTAATCTTGTTAGGATCAGATTCAAAACAGCTGTATGTACATCTCACCTTGATATGGGCATTGAATATTGTCAAGTTAAATTATGCTAAGTGAATCCAATCAAAGTTCATATTAGGGGAAGGGAGCCAACTTTGAGCTATGGATACGACCAGAGCATTGAGGGGTGAGATGGGATGCGGTTTACCGATTATGGGGATGCTCTTGAAGTCGGTGGCCATGTCTGCCGCTTATCGCTACGCTTTGGTGCTGTCTCGCAGACTACAAGACCTCCGCCGAACGGAACCAACAGATAATCTTAAAATGGATCTGAAGTCAGCAATATTTAAAAGAGCTTTTATTGTCGGATGACATGGGGCGTGGGAGTGAGAAACCCACTTATGCAATTGAAAACGACTGCGTTTGGCACCTTATTACTTTTATCTCTCAGAAAAAAGAAAAAACAGAAATAGTACAGTATCTGAGTATCATAAAACAGAGTCACAGACGTGATGGACTGGAGATCTTACTGGGCCTGCAACCGGTCCAATTTCCTTGAGCGGGTGGGCTGGACTCTGGAGCCAGCATGGATTTCTTGTTGTTTTATTGACGAGTCAAATTGCAATTTGGTAATGACAAAGACACGAGCTAAAAATATAAAAGAGGAACTATTTGCTGTATTCTGTGATTGATTAGTCTACCAAATGCTTGACGATATGACCTTTCAACTGATACTGACAGACCACCGACATGTTCAAAAGCTCGCATACATTGGTTTCTGTATTCCGTCACAATAATTCTTTTATGCGACGACTCACCCCAATTTTTTTTTCTCCTGTCGTTGTAGTTCACTAGTTTGCACGAAGCACTGACCAATCCAACATGAATTATAAGCCGATCTCTTTATAAGACCGACTTGGTTTTTCTTAAGCAGTTGTGCTTGGAAATTTAATGTAACAATTTAATAAGAGAACACCTCCATGAGATTAATTTCGTTTTGCAATGCTCAAAAAAAAATTATTTTTTACAATCCCCACCCAATAAACAAGAAGAGGTGGTCTGAAGAAAAATACGAACTGATGATAAATAGCCACCTTTAACACTTTATGCCATTGACCCGCCGGGAGTATGCTAATTATATGAAGATGGAAATGGCAGCAGTCGTATTATAGCTAGGAAGATGAAGCTTTCGGTGATGTCACGTTGCGACAGAACTGGAAGCTATTCGCATCCATTCTCTCCAAAACATAATGCCCGAGCGTTTCACTCGCTTCCACCAGATTCTCTTTGCACAAGAACTCATCCCCACAAACCCTCTCTACCTCCCCATAGAAGTCGTGCACGAACACGTGCGTCTTAGCATTCGCAGCCATTTTCTTCTTGCTCCTCGCCAGCACGCCGGCGGTGAATATGGGTGACATGCGTCCCGGAGCGTCTGGCCATTCCCCGCGCGGCCCGTCCACCAATATGACATCCCAGTCCACCTCGTAGACATGGTTGGGGAGGTCGTTGAGGCCGAGCTTACACTCCGAGAAAAGTAGGTTCTGTACTGGCCGGCACTCGTTGCGTATCTGTTTCTTCGTGGAAGCCACGAGCTCGTGGAGGTCTCTCAGTTTCGTCGTGTACTGCACGTCGTAGGCATCAATTTCAGGGTGTTTTTCTTCCATGTAAGCAGCGTAATAGCGGTTCTCGTCGACGAACACGGTCCTGCCGTTGTGGTTGAGGGCTTTCCAGAGAAGGGTCTCGGGGGTGAGGCCGAATACAAGGAAATTGCACGGGGACGGGCACTTTCGAAGGACGTCAGAGATTTGCTTGAGCTCTGCGTGTGACATGTGGAAAGAGTTATTGGACATTGAAGCGTAGTGGAGGAGGGTGTTGATGACAGTGGTTGGCAAATGACCACCACCCAAGCTAGTGGAAGCAACTGTGGGGGCGGCGGCTGAACTGGCGGCGGAGGAAGTGGATTCTCTCGTATAAATGAGGGTAAGGAGGAAAGCAAGCGTGAAGAAGGAAACGAAGGCTAGGAGCCACAGACGATTGGAGCTTCCTTGTTTTTGGATATAAGGGTGGAGGAGGATCAACTTTGTGTTACTATTGTTGTTCTTCATCTTGAGGAGAGAGAAAGAGAGGGGAACTTTGTTCAGAATCTCTCTCCTTGTATTGAAGACGGTGGAGGCAATCGATTCTGAATCCTGAGAGGGGTGAGAAGAGGATTGATTTAAAGACGTGTGTCGCTGTAAGCAAACAAAAAAATTTAAGCCAATGTATGGATGTAGGATATATGAGGTTGACCTTACAATGACCCTCTTTATTAATGGTCCTTAAAATTTATTTAGGATCCCCGTAAATGATTATTTTCCTTATAGTTTATGTTGGTTAGGTTTTGTTTCTGTTTTCCCCCTTAATTTAATTGGGATTTGTTCTATCTTGTTTTATTGGGATGGTACTAGAAGGTGAACCAAATTGATATGGAGTTGGGGGAGGAGAAAACAAGGGGGGGTGGTTGGACCCGGAGCTGGTGGAGGAAGGGTAGAGGGCATAGCTGTAGCGACCCAATAACAAATTACAAGCCAGAGGTCGCTTTTCCTTCCTCAATTCAGCTCTAGTTCCTACGGAAGCTCTTTGAATATTTTGCCATTTCTTAAATAAGTAGTTACCTTTTGATGGAGACAAATTACCTGCAAAAAGATTCCATATGGAAAACAAGTAATGGGAAATCATCGGATTTGGGACAGATTATTGATAGATATATGATTTGGTAAAGCCAGCAGTTTAACTAGAAAACATTGTCAAATTCTTGTACCACAGTGTAACTTAAGTTACAGAGGTATCTTTCTGATGGGCCATGAAATATTCAACCATAGGTAAACCCGAATAGGACTCCTCCTAAACAACAATATGACTCAGACAGTCTGAATACTCATCCTGAACAATCTACTTATTTGAGAACTCTCCTAATACAGCTCTACTACCTTAAGAGGTAGTCTCCTAACATGACTACGACGCCGGTACATGTATAAAAATTAAGGTATTCCCTTTATTAGGGGGAGGCTGAACTTCATTTTCTAGACCCTCAATTATGTTCTCATAATACTCAACATATTCTTGAAATTTAATTTGGCTGTCGGCGTCTTCGAAAGTCACCCCTCGGTAATTATTGCAAGTTCACTTGATTTCCGAACCTTGTGTGATTTTTGACATCTATGTTATAAGTAAATGAATCAGGGAGATGTGATGTTTGTCCGACCAAATCTTCTCCTAGAAGCTCAAGCAATCTCAGACCGCAAATGGCACCAGTAATTGGGGCATTGGGCCCACGGAGCCCAAAGCCGATGTCCATTTACTCGATAGCAGGCCTATGGAAGGGCCTAAAAAGTGTAGGGAAAACAATTTTTGCATTTCCATTTTCCCTCCTGATCTCTACCTCTTGCCAATGCATCGGGACAAGCCTAACCATCATTTCCGTTAGTAAAACAATATTAGAAACAAGAATGTCTGTCAGCTTTCGAAATTCGAAAGCCTCTCTTTGAACACTTTCTCGATGCCTTTTATGTGGCCCAATCTCACCATTATCGTTCGCCAAGCAAAGCTGCTACACACTGACATGATCTTTTTAGAGTCAGTGACTCATCAGTGCCCTCTTTTCCAGTCAAGAAAGCATTAAACTTTGCTGATCGATCGAATTTGTGAAGAGAGGAAATAAAGCACAGAGACCTCCATATTTGTGATAGGGATGGCCCATAATTTTGTATGCGCGTTTATACCAAGGTGTGGCTGCCGAATGGCTTTCAAAAAAGACAAGAAGATGCTGTCTAACCTTTACGGTCCACACAGCCCACCATTGAGCCCTTCATCATCCACAAGACAACCGGACCATGGAGACTAGACTTCCCTATACTCGTCTTATTAGTGGTTTAATCAGAGAAAACCAGAAACACTACATACAATACAGGGAGTGGAGCCCATGATTCTACACCAGGAAATAATTAGACTTGACTTGCACTTAAAGCGCACATGTAATGGTGTCTTATTATTGCAGTGGTAGAAAGCCCGACATTAATCACTAGTTTGCAATGTGTTGGTATACCGAAGGCACGAAAGACGTCTAGAAAAAAACACTCCAAAGTAATGGTGTTTTATTATTATTTTATAACCATGTGTTCAGATTAGTTTACTGTACCTCGATTAATCATAGAGTGCAGTATTTTTGTTCTACATAAATCAATACAAATCGAATAACTATTAGATAAAAAATTTTAAATATAGCTAAAAAAATTAATAACCTTTATAAGATTTTAAACTTAAAGGCTTAAAAGAAATCGAATCAGTAGCATCAAAACCTTAAAATACTAGGCTAAGCTTCCAGATTAGAGGTTATTTAATTGGGCGAAAAATATAAAGTAAGACCATGTTTGTTTGATTAAAAAATTTAAAATTTAAATTTAAAATTATAAACTTACCATACTAACATTATTTACGTATTTATCAATATAATTCAACATTATATTTTTTAAAAATATAAATACAACTCAATCATTTTTATAAATATATTAATAAAACTAAATATCTCTAAATATTAGTTAGATATTTAAAATGTTTAAAATTTTCTCAAAACCAACGTCAAGCACAGAGAAAAGTCGTTATTCCGATCAGCCGTTTTGACCTGTTGACGCCATCGAGGCCCAGGGTCAAAAGGCTCCTTTTACTTTCGGACCCACAATTTGTGCACCGAACTTCGAGAAGAGGTGCACGCCTTAAACCGCGCGTGTTACTGTGTCGGAGTTATAAATTAATAAATCTAGAAAAGAGCATTATTCTATTTAAATAGAAACCACCAACCAAAACGACGTTTACGGGAACGTGTCTTTGATTTTGATTGCTTCACGGTACACGCGCTTCAAAAGGCAAGCCAAATGCGCCTCCCCCCACCTTCACGTGACGCTTCAGTCTCCCAGTGAAAAGCCAGCTGCTCCGCACCACAGACACCGACCCTTGAGCTTTCCTCTCCCTCCGCAAAGCTCGAATCTATTTACTTTCAGCCTCACACTCGCGCGCTGCGGCGCTCAACCATGCTAATAGCAGAATGAAACTACTTCAACCATACTCTCGCCTCTTCCACTACCTTACCCTCACTTGTCTATCTGTCATCATCATCATCTTCGCCGTCCGCGGTTGTGCTGCGGGATCTACACCGTTAGTGGGGAGCTCGCTTCTACCGTCCGACGTCGTTTCACTGCTGTCCTTCAAATCCAAAGCCGACCTAGACAACCGGCTCCTCTACTCTCTCAACGAGCGCTTCGACTACTGTCAGTGGCAGGGAGTGAAATGCGCTCAGGGCCGAGTGGTCCGTTTCGCACTCCTGGGGTTCGGTCTTCGGGGCGTGCTGGCCCCCAACACCTTGACTCGCCTCGACCAGCTCCGAGTCCTCAGTCTCCACAACAACTCGCTCTCCGGTCCCATTCCAGACCTCTCCGGACTCGCCAACCTCAAGTCCCTCTTTTTGGGCCACAACTCCTTCTCTGGCTCTTTCCCTCCCTCCATTCTACTACTGCATCGGCTTCGGGTACTTGATATCTCGCATAACAATTTCACCGGTCCGATTCCGACCGATTTAATTGGTTTGGACCGGTTTAGCTGCCTCCGGCTCCAGTCTAATCGGTTCAACGGAACTGTCCCTCCGCTGAACCAGTCGTACCTTTTAATATTTAACGTGTCGGACAATAATCTCACGGGGGCCATACCAGTGACGCCAACGCTCTCGCGCTTCGGCACGTCGTCGTTCCAGTTGAACCTCGGTCTCTGCGGAGAGATCATCAATAAGGCCTGCAATAGTTCACGCTCTCCGTTCTTCGGTTCTTCCACTGATGCCACTTCACCTCTCGGCCAAAGCGCGCAATCTCAAGGCATAGTGATTAAAGAACCACCGTCTCCGAGGAAGCACAAAAAAATCGGTCTCGCTCTGGGGTTTTCAATCGGAATCTCTGTTTTAATTGCCTCTCTTCTATGCGTTTTCGGCTTAGTCAAGAAACAGAGCACCCAAGAAAAAGGTTCGAAGCAACCAACTTCTGCGTCGTCGGACGCCGAAACCGCTTACCCTCCCAACCCAATCACGGAAACCCGAATCGAAGAAATGAGCGAGTTACCAAAAAGAATTCCCGAAGTTCGAAAGGTGCAGAAGAGTGGGAATTTGGTGTTCTGTGGAGGTGAGACACAGCCTTATGGTTTGGAGCAGCTAATGAGGGCCTCGGCGGAGTTGCTTGGGAGAGGCACGGTTGGAACCACGTACAAGGCCGTGCTAGATAACCAGCTGATCGTGACGGTGAAGAGGATGGACGCGAACAAGACGGCCGTTACGGGTAGCCAAGTGTTCGAACATCACATGGACGCCGTGGGTGGGCTGCGCCACCCGAATTTGGTTCCCATAAGAGCTTACTTCCAGGCAAAGGGAGAGAGGCTCGTGATATATGATTACCAACCTAATGGGAGTCTCTTCAACCTCATTCACGGTGAGTAACTGAGTAAAGCTTCGTAATTTTCCAGTTGGACTGCTTTACTCGGTGGTTTGGTGCCGAGTTGTGCTTTATGATTTTGACTCGGGCCTTGTCGGTGTTTCATCTGTCCGGACAACCAGTGGGTGGGACATACTAGTGAACTATTTAGTCCTAACGGTTCTGTTCAAATACCGACAGTTGCGGGAGGGACCGTAGGCTTTTGACGTTTGACAGAACGGCGACTCAGGTGGCGTCGTTTTAGTCTTAGACTTGTCCATTCCCTCATTAAATGCGAGAACCTGTTGTTTTCTTAACCACGCTGCTTTGCTCAGTGCGCTGTTATTTATAAACAATAACGACAAGGGTGGCATCGGACAAACCCTGTTGTGTGGCTTTTGGAGAATGTTCCCTGATCATGATTATAGTTTGAGATGCATAGGCTTCTTTTAGAGTTTGCTCAATTTAGATTTTTTATTTTTTTCGAAGAAAATACATCACTTCATTCTTACAGCACAATTTTAAGGCTTCTCTAAAATAGTTGAAATGGATTTCTTTTTCGTCTTTCTTGTATGCATCTTGAGAGATTGAGGTGAGATATTTCTTGAAAATTGGCATGCAAACTCTCTTCGAAATGGAAGATTTCTCTTCTGAAATACTTCCTTTTCTGGTACTTTGTTTTGGTTCTAGATAATACATTTGCGGCAGAAATAAACAGTAAAAAAACACTTCTTTGGTTCATTGCTTTTAAGCAACAACCAACGTTGACTCATTGTGTGTTACTGAAAGTTGCAAATATGTGTAGGTTCGAAGTCAACAAGAGCAAAGCCTTTGCACTGGACATCATGCTTAAAGATAGCTGAAGATGTGGCCCAGGGCCTTGCATACATTCACCAAGCATCAAGGTTGATCCATGGCAACCTGAAGTCCTCCAATGTCCTCCTTGGAGCTGACTTTGAGGCCTGTGTCACAGACTATTGCATTGCGGTACTTGCAGACTCTTCTTCTAATGAAGATCCTGATTCTGCAGGCTACAAAGCCCCTGAGACACGCAGGTCAAGCAGCAGAGCCACTTCAAAGTCCGATGTTTATGCCTTTGGCATCCTTCTACTGGAGCTTTTGACAGGAAAACATCCATCACAACACCCGTTCCTTGTTCCGACAGATGTGCCTAATTGGGTCAGAGCAATGAGGGCTGATGATGGTTGTGAAGAAAACAGACTTGGAATGCTCACAGAGGTCGCTTGTATTTGTAATTTGACATCACCAGAACAAAGGCCCACGATGTGGCAAGTTTTGAAGATGATACAGGAGATAAAGGAGAGCGTGATGGTAGAAGAGAATGCACCTCTTGGATTCTCGTAGGTTTTGCCTGGATTTACACGATTGGTGCAAAGAAGAGAATCAAGGTAGTAGCCGAAGCCAGCCATATATTTTGGAAGGGAGGCTAAGTACACACCAAAAAGGAATATAGAAGGGGGGAAAAGTTTGAACTATTTGCTTATTGGGCTAGGCTTGAGGGAGGGATAGTAAACTCATATCCATAACCTCCTGCTGTAACTCTCTGTTTTGGTGGATAACTAGTGATTTTATAGAACCAATTTTTTTTTGCTCTTGCACCTTTTTGGTTATGCTGGTCAAATTCACCTCTAATTATGAAGAAGGAAAGTTTTATAGAAAATCTTGCTGCATTAAGATCAATGGCATTTATCCAGAAACTAGAAACCATCAAATGGATGCACTGGCATGGCAATTGGTGCTTGGCGGTGATGGCAGGACCGGATAAGTTGGAAGTGGTGATCAGCATTCGGCGAAGGGTTACATTGCAGCCAGACAATTTAGGCAAATGTGTATCTCTCCATTACTCCATATCAGGCGGAAAGAATAGGATATCTCCAATGCACGAGTACAATAAGCAGCTCTGTATTTTATGATTTCAGCTGCCTGATGTCAATGAAACTGCACAGGGTGGAATCTCCAGTGAGGTTCTCGAAAAATGGCTTACCTATCTAGGAATAAGACATTTTTAGCCTATTTTCTTTACATAGTACTATGTTCCCGATAAAACTCTAAAAAAACCAAACAAAAAATTCTGCACATTTTTAGTGTAAAAAAAAAAATTCTCGACCAACATTTTTTAATTGAAAATATTCTTTCATTGTTCTTATTTTACCTGTAGCCTTACTTGAAATTGCTGCCATGTTTCTTTTTTATTTCTCCCCTCACCACCCATCAAAGAATTAGATTTCCTGCTTAAAACATGCTTCAGACAATTATCCATGATAGAATAAAACCGAATGGAACCTCAGAAAGAGCAAGCAAGTTTGAAGGGCAAATATGGTATCCCGTACAATTCCCTTTCCTTTGTGCTAATTAAGAGCGATCTTATCCACTTTCCATCATAAAATCCAAAGGGGAATCCCACACTCAAGATTGATAGAGATGCGCTGCTTTTAGTAGTTAGGGAACCCCCAACCGACAAACTAAGGACAGCCACCAAAAGAAGGCGTTGCTTAGCCTGCGACACTCTTTAGGACTGGGACACCAACTAGACCAAGATCATATAATCTACCATTAGAGCCAAATCGAAGCTGTTTTGTCGGAATTATGGACGTTACCGGACCCAAACTAAATGAATAAACTCAAACGATAACATGTATCTAAGAAAGTTATTTGGAGAATCATTTACTAAAAAAAAATTATTTTTTTCCTCGGGCTGCACGAATCTTGGCACGGCATGTAATTCTCCGACTATGCTTCCGTCTGTAAGGTTCGCGAGTACTAGGTTGAGTGCAAGTTAAAGTTGAGTCCAAGCCTATAAGTTCTAACTGGGCTTGTCTGACCTCTGTTGGTTTTATTGTTAAATCAAATGAGTCCAACAAGAAGTTCTTCTAGGCTTGGAGTCTTCTTGGCTACATTTCAATCTAATCTTAATCATCTTCTAAACAAAAGGAACATCACGAACATACACTATGTACAAAAACGAAAGAGCAAAATGAGATGCATCAACATGAATAAGTAGTATCTTTTCAGCATGTGCAATGCTTTCTCTTAGGCATCTGCCTTTTCTGACGACTTCAATGAGCCTGAGAAGCCCTGCAGATGTAATCTTCAACTACTCAACTCAGAAAATATATTAAGATACCGCAGGATCACATCCATGTCTCAACCACAAGATCGTGGAAAATGCCAATCTCCTCTTACCAATTTATCAGTTGCCTGCATCCAGATAGAAAAGAAAACAGTGAAGTCAATTGACTAGTATTGAACTTACACTACAAGTGGAAATGGTCAGCTTGAAGAACAGCGGATGGTGGCCAAGTGAGGTTGGTCACTCGGGCAGCAAATGCACATGCTTCCGAAGTAATATTTCATTGCAAGAAAAATAATGATGTACCGATACGCTAACATCATGGATATTTATGAAGTCAGCTTAGAAACAAAGTCGTTCTGTTTGGAAAAACGTGACAATATCTCTATCAGGGCTGGACCTTCTACATTTTAATTCATGAAGACTGTAAGTAGACCTTCTGTCTTTCCTGGTACCAAATTCAACCTGGTTTAGAAAACAAGCAAAAATTACCTATAGATCTTCCCACTGAGCCCCCCGTCTTGGATCCTATATGTCAGTCACATATGTATGCCAAAAAATTGGGTGATGAATATGGGGTCATCACATTGAGTCAACCAGAGCTTGTGGCTGAGGCCTTGGCCTCATGATTGTCTCATCACTTTGCTTGATCAATTCTGAGAGTCTCCATGGTTTCTGCCACTTCCATTTGAACTGTAATAGCCACTGGTGATGACTTCTCTTCCGCCTCCAGAGTTTACCCGCTTGTCCTACAGCTGCTAGTTTCTTCATTGACAATTGTCCTACAGGTACCATCTGCAGCCATGACCATCTCTAGTTAATCAAACAGGGTGAGAACTCAATATTGCAGCCTGAGGAAGGGGAGTTACATTTAGAGTCGGGTCTAGAAATGTAGCTTGCTCCCTGACTGATCCATTAACAATTCCGGGAGTAAATTTCAGTTGCTTGGGTGCTGGAAGCGATATTGGAGATAGGGAGGCACTCATATCATCAGCTAAGTGTTTTAATGGAGTGCACAAATTACCCTGTTAATTTCCATTCAGAAGTGTAAAAAAAAATACCCAGAAAAAAAATACCCAGAGTCAGTAGATATAGAATATTTGATTAGAGTGTATTTCTACTCTTTTAGAGTCTCAAGAATCTAATCATACATAATGCATGATTTTCACCAACGGTCAAAAGAACATGAGCTACTAGAAGGTTATATCTTAGTAAACATCGCCACTCGAAAACTAAGCTTCAGTATTGTGGATTTGCAATCATATACTATAAAGTAGGATTTTGGAATCTATTGTCAATCTTTTAGCCTCTCTTCGGATGGTCAATTTTTTTTTTTGTGTGAAATATTTTTTTATTGGAAGTAGTGTAGATTTTATTGAGGTTTGTAAAAAATGTGTTAAGAATTTGTAAAAAGGTGTTGGAGATTGTGAAAAGTTGTTGGAGTTTGTGAAAAATATATTGGAGTTTGTGAAAAAAAAATTGAGAAATTTTTGAGCCCATCCAAACAGAGGATCAGAAGAATACGGTTTTGGATTACACTACAGCTTTAAGCAGATGATCTCACCGAAGCTGAGGAATCCAAGCCAATTGCAACAGCTAGTTTCCCTGCTTTTTGCTCCTTTACGAGTTCTTTTCTCTGTGCTTCACTCTGTCGTAATAGAGATACAAGCTCCTTCAGCTGCTCTTTCATTTCGTTAATCTCCAAGTTCTTTTCCCACAACTCACACCTGTTGATAAGTATGCTCAAACATTAATACTTCAAAATATTAGGGCAAAACTTAAGCCACTGCATTGGTGCAGGAAAAAATGGACTTGTTTGTCATGCTAAAGCTTCAGGATGGGCTTTTCGTACAGACTTCAGAGGCTATTAACTCTAATATAGTTGGGTAAAACTCAAACTGTCTTATGGAACTTGAATTGCCAGAAATAAAGACCTAAAAAAAACTTGGCCCGATATAAAGGCCAAACAGGCTTTTAAAGGGTTGTACAAGAACCTTGCTTCTGCAGTGGCATTAAACATGTGTTGAAGCAAGGTCTTAGCATCTCCCATTGAGCGTAAGTGATTCCAACGGCCACGACCAATTGAGGCACGCTCCCTCCCTTCTGCCTCTGAAAGCTGTGAAGCCATAGCCACAAGTGCATTTGAAGACATGCTCAGCATGTTCTCCACAGAAGCTATCCTTGCTATTCTTGCATTTGGCGACATGGATAACAGTCTAAGTGGTTGGACAACAAAAGAATGTAAGAAAACTGGTCCAATATAGCAACCAAAGATACTGGCAATTTCCCATATACTAATAATATTACCTGAATGCATAATTACTACAAATATTTACCACTCACTACAAGTGGGCAAAAAACTTCAAGGACATGATGCCATAGCAATATACCTGGAATATCCATTCTTCCCCCTTGGCGGACTCTGCTCGTTAGAAGAAAACTGATCCACTTGTTTCAATAAGGCCAACTCCTCTGCCAATGCAGCTTGTCTATACAATAATTGCAACGAAATTGGACATTGGAGATTTCTAAGAAAGCTTGCAATATTATGGCAAATATAAAAGAAACAAAGTGGCGAATACATACACTTGGCTTTGCTTTTCGTATTCAAAACGAACTTCATGCACATTCACCATGACTTCTAGCTCATGATCAAGCCACCTTTGCAAAGATTTTTCATTGCCCTAGAGATACAATTCATATGAAATTGGTGCAATATGATTTTATAGAAGATATGATAGTAATTGAAGTTGGGAATGGGTTGTCTTTCTGGCAGTGGGTCATGTTTAAATTGCCCCATCGGTTAGTAATCATGTTAGAAAGAACCTCTATATCAAACCTTGTTAGAATCAATTGAAACCAACATACCAACTTGCTTATACTAAATATATGTTTGATAATTATCTATCACAAATGTGTGTGTTTAAACATTATAAAATATCTCGGGCTGGTATCAAATGGATCATAACTGGGTCTGCTAGGAGCGTAACCCAATTTCAAGCAGTCTATAAACATGTGGCTAGGATTTAAATCGATGTGGCCAATTTACAAATTGCAATATGAAGTATAGATTATTTACCTGCCCAATCAGTGTATGTCCGATGTATGTCACTGAAAGCCGCAAGAAAAGATTAGGAAGTCAAAGTAATAATAACCAGAAAATTCCATGAAAAATATTTACCTGAGGGGTCCCGTGCAGTAGGCTTACGGGCTTCCAACAACTCTTTCAACCTTCTTGTAGCCATAGCAGCCTCTTCTGTCTTTCTCTGAAGAACCTGGGGAAAATACTATAAACGATCAGTCACAGGCCCCCATATCCCAATAGCCACATTACATTGATCAGCATTGGTATGTTTTCCTACATATGCACTATCCATAAACTAGAAAGCTTCAATTGAGAGTCTCTTTGGTGAAAAGAACAATTCGTTCGAGTCTGCCTCCAGGATGTCTCTTTCATCATTTTCACAGCTGCATTACCCTTCCTTGGGTGAACCTTTCAGCCCTTCCAGTTCATACCCTATGATGGTGCTTTGGTTACTTTAAATTTGGATTGACTTATTCCTCTTATTTCTGTAGGTTTTCCTTTTGACCTTCTGGATCTTACTCTTTAACGAAGTTCTAGCTTCCAAATAATAGCCCAAGGCCATTCAGATTTCTGGTCCTGTATTTTGTTGTTAAATTACCGTTTCAGTCTAACTCTGTATTTATCCTGTACTCCACAAAGGGAGAAGGGAGTACAATCTAGAGTAGTTATTTTTCATTGTTTTTTCTCTATTTTCTTCTTCTTTTCACACTAGACTGGATTCCTGCTCATAATTACCAAACTGTTCTTCTACTGTTCAGAATGATAAGAGGGAGAGATAGGCAGACAGACAAACATAGACAGAGGTGAGAGTCAGGTGTAGATATAGGTTGCATTTTGGCATTTCAACAGCTCCAAAAAAATAGCTAGATATAATATTTTACCATTTTCTGGCGCTGATTCAGAGCTTCAAGTTTATGTCGTTCATACTTGTTTCTCCTTCCCTCCTTCCTCAGCTGCTTGAGATCATGTTTAATGGCACAAGAAAAAAAAGGTCAACTATAAAACACTGAATAAGCTGCATTCCACACCACTGATAAACGCAACAACCTAAAACCATTAAAGCATTAAAGCACTTGACATTTATACAAACTTTTCTGCCTCAATATTAAGAATTCTAATGACTTGTACCCAAAAAAAGTATTGTAAAGGCTGAAGATTTAGTAGTTGCCTTTTATAAATACAATTAGATGAGGAGACAGTCTCGCCAAGTATGAGCAATTTCTTCCTTAGAAGTTAAAATTTACATGTACTTTAACACAGTCCAATATCTAATGATTCTGTTGAGGTTTTAAACAGAGGAACCTGGTCATTTCAGAAGGAACATCTGTAGGCATTCTTTTCTTTTTTGGTTAAATACATCTATGAGTACTAAATATCTCGAATGCTACCACATTCCTGTTTTCCAATCTACATGCAATAAACATCTTCAACAAAGATGGTTCTACTGAAAATCCAGCATTAAGCATAACCTGAATGCACAGGACATCAGTACCCTTGGATTTGCAGCTAAGAAAGTAACCCAATAAAGTTTCCAGGTAGAAAATGAGCACCTGAAGCAATTCCTTCTCACGAGAGGTCTTCCATTGTCGACATTGTTCTGCCACTTGTTTTATCTTATGCTGCATCTGGACCTGGAACATGAATAAGAAAGACGAATCCAACAATCATGAGATATCACACAGTTGGATATGAATCTAAACTTGGTTAAGCATTATAATAAGAACCACCTTCTGAGACCTTATACACAGTATTTCAGCTTGCAGGTGCTTAGCTGCTTCATCACTTTTCTGTTTTTGTTTCAAAAGTTGGACCTGGTTTTCCTGTTTCTTCTTAAGATCTCTAATCTGTAGTTCATAAGGCGGAATGCACAGATTGATCAAGAATCCTAGTCTACATAAACAGAACAACACTTTTTAATGAAAGTTTCAAACATCAATCAGGAACTTATGAACAACAGCCTGACATTTAACCTGTGTTTCAAGTGCCTTTAGTTTTTGAGCATGAATTTCCTCCATTTTCTGTGTGTATTCATCAGAATTAGCAGCAAGATTCTCAGCTTTTGCCAACAAACGATCCCTTTCTTGCTGTATTTATGCAACTGATCGTCAGCCACAGAAGTGAAAGCGTAGTAGACACTAATAGAAACTCATATTTTAACCTGCATGATTCTTTTCTCTTCCTCAAGTTCGATGATTTTCTTCCCAAAATGCTGCTTGAGTGCTTCAGTGTCAATTCCCCCAAGACATTTCATCTCAGACTGAGCAAAAATAAGTCTTGTTAAAGGACTAATAGAGCAGTGAAACATACAGAAACTACAGTGCTCGACTAAAATATGCTAGGGGTAAGACGATTAAATCCAAAAGGTAGAAGTGGCATCTACAGAAAAGGCAAAAAGATTCAACATACTTTAGAATTGCATTTCCAATCCTTTTGTTTTTGTTCACTTTGTATTCTCAAAAATAATATAGTACTTAAAAGAGAGTGATTTCACAAGACAGGGCCCAAATATAGATGTGAAAAATATCTGAGAGGCAAAAATATCTTCTTCAGCAGGAGGCTAGAGAGTCAAAGAGGCATCACGCAGAATGCATCCAATATAATAACACGTTGGGTGCATATGACGTTGGTTCAGGATTTCCTCTCTGTCACCTCTTTGTTTTTGGCAAGCAAACCATTGTAGATGTTAAAATAAAATTGAGTGCATATTCCAACTTCATTCAGTCAGAGTACATGCATACCAGTTAGATTGTTAACTTTCCCTTTCAAATCGATGATCTATATAGACATAACAGTGCATAAAACAAGACAAATAAGTGGAACCTCTTTCTGCTCCAAACGTTTGTTCAACTCATTCAACTCTTTATCCATGGTATCTCTCAGACATGTATGCTCCCACTCTTCAGTTACTTCATCAAATTCCCTGGAATTCTCACCTGAAGAAATGAGAATGAGATGCCAAACTTTGAAGAACTGGACTAGCAAGCCAAAACCTTAATTATGGAACAAAAGAAACCATTCCACAACCCCTACCCCAGTCAACCCTTTAATGCCCCACCTCCATCCCCATTCTATGCTGTGGAGAAACTGCGTTGATATGTTAAATCAAGCCTAAAACAGCCAAAATGGCACAAACATTACACCAAAATCAGTGGATCACCTGATATGGCTTCAACTATCAGACCATCAGATGAGTCCATGCTCTGAAATCCCCTCTTAAGTCGATCACTTTCTGCAAAACAGATTTGCCCTCCCTGAAAAATAAAATCTAGTGATATAAATACTAATGTAGCAAGTTCGGTAAAGTAGAAAGCGTATATAAATGCAGACAAGGGGAAGATAAATAATTAGAGTCTCTTAACATACTTGAGCATCTATTTCATACCGCTGTATGACACCACATCTGCTATGATATTCAAGAAGTTCTCGAGAAAGGTCCCTATTGGTTGCCTCAAGCCAAGCAATCCGATCCTCAAGTATCTATACAATGGAATAAACATTTTGCCACCAAGGATATTCCATTAATCCTCAAATAGATGTAATGCAGTAACTACTATGATCTAACAACACGCTATTCAGAATAAAGCAAGTACCTGCACTTCATCTGAGGGCACTGCTGCCCCACGAGAACAAAGCTCTGCCTGCAAGTACTTTAGCTGCTGCCGCATATGTTGCATCTCATTGGACATTAAATCTCTATTAACCTACAGCCAAAAACAAAAGGCCTTCATATTTCGCTTCAGAGTATGTGGAACTTAAAAGCATATAGCATTCCTTATCTAAAACTAGCAGAGAGTGAGGGGATTAAGGATAAAATGCAGTTTGTTAGATGAGATTAAGAATAAAATGCAGTCTTAAAAAAGTAATCTAAAAAACTTACAACAGGTTTATTGTGAATATTGCGAGCACGATTTGCATATTTGAGAGTATTAAGACTTTCCTCAGCATTGATGTCAGCAGGACTGATGCAAGCTGGAACAAGGATCACAATAGTGGACAAGCACGAAAACATTTCCAATTTCAATTAAAAAAGCAATCCAAACCAAAAGGTACAAAATGTAACACCTTTTTTGAACCAAACATGAGACAACTTCCGGAAAGACATGGAGTGAGTGGCATCTTCTAGTACAAAAGTAGGGGGGAAAAAAGACTGCTCCACCCAATTTATATATCTCAGAGAAAGAGAATATCATGTTTAGAAAAAGGATATTCCCAAGTAAGATATACTTCCATAATAAAATGTGGAAATTTAATAACTCCTTGTTCAAAAGGAATTAACCAGAGAAAGTAATTTCCTTTTTCAGACAGGATATTACTGAAACAAACGAAAAAAATAAGGTGAAGAGAACTCACTTCTATTTCATTGTTTAGCTAGGCAACCAATGAATTCAGATCTTTATGCTTGATTTTGTCTAAATATAATACTATCTTCAATATAACCATCAGTACCCTTGGACAAAAAAATTTTAACCATTAAAGAATTACTTTGAGTTACCTATCATGACAGTTCTGCTGTTTCCACCAAGTGAATCCTACCAAGGAGGATAAAAGAACCTCAATCAGAGAACTAACAGAAAAGAAGACGAAAATGGAAAGAAAGAAAGAAAAGAACAATCAAAACTAAAAACATGGTCTTTATTACTTAATCACACTTAACCAATGCAGTAATTATTATATTTTCCCTCAGTTGAAAAAACATGCCTATGAGACAGTAAGGTTCTCATCAATAACGTAGATATGGACATTACGTTAGACCAACCTGCAATAGCCGAGTAAGTTTACTGTCTCGGTAAGGGACGTGAACACCCTCTTTCCTTTTTTTATCATCCCCTAGTGCACTGATGACATTGCCAAGTGCAAGTAGACCCTTGTTTATGTGTATACCTGTTCACAGAACTAGAAATTCAGGTTGGAAATCCAGTACGAGGGGCATTTCCTCTCAAATGAAAACTGCCTCTTCCTACTGCAAGGGTGTTTCATGAAACCAAACCACCTCTGCCTGATCAGGTACCATGGCTTCGCTCGTACACAACAAAAATGCACAATAGGAATACCAGTGCACAGTTTTACCAACCTTCTTTAAACCGAAGACCATCAGAACCTGTTCTTTTTGCTCGTTCAGATCCAGCAAGGTCTACCAGATGGAGCTTTGCACAAATATACTCTTCACCCATATCCTCATCTGAGGTGTCATTCCCAGGCAGAACTGAGCTGATTTTGTGCATCTGCTCTACTGTGATTGTGAATATGGCATGTGACCGACTAGTACAAGCATGTAGATGGAAAACATACAGATTTGATCATTATTTGTAATGATGAAATGAGCCTCTCCTAGGATTGAAATAATGACTGGAACCGATATTAATAAATCATAATAATATTAAATAATGTGTTTCATTTAAGTTCGTGCTTTATCACACAAGAATTGCACCTTAATATTAATAAATCATAATATAAACCAATTGCATCGATATTGGTGACAATATACCACCATGCTGAAACGTTCTGAACCTAGCTCTTTAATGAGTTGATTACTAGAAAACCAAATGTTTCATGGTATGCCAATATACATGAGATTGTGGTCTCATAAGTCAGCGTCTAAATTGTAATTATGCATGAATAAAAGACATACCTAGACTGGTTGTTCATATTTGTACTCCCAGTTGCCCTGCTTAAAGAGCCTTGCTCCAGGCAAGAGGCCATTTCTTGTAATGTACTAACGGCAACTTCAGTTGATCCTGCTAGTGTTATAGCTCCAGTTGATGTTTCACGAATTTGAATTGGACTCCTTCCAGCAATAGCAACTTTTCCAGCATGTCCGTTAGTAGACGCCAGTTTACTAATAGATTCAAAATCCAGTAAGTCCCTTACTTCATCCTTCAGAATCTTCAAATTTAAAAATTTTAATTAGATTCTCATAAGATGCAAGGAACTAAAGGGGTCTATGAAAAGAGAAAGGAAGATGTAGCCATTATATCACTCTTGCAAATTTATACCCTGTTTTAAGGTGAACTCTATTCAAAAGAACTCGTGGAATAGAGTTCCAGAAGTACTGGAATTATCTTGTTTGCAAATTAAGCAAAGTTAAGTTTTTCAACTGGTTAGTCCGGTTTACTTGTTGGGCAACTTGAACATAACTTAAAGAGTGAATCAGTAGCTCAGAAAGAATCTGTGTTTAAACCACTTGACTGGAAGAATATCAAGGTATTAAGCACAAAAAACCAACCATTACCTCTATGAAGGATACATGCAACTGGATTTGTGTCTGATCCTTCAATTTTTCAATCTTGTTGAAAACTGAATTCATAACTTGAGGAATCAGTCCTGTCTGGCAACCATCCTTGAAGCTAGTCCCCATGGTATACGTTTTCCCAGATCCTGTCTGGAGCATGCATATGTGCCAGTAACTACCTGAAAATAGACACAAGGACAAGGACTTCGCTCAAAAGTATTTGTACGGGATAGACATTACCTGACCATAAGCCAGTACAGTAGCATTATATCCTTGGAATAACCCATCAACGAGTGGAGCGATGCATTCTTGAAACATGGCAGACGAAGGAGATCCACTGCTTCCATAGACATGATCAAATGTAAATGAATGAGTGACAATTTGTATCTGCTCCACAATGAAAACTAAGATCAGATTCTCCTCAATTTAGCAGTAAAGAAAATGTTGCAGGTATAAACACCAAAAACAACAAGTCGGATCACCTAGAATTCAATAGATTTTCCGGCAACGCCAGAAAGATATTAGGTTTTAGCTTAAAAGACGGAAGACCCAGTTCCTCTCTCTCTCTCTCTACTTGAGCCAATCCTTAGTTTCTTTCAAACCAATCAAAATAAGCAACCAAATCAAAACCACGAGACACCCTTTAAACCAAAACTGCGATTCAGAAGCACCAATAATTCAATATAATCTGCCCGAAACACCAGAAAATGTGTCAGCTTTTAGCTTAAAAGAATAAACCCGCATACAAAACGTAAACCAGAGCAGCCGACATCCATAATGTCTAGTTCTTCTCGGGAGGCGAGAAAATGCAGCGTACCTGAGGCTTCTTGGGTATAACAGTAACACATTCTTTACAACCTTGAAGGCGTTCATCGGCGATAAGGGGACGTATATGAACCGCAACCTTGACACAACAATTCTCAGAAGCTTCCATGCGCAACACTTGCGTTGCACTTGGTTCAAAAAGAATGAAGAACAAGAAGAAGTCTAGGCAAACAGGTGGGTATGTTACGTATTAAATACTAATTCTGTTCAAATTTGGTCCACTTGCTTGATCAATTGGAGAGAGAGTGGATTTTAACTCCTACGAGAGAGAGAGAGAGAGAGAGACGAAGGCGGTAGTGGTGGTGGTTCGAAAAAGAGGAGTAACAGAAGGCAGGAGGAGCTAACTGCAATCACAATACCAAATCAGCAACTAATGCTTCCTGATGAATTCACGTTTTTTTTTTTCTTTTCCTTTTTCTGCAATCTTCACTCTCCCCTTTCTCATACACTCCCTAAGTCACTCGAACACTTCCCCTTTCGGTCTTTCCTATGTAGCCCTCATCTGCACTTCAAGCATCCTCTCTCGCTCTCTCTCTGTTGACCGCCAGTAGTAGTTCTTTGTTCCAATTGTCATGCTCCGGTCTCCCACGTCCACCACCTGCTTAATTTTTTCGGAAAAATAAAAGTATTCCTCCACACACCTTTCCTCTTTCTTTCTTTTTCAATTTGTTTTTTCCTTTCTGACAACCCTTCCCATTGAACTATATAAAACAAATACCATAATAGAATATATTTTCGAACCACAAAATTTGAAGAAAATTTAGCTCAAGAGTCTGAATGGAGAAAATACAGTGCAGAAGTGAATGTGATAGTGAGGGATAATTTTCACCTTCTGGGGAGTGGGTTAAGACAGGTTCTATGTAACTTAGGATTGAACCGAAACTGGTTGATGTTGATCGGTCTTGAAAAGTTCCAGTGAACCATATGATTACGGCTTGGCCTTATTCATTATCATAGGTCATTAACCAGTAAAAACGTCTATATTATCCGAATCATCCCTTAAGTTTCTCTTATCCTCTTTCATCCGTGAAAATCTGTCGACATTGTCTATATTCAACTCCCCTCTAGTCTCTGTTATCATTCTTTAGGCTTTCTGTCCTACCTTCGAAGTCAGTCACGATCTTAATCTTCCTATTGACGCACCTTAAACCCAATTACTAATTATCTTCTCTTCTAAATTACTAATCTTTATGTTTTAATGTTTGCTACTAATTTTTTTAGATTTTTCGCTTAAAATTCAAACCAATGGATCTTGACAATTATTATATTAGTCACTTACATCTTCAATCACTGTTCCTTGTAACATTATTGGACAGAAAACTCCAATAAATTATTAAAATACATCCTAGAATTCAGTAATCTTACAAAGTCATATCACGTTGTTTCTTTTATGATATGTCGTCAAATACAACGATTCGTCATTTCCTTTTCATACAAGGCTGAAAATTTTGCAAGTAGTATATTATTTTAATTTTGTAGCCATTCAGAAGAAAGCAAAAGAGAGAAAACCCTTCAAAGTTTCGAGCAAATATTAGAAAGTTGTTCCTCCGATCCATAAAAAGGACAAATCTTTTTCCTTTTTATTTTTTCGCCCGACCCAATCTGTTTTGAAAGAACGTTGTCATGAAGAATAGATTATCTCCCGTCCATCAAACTGCTAAGCAATTCACGTATGCTTCGGATATTCATATACAATATTTTTTTTGGTAATTGGGTCGCAAAGATGGCAACTTGGCCAAAGTAGACTAGGTTTAAAAGGCAACGGGTCGGACCGAAAGCAATGGCCACGATAACATTTGGGATAAGTAATAAGTAGCTTTTGGGCCCTTATTCACATGGTCTCGTAGTTTACTTCTCGGGTGTGTTTGTGTTGTAAAATTTTAGTGTTGTTAAAATTTTAGGTATTGAGTTTAGTGAAAAAGTGAAAAGAGAGATCATTTTTTATATTTTTTGTAGTGAATAGTAGTGATTTGATGGAGGAGAGAGAGATTATATTGTAATTTTTTATTGTGTTAAAATTTTAGAGTGTGTAAAATTTTAAGACGCAAACGCAGCCGTAACCTTTGTATAATCTCCTTTTTTTAATTATTTTTAAACTGTTTTAAATCATATATACTTTTAAACCTCTGTTAGGTCACTAGGTTGATCTGGTTTTCTGAAGGGTGCCTGTCAACTTTCTTATTTGCTAATGGCTTCATTAGGATTGATGGGATGTGATGAGAGCTGGGCAATTCACATGTTTTTGTTGTCTTTGTAGGACATTAATTTTGACTCGTTAAACCTAACTTCATTCTTTATAATTTTTTCAAGAAATATATTTATGTGTTTAAGAAACTCTTAAGTAATTAGAAATTATACATGTGCTAGCTGATGAAAATAGCAGTTCTTATACCCTCTTTTTGGCGTTGGTATACCCATAAAATAACGTCTATAGCAATGCTTTTGTCTTCATTCTTATTGCTTGAATTTATTCTTGTCAAGCAAACATCCGGCTTTTAGGTATCAGAATTCTGAATTCGAGATTTGAATTTATACTTCATTTAAATTTTAATTAAATATTACACATATTAGGATTAATTCTAATTAAAGGAGAGTTCAACCATGAGAGGAGTATTAGAAAATAAAATTTATATCTTCTCATCAACTTATACTTTTGGAATAAGCATAGATTCATGTTGCATATGATCTCAATGATGTAATTTTCAATATGCTCAAGGGGAAGGAATGGGTGAAGAACAACGAGATAAGGTACAACACAAAGATCTCAACGAGATAAGTTTCCTTTCTTTAGCTAAGGTCAAAAGCAATACTTTTGTCTTCATTCTATCAGGTTTGCTTGAATTTGTTCTTATTTTACGGCAAGACACATGTCAAGCAAACTTCAGGCTCTCCTAATATCAAAGTTATAGTCCTAAGTTCGACTCCAGCTCAATTTCAAATAAATTTTAGGGTTAATGATCAAAATAGTCCTTGAGTTTTATGCCCTTTATCGATTTGGTCCATGGGTTTCCAATTTGGTCACATACGTCCTTAGGTTATCCTCATTTATCAATTTGGTCACATAAGTCCTTAGGTCATCCTCATTTATCAATTTGGTCCCTGGGTTTCCAATTTGGTCACATAAGTCCTTAGGTTATCCTCATCTATTGATTTGATCCTTCCATCCAATTATGTCTCCTCCGTGCACAGTCAGCTAACGGTGGGCCACGTCACCACCAATAACATCGCGACACGTGTATGCTTTTTTATTATTAAAAAAAACTCACGTCCACCTGACATATTCGTAAAAAAAAGAAAAAAAATCGAACGGGGGAGACCCCATTCGATCGACGAAGGGAGCCCAGATCCATGTTTTACCAAAAATCAGTCATGCCGATCGTCTATTTTTCACGGAGCGAAGAGATATCCAATCTGAAGCCGTTGGTGATCTTTGAGATTTGAATCGTGTCGTGGATTTTCTATTTGTTGCTCTCTGTTTGCAGATTGATTTGGGAGTAGTGGCTCATTTTGATGAGACGTCAAAGTAGAAATTGGACGGAAGGACCAAATCGATAAATGAGGATAACCTAAGGACTTATGTGACCAAATTGGAAACCCAGGGACCAAATCGATAAATGAAAATAACCTAAGGACTTATGTGACCAAATTGGAAACTCAGGGATCAAATTGATAAATGAAGATAACCTAAAGACTTATGTGACCAAATTGGAAACCCAGGGACCAAATCGATAAAGGGCATAAAACCCAGGGACTATTTTGGTCATTAACCCAAATTTTACTTATATTGTGACTCTCAATTAAAGGAGAATTTAGCCCAGAGGAGATATGACCTTGATGATGTAGTTTCCTATATATTTAATCGGAAGAAATGGGTGAAGAAGAACACAGAGATCTCAACCTCAAGTTTCCTTTTCTTTACCTAACTCTCCATCGATTGTATTAATTCTCTGTATCCTACGTCGATTAGCTTGTATGCGTGGCAAGTAATTAACCACTGGGAGGCCCCGCTGGAAGGATTTCAGGGCAGCCCAAGTTCGTAATGGATTGGTTAGTTGTTGGAATGCGACGTAGTCTTCACCTGATCTGAACATCTCGTACCAACCGACCTGATTAGTTAATGTAAAAGTTGATGATTTTGGAGCTGCGACCAGGTTTAATTATCGGACAACAAAACAATGTGGTTAGAAACAATTGTTTGTGTTTTGGAGACTAAAAGGTTATTCACTTGACAGTCTTGACTTGTGAAAGTTACAAAGGCTTTCTTCTTGTAGCTACTAAGATATGGATTTGTCGTGCAGATCATGTTTCTGGTTAAAGAATGCCTTCAACAGCAGGGCAAGCATAACTCAAGCAAGACAAATGAGAAGCATGAATTCTCATAAAATATAGTCTTTATACGTACATTATATTTCATTTCCGAATAATGAATGCCTGTTGAGCATGCATGCCCCTCAACAGCAATGGCAGATGCAAAATTGTCAATTACAGATTCTAAACCTAACAAAAATATATCAAATAACAGGGCGTTCTTGCCCAACCAAACAGTTTTGTAGAGGAACAGCATGGATTAGGATGGACCTCTGTATTAGTTAAATTATGACTACATAGTACCAAAAATGGGGTACAAGGAGTCAACTCAGAGTCCGAGAAGTGACTTTCTTGTAGACTTCAAAAACCAATGTTTTTTCTCTTAACATGCAGTGCTAAGATCCCAAGATTTTAACTGTTAAACCCCGGAGCATACCCACAATCAGGGCGACATATTTGCATGCTAGATCTTATTAAACAAAACCTTGAGCCTCTCTCTCTCTCTCTGTTCCATTGATACCTTGTATGATTAATGGTGAATGATACCTTTCTTTTTCCGAAGTGCTTTCTGCTTATGTGGGCCTTTACATCACATGCTCCTGCCTTTTAATTCAGATCATCCGTTTTCTCTTCCTTCTCAACTTGATTGTTGCCCACAAACTAATAATCTTTACGTGCTAGTGCATCAGGCCGTACTCAGGATAAGTGGTGAAGTCCATCGCCCTACTTCGACCGACTACATGGGAGACACTGTAAAGTGACAATCAGATACAGAGAGAAAAAGCTGGTTTTTATGGTACAATGATGGCTGTGGCCCTCCCATCGTCCCAAACTAGAGAAGAAAATTTGAATTATAACCGGAATTGTTTGTATTTTCATTCAACGTGAACAGCAAGAGCCGATTACATAGGATATTTAAAGTAAAGTATGTAGTGAAGGCAAGAGAATAATTATATTTAAAAACTATTAATTAAAAAAAAGCCGTTGAACTTGACGCGTCCTTTGTCTCCAATTGAAGCCTTTCTTTTGTTTAAAACTGGATGAATCCCGTTGATTTGGCAAAGGCAAATATGTTGCACTTTTGACTTTGTCAATGCTGAGCAATAAATGAGGCAAGTCATTATGGTGCAATATTTCCTCCTTTAACTTGATTTTCGGCAGGCAAATTATTCCTTGCAATATTTTCTCCTTTAGCTTGATTTTCGGCATCTCCTTTATCTCTGCAAAATTCAGTTGTTGCTCTGATTTTGATCGTTGTACATCGAGCTGGTTTGTGTTAATACCCTCCTGCAAACTGTGCCGGGGTTGGAGGCAAAGTTTGGTTCGAAAATGGGCGAGGGAAGCTTTGGACATTGGTTTAGTGAAAATATCAGCAACTTGATGCGTAGTGGAGACATGTCGAGTAACAAGGAGACCAAGGGCAACACGTTCACGCACAAAGTGATAATCTAATTCAATGTGCTTGCTGCGTGCATGGAAGACCGGATTAACTGTCATGTGTAGAACGCTGAGATTATCACAAAACAAGACAGGGAGATGTGGCATGGGAACTTGAAGATCTTGGAGAAGGAAGGTCAGCCATGTAAGTTCAGCAGTAGTGTGGGCCATTGCTCGGTATTCAGCTTCGGTGCTTGATCTGGAAATGGTAGTCTGCTTCTTTGCACACCATGAGATGAGATTGTGGCCAAGGAATGTAGAATAACCGGTTGTGGATCGTCGAGTAGTAGGACACCCTGCCCAATCTGCATCAGAAAAAGCACAAAGATCAAGTGTAGTGCGAGAAGTAAAACTAAGCCCAAGATGAATAGTGCCCTTAATGTATCGCAAAATACGACGCACCATTTTAAGATGTGCAGTAGTAGGTGCGTCCATGAATTGGGATACAAAATTGACACTATATGAGAGATCAGGCCGAGTAAGTGTTAAATATTGTAAGGCTCCAATAATGCCGCGATAAGAATGTGGATCCTCAAGAAGGATTGCATTATCAAGTCCCTTAGTTTTGGCTTCCAGCGGGGTGCTCATGGGCTTGCAGTCTAGCATCTGAGTTTTTTCAAGAATGGTGAGTGCATAGTGAGATTGTGAGAGATGCAACCCATCTTGAGTTGGTGTGATCTCAATGCGAAGGAAATGATGAACAGGACCGAGATCCTTCATTGCAAATTCAGTGTTCAAAATCTTAATGAAGTTGTCTAAAAACTGAGGATGAGAGCCTGTGAGAAGCATATCATCAACATACAACAAGAGAATTAGTGTTCCAAGTGGAGAGTGTAAGATAAAGAGAGAGGGATCAGCTAAGCTACAAAAAAACCATGTTTAAGTAGAAAAGCACTAAAACGATCAAACCAGGCCCGAGGTGCTTGTTTCAATCCGTAAAGTGCACGTTGTAGTTTGCACACGTGAGTAGGAAATTATGGATCAGCCATAACGGGGGTTGTTCCATATAAAGATCTTCAGAGATAAGGCCATGGAGAAAGACATTTTTAACATCCAATTGACGGATATTCCAATGTTGAACAAGGGTAAGACTAAGAACAAGACGGATTGTTCCTGGCTTAATGACAGGGGAGAATGTTTCAATGTAATCGACACCATCCATTTGATGGTAACCCTTAGCAACCAAACGAGCCTTAAGTCGATCAAGAGTGCCATCTGGTTTAAGTTTGGACTTAAAGACCCACTTGGAGCCAATAACGTGCATGGTTATGATGAAGTGCATCAAGCTCATCCTGCATTGCAGTCCTCCATCCATCATGATTGAGGGCAAACTTGACGGAACGAGGTTCGCGTGGAATATCTTGACTAATCACTGTCATAGCATACTTGGGGTTTGGTTTCTTAATCCCAAGCTGGGATCGAGTTACCATGTTGTGAGTAGAATCAGAGGATGTGTTGTTTTGACGTGCAATTTGAGCAAGAGGTTCAGTGATTCCATCGTCATGATCTTGTTCCTGAGAAGGCACAAAAATTCTAGTGTCAGTATGAAGGTTCAAAGGATCAGAAATGATTGAGTGAATGGGAGGATTAAGGGATGTTGAAGGAGATTGGCTCTCAATTAAACACGGTGTTAAGTTTTCGAGAGATGGTGGCAGTCGGAGAGAAGATGATTGTGATGGAAGTTGGCTTTCAACCAAACTCGTCTCTAGACTATCGGAAGGAATTGACGAGGTGGGTAGTGGAATTGAAATGGGAGCTAAGTCGGTGGATCCATTGGGCATCACGTGTGGGTCAGTTTCATGAAGAGGCAAAGTAAGCCATGAATCAAAAATGCTAATCCAGCGATCTGATAAAACCCTAATGTTGCGTTGTCGTGACTCTTTAAATGAGAAACTAGTCTCAGCGAACACCACATGTCGAGAAATGAACATCTTCTGACTAGACGGATGAAAGCATTTGTATCCTTTATGTCTATCACTATATCCAACAAAAACACAATGCACAGTTTTAGGATCAAATTTATTCTTGCGTGTGTCCCAAGTATATGGAAAGCATTTGGATCCAAACACTCGCAGAAAAGAGTAAGTCGGGTGAACCCCATGTAGCTTGAAATAAGGTGTATCGAATTAATAGCAGAAGATGGAAGCCGGTTAAGTAAAAAAACTGCAGTTGTAAAAGCTTCTACCCATAAAGATAAAGGAGCACCACAATGAAAGAGCATCGTCATGCCTAGTTCACGAATTATTCTATGGCGACGCTCAACCATACCTGTTTGTTCCGGTGTGTGAGGGCAAGAAATTTGATGTACTATTCCTTGCGTTCGGAAGTGCGAGGTGAGTCTAGAGTTAACAAATTCACCTCCTTCATCAGAATGAAAGATTTTTATTGTCTTCTCAAACTGTCTGGTGACATACTTCTCAAAAGCCAAGTACGCATCTACAAACTCAGATTTAGCCTTAAGAGGAATAATCCAAGTATAACGTGAGAAATCATCAACCAAACAAGCATAATAGCGAAATTTTCCAAGAGATAAAATAGGTGCAGGACCCCATAAATCACAGTGCACTTTATTAAAAATAGCTGAGCTAGAGTTTTCAGAACAAGAAAAAGGCATTTTATTTAATTTGCCTAATTGACAACTATCACAAATGGACTGCAGCTTATTGACTCCTTGAACTTGAATTAAGCCCTTATTCTTAAGCAATTGGAGAGCAGATGCTTGTGGATGTCCTAACCGTTGATGCCACACTTCTGCAGAGCTGGATCTAAACCGATTAGAGTAATGCAATTCATGTGGGCTAGCGAGAACATACAGATCACCCTTGCGTTTGCCTGTCATCACTTTGTGACCTGTCTCCCATTCCTTAACACAGAAATCCTTGTTAGAAAATTCACAATTTAAGGGATATTGATCCGTGAGTTGGCTTACAGAGAGTAAGTTTTTTGCTAAATGAGGAACATGAAGAACATTATTAAGGTGAATAGCAGTAGTGTTATTTTTAATACATGTATCTCTAACAGCTTTAATAGTAAGAGAAGTGCCATCTCCAATAACAACTGAATCTGTACCTAAATATGGACGTAAATTTGTTAACATACCTGCATTACCTGTCATGATTGGAGGCTCCTGTGTCGGATGTCCACTCAGTATCAAGAACTGAATTGTCAAGAGTGAGAGCAGCCAGTGCTTGCGGGATCTCATCTTGTTTGATTGGGTATTGAGGCAAATGCCAACAGATTTTAGCAATATGACCCAGAACTCCGCAATATTGGCAGCACTCGTTACGGTACATCTTCCGCTCTGATGGTGTCATGCGTCGTTGGCCTGGAGGAGGTGGTCGTCGACTTACAGAATTGTGATTGTTGTTGTCTCGAGAAGACTGATTGTAGCGGTTTTGATCTGCACTGCTGGATGTGTTGTGATTGGATTTGTGAGCTTGAAACCCACGACCATTGGAATTGAATTGATTTTGGAATCCTCGGGTTTGAGAAGCTTGTTGCAGAGGACGTTGCTTTTGACCGTAGAAGGCCAGTTGATGAGTTGATGTGTTGGTGCTAAACCAATTTTGGCGTTGTTCATATCCTTGCAAAAGAGAGACCAATTCGGCGTAGGAAGGACGTGGAGGCTTTAACATAGTTGTGGTAAAGGATTCGTATTTTGGGCCTAGGCTTGTGAGAAGTGAAAAAACTTTCACTTTGTCAGGTATGGGGCTTCCTATTGCAGCAAGGTTGTCACAGATGCCTTTAAAATTCCGAAGATGCTCGGCAATGGTGATGTTTTCTTCTTTGCATAGATAAGTCATTTGTTGACGAAGTGCAAACTCTCGCTCTTGAGAGTCTTGGGCGTAAGCCTCCTTGAGTGCATCCCAAACAGCTTGTGCAGTGTCCAAACCAATAACAAGACCAAGAGCTTCTTCAGTGAGTGTGCCAATGAGCCACCCACGGAGAAGACGATCAGATTTACGCCAACTGATGTAGTCATATGTGAGCTGGGCGGTGGGATTTTCGGTAGTTGGAGTGGAATACATGGTTGGAATGGTTGTGTCACCAGTGAGATGCCCAACCAATTCTTGACTTTCAGCGAGAGCCAATGCTTGCTCACGCCACAAGGGATAGTTGTCTTGTTTGAGCTTTAGAGTGATAAAATTCCCGACGTTGAGAGAAAGAGAGGCCATGGAAATGGATTAAAAAATGGGCTCTTGATGCTCACTCTGCCTCTGATACCAAGAAGAAAATTTGAATTATAACCGGAATTGTTTGTATTTTCATTCAACGTGAACAACAAGAGCCGATTACATAGGATATTTAAAGTAAAGTATGTAGTGAAGGCAAGAGAATAATTATATTTAAAAACTATTAATTAAAAAAAAAGCCGTTGAACTTGACGTGTCCTTTGTCTCCTATTGAAGCCTTTCTTTTGTTTAAAACTGGATGAATCCCGTTGATTTGGCAAAGGCAAATATGTTGCACTTTTGACTTTGTCAATGCTGAGCAATAAATGAGGCAAGTCATTATGGTGCAATATTTCCTCCTTTAACTTGATTTTCGGCAGGCAAATTATTCCTTGCAATATTTTCTCCTTTAGCTTGATTTTCGGCTGCAGTATTTTCTCCTTTGTCTGTCTCTGCAAGATTCAGTCGTTGCCTTGATTTTGATTTTTCTACATTGAGCAATATTTACTCCTTTAGCTTGATTTTCGGCATCTCCTTTATCTCTGCAAAATTCAGTTGTTGCTCTGATTTTGATCGTTGTACATCGAGCTGGTTTGTGTTAATAACTAGCACAGGCGGCACAGTTCTTCGCCTCTTGTTATGGATCATACCTTGTGTTTTGGTCATCAACTGCAATGACTCGAACCCTTTTATGGCCGTTAGAGCTTTATCTTCTTTTCTTTCGTTAAAGCTCGAGCTCGAAGCAACTGTCAACAGCTGCATGTGCAGCTACCGCTGCAATCAGTGGCGGAACCAGGACCAAAATTCAGGGGGGTCGAATTCTAAATGCGAAATGAGAATAATTTTTTTTCTTTATAATGCTAAAAATTGTCTTACAATTATAATATAAAAAATTAAAGACTAAAAACATTAAAAATATTACAATACATGTACCGTGCTATGTACTATATCTTGATCATTTCGTTGTAAGACTTGTGACAGTTCGTTTGTAATTCCCATTATATTCTTCAATAAATGCATAGTGAATATAAACTCATAACTTAGCATCTTATCCATCAAACCCATAGCATTGGACCTATTTTCGTGGTGAGTACCATCATTTTTTATGTGTTCAAGCACTTCTAATACTGATGACCACATAGTAAAGAGACATATTATTGTAAGGTGATACGAACCCCAACGAGTGTCACCTGCAATATTATAAGAATTATAAACTTATAAACAAAGAAAAAAAACAATAATTCTATTAGTATTGTAATGAAATATAGTAATCATCTGGTCGTGCAGAGACTAGTTTCTTGATTTTTGTCCCTTCCACTAGAAATCTCTCTATTTTCCAACCGTTCCACTATCTTCTCATGAAAGCTTTCCCAAAGAGCATCTTTTCTTTTACATGAAGCTCCAACCATATTCACAAACAGGAAAATATGAGTAAAAAAAGCACCAACTTGCAAGTTATCTCGTGCAATAGTCACAATAGTCAATTGAAGTTGGTGAGCAAAACAATGAATGTAAATAGCAATTTCAATACTTTTTTTTTGACAAATTTCAATAAAATCTGGGTTACTTTCAACAAAATAAAAAAATTTCACCAGTCCATCTAACTAGTAAAAAAAATATATTTTTTCTATTGTTCGTATTTTGGCCTCCGATATTTATTTGTGTAGTCACTTCGTCCCTTACTTTATCTGTTTTTTTATTTAGAATCTACCAACTTTTTTTTCCTATGTTGTCGTAATTTATTTATTTGTTTTTTGTTTTGCACTTAGTGGGTTCGGGATACAAATTCGGGCTTACATCTACAAATGGTTGGGGTGTTAGGGCCAAGACCATTCCAGTCCAATTTGTAAAGTCCATGTTTTTCTCTTTTTTTAGTCTTATAAAGTCCATGTTAATTATAGTTATTGCAAGCTATAGAAGGAAAAAGCCCTATGGCAGGCTTTAGTCTTTACGTAGAGATATACCCAAACTCCCAATACAGCTCCAAAGTAAAACCAAACGTAGACCCAGTACAGAAACAGTCCAAAATATAGCAAATGAGGGGTGGCGTGAAGGGTAGCGGCCGCCCCAGAACTAAAGCAAAAATTTTATTCGACTAATGCAAATTTTGTATTTTGGTGGCGTGAGGGGTAGCGGCCGCCCAGTACCGCTACCCCTTCCTTCCGCCACTGGCTGCAATCTCCCATCATGTTGTGCCTTTTAAACACTAAGTTCACGATCTTCTTTAGTTGCAGTGAGTGACAGAACTTTAATGCGAAAAATAGCTTTTTCAACTTTGAGACAGTTCATTATTGGCTGACGTTATTGATCACTGCTTGGAAAGCAGTTTCTTCCTACAGAAAGGTGATGACTAGCGTCTAGAGAGTTCAGATTAGATTAACAGTGGCCGATAGCAATCTGCCTAATTCCTCATTTTGTAATCTATTAATAAAGGGAAATGCTGGGCATCCTGCCCACGTCCCGCTGGCTGACGGGCCCCCAGCTCCACGGGACGCTGGCGGGATGCCCAGCATTCCCCATTAATAAATCACAAGAGTAATCATCAAGGGGGACGCTGGCTGACGGGCCCCCAGCTCCACGGGACGCTGGCGGGACGTGGGGCGGGATGCCCAGCATTCCCCATTAATAAATCACAAGAGTAATCATCAAGGGTTAAAGCTTTGCTTCTTTACATTCATGGAAGTACAAATGATCCAAGTGTGTGTTGCGAGCCATTTTTGCAAGGTTTGCCCACAGAGCATTCCCAGGGACTCTTTACGCCCCCCATGGAATTTGTTCTAACCACCACGTACGTAAGAGCAAATTGTGTGTAGAAACGGAGAGGTCACGTCTTCTTTAACAAGTCTACAAGCCAAGGACCAGTTTGGGCTTTTTAGTAGTTCATGTATACAATGACTTGGGCTTGTAATTGGGCTCAATGGAGACCAGTTGGGCTAACTATCAGGCTTTGCAAAATCTCTGGTTAACGAATGGGGAAGTAGGGCACTCGCACGGATGGGCTTACAGGCTGGAGAGTATATTGTTATGGACTTGGTCCTTACCTTGGAGAAAAGCTTATTGGGCTTCCAATTTTACCCCCACTAAATAATTATTTTATAGGATAAATATATTTTTTATTAAGAAATTATTATAGATTTTACATTTATATTTTAAATTATCACTTTTATTGCATTTTAACTATTAACTACTAAATATTTTGCACCTTTTATTAAAATTTTAGATTAAAATAATAATAATATTCTTGACCCATTTTGTATATATAAAAGATATTGTTATTTATTCATTAAATTTTTTAAAGTATTATCCTCAAATAGAGGGTATAAATGTTTAAAAATTTAATAAAAAATGTAAAATTTCTTAAATTAATAATAAAATAATAAAATATAACAGCAGTGTCAAACTATAAAAAGTGTAAAAATGTATTTATCCTTATTTTATCAAAGATTAAATTATCCGTAAGTTAAAAGGATAAATGGAAGATCTCGTTCAGATAATAAAGCGTGCATCACGTGATGGTGAACAGTGGCGTGATTCTCACGCGAGAATAAGGGAAAAGGGAGAATTTGCAAATTCATTGACTTTTTGGACGGTGTATATTTATGTTTGTGTCCTAAAATTTTTTGTATTGGGTCTGTGATAGTATTGAGTTTAGTAAAAAGTGAAGAAAAATAATTTTTTATATTTTTTATAATGAAAAATTATGATTTAATAGGAGAGAAATTATATTATAATATTTTATTGTGAGTTTGTAAAAATTTTTATAAATTTTTTTTATGCAAACACAACTTAAAACAACATAAAGGGACAAAAATACTAGCTTATTTGCTGCTCCGTACCACTCTTGATGAAATATGGGCCATACATTGTTCGAAGTTCCCTGCTGCCCAAAGTCTACTCAGGGCAGAATCGGAACTGTGGTAGACAAAACCGGTTTTGTCCTCTCTTTGCCCTCTTAAAAACTTCGCAGCTGCAGAAAGAGAGAAAAAAGAGTGCAGAGAGCGAGAGGAGCGTGAGAGAGCCATGTCTGGAGGTATTGCCCGTGGTCGCCTGGCTGAGGAGCGTAAGTCTTGGCGTAAAAACCATCCACATGTCCGTACATCTTTCTCTGTCCAATAGCTTGTATTTATTATTTCTTTTATCAGTATGCAATTTGTTTCGTATTGTGTATTTTTTGCATTTGATTATTCTACCTTATATTGTATCTAGGGTTTTGTTGCGAAGCCAGAGACTCTGGCCGATGGTACGGTCAATTTGATGGTGTGGCATTGCACTATACCCGGCAAGCCTGGTGTAAGCTCTCATCTTCTACTTCTTCAACCTCGGTTTGAGAGCCCTAAATTGTCGATTTCTTTCCTTTTTATTTTTCATTCAAATAAATTATGTTATTATTTTGCGCTATTACTGTTTTGTTAATGTCTTTTAGAACGTACTGTTTATATTCAGTCGGATGTTATATGTATCTCGGTTTTGGATTATGTCACGCGTAGTAGAAACAACTAAACCATTATGGTTGATGAATAGAAGATATTCTGTATTAGCTTTCGATTTTTATGGTTTTAGGCGACATGGAGGAAACAATTAGTTTGTCGAACCCTTGTCCAAATTCAGTGTCTTGCTTTCACTTGTGGATATTCCTTACTGGGCGTCCATTTTCAAATTGTTAAAACATTTACTGGTCTTCCTATGTTTCTCATTTGCGAGTCTAGATTTTACTGTGTAATTCCACTATCCAATTACTTGTGATTACTCTAAATATATATAGCTAGTCTAATGGGAATCCTCAGTCTGGATAATGGAATTTCTTGCTTTACAGTTGGCGCTCACGTATGAGCTTCCCCTTTGCACATATTGTGCTGTATTGCAGTGTCTCATCCTGTTTCATTTGATGCCGTTCACCTCTTGTTGTTTATTCTGGGTAGATAGGGTTTCATTCTTTTACAAATGAGTCAAATTTGTCTTCCCAATAATGATTGGTGCTGTAGTATCTGTGAATTGATGGATGTCTGGAATTAATGTCGATTTAAGATAGAAGGTTGGGAGTTTTGTCTTGGAATTGGATTCCGGCAGGCCAGGATGGTTTTGTAGCTTTTCACCAATATATCTGATATTTGATGACTCCAAATTGTCTCTAGAGGATGTTGCTTCACAGGTGTGATGTCACCACTTCTGTGTCTGTTACCCTTTATTTGGTCTTTTGGTTATCATTTTTCATTACAGAAGTTCGGTGCGGTGTGTCCACATGCCCAATCATCATAGTTTGCTAGCGATGTAGGAAAGACCTGGAAGGTTGCTGACGCAGTGTTATTTTGGTGGAATGGGTTTTGAGGGAAGTCAGGGTTGTTTTAGCCTGCCATGGTGAAGTAAATGCCTTGGGGCATATAGACTATTCCATTGAGCAAAAGTTGCAGGAATTGGACATCGGCTGCAGGAAATGGTGGATAGCAGATAGTTTTAGAGATTTGGGTCTGTTTCAATGATGGATTAATATAGAGAAGCCTCAAGGCTGTAATAGTGAGTTTCGTTGGGAAAAAATATAGATATCTGGATATAATTGTGGTGCCATAGAGAAAATAGCACGAAGAGAATAACAATGTATAATATAGATGACGATGAGCAGACACTGGACAACAATGTCATTGTGTTCAAAAAAACTTTAGGCCGTTAATTAAAGGTCTGATTTCGTTTTGAGCATATGAAATTATATTGGTACTCTTTTGGACTCCAAAATCGCCCACTGCAATGAAAATACACAAAGCACCAACTCAAAGGTTGAAGAAAAACCCTATATTGAAATTTATAGACCCATCTTTGCATATAAAAAAAAACTATAGAACCATCTTTACTCCCAAATATCTCTTGATATGTTCTTAACTACTTTGTGGATGTTCATCCAAATTACAGTTGCCTTTGATGCTATGACTCCTAAGCCACCGATTAGAACTGGTTTATGCCTAGATGTGGTGTGACTCAATTTTCATTGTGAATCAAGCTGTGAGCCTCACACAATAAACTCACCAATTTTCAAAATTTGAAAATTCACTGATGAGAGCTGCCCTAGTTCCAACGGCTGCCTCAATTAATGTATTGTTTGCCTGGTTAGAGGGAATATGTCAATACGTATCATATTGTGGGCTTAGTGTTGGAATCTTACTTCTGCTTGGTTCTTGAGTTCGAATCTCTCAAATTCTAAAACTGGACCAAATCATTCATAAAATTCTCTGCAATTATAACTGCATTTCTTTCTCTTTTATATGGCATGACATTTTTCTTCTACTCTCATCTAATGTTGCAGACTGACTGGGAGGGTGGCTACTTCCCTCTAACACTCCACTTCAGTGAAGACTATCCTAGCAAACCCCCTAAATGTAAATTCCCGCAAGGTTTCTTCCACCCTAATGTCTACCCATCTGGAACTGTATGTCTATCTATCCTTAATGAGGATAGTGTAAGTACCTTCTGCTGCTCTTGACAATTTCAAGCTAATATTATGCATAATGTTAGAGCCAGCTACAATAGCGACACACACTAGGATAACATGGCAAACCTTGTGGTATATGCAGGGGTGGAGACCAGCCATAACAGTGAAGCAAATTCTTGTGGGGATTCAGGACTTGCTGGACCAGCCAAATCCTGCCGATCCTGCACAGACAGAAGGGTATCACCTCTTCATCCAGGTATGTGGGGCCGGAAATACTCTCTGACTTCCTCCCATGCAAACCTCATTCTTGTGATCTCTGTGTGGCTGAATCTAGCACCGTAACACTACAGGGTTTTACCTTTGGTTTTTCTTTCTATTTTTTTTCATTTTCTATTTTTTTTTCATTTTCGTTCTTGTCGTTATATTCTTATACAAGAAAATGTAACTCTCAACAGGATGCTGCAGAGTATAAGAAAAGGGTCCGGCAGCAAGCCAAGCAGTACCCTCCTATTGTGTAAGGTTAAGTCCATGTTTTCAGAGATCGTGTATTACGGGAATTGTCTCCTCCAGTTTGATGGTAAAAATGTTTTTTTAAAAGATTGTTGGGATCTGGTAAATGTAAGTTGCCATTATACCTGTACTCTATGTTCAAATGTTTCTCCTCTCCATATTTGCAAATTAACGTCATTGTACCAACCGACCAATGAAACTCATTGGTCTTCAAATTAGTAAGAAACTTACTCTTTCAAATATTGTGGGATAATCTTACTATGTGAGTCGGCTTGCTATTTGTGTCTATCCACCTCTGTCGCACCCTCTTTGATTTTGATTTTTTACCCTACACTAGGTTCAAGTTACATTTTCATGCAACTCTTGTCAATGTCAAACCAGAATTTTTTATTGGATGGGTGTTTTGATTCTTCTTAGGACGTGGGCTTCTTCTTATCTCAATTACAGTACATGTCCTGTGACAAATTAGTCTTTGGGCCTTGGGGGGGGGGGGGGGGGTATCAAAGCTCGACAAATTGGTCCCTGAAGTCCTTTTGGAAAAAGTTGGTCCTTCTATCAGGATAGGATGAGGCAATGGGCTAATGGCAACTGCTGAGCTGGTCAATATTTGACATGAATTATCCAACCAAATATAGACACGTGTAAACATATGGCGGGTCACAGAATTCACGTTGGGATCTGGTTACCGCGTCATAGAATTTTTGACATATCAGCCAATAAAAATCAGACCAAAACTCATCAGCACTCTCCCAAGTCCCCCCAATGAAAAAAAAAATCTTCAAATTCGAATATGGTGAGAGAAACCCTAACTTAATAACATCCGACTTTTCTTTGGTCGATTAGCAGCCTGTACCGTGGTTGGACAAAATGGAGTCTATGGAGTTCAGAAGGAGAAGCTAGATAAGACAAATCTGTGAAGTTGTTAAGAGGAGAATGTAGAGAGGCATTTTTCCTGAAATCTTTTTTGTTTTGGGCTGTCTCTCTGTTGCTTCTATTTGTGTTGCTACTAAAAGAGAAAAAGAGAAAACTGTTATTGTTGACAACTGCCATTGCAGCTCTGAAGGAGGGGTTGTAAGCTGTAAGCATTTGGCCTCCAAGGAGAAACGGTGGTAGAAAGAGATTGGAGAAGAAATGGTGAAAGATCGTTGCTTGGTGGGCGTTGAATAGAAAGAGACGTGAGAGAGAGAGGTGCAAGAGAGGATTGACCGTTTACGCCGTTAGCCCCAGGTGCTAATCTGGTCAGTGGTGTTTCGAACTTAAGCAGCAGAGGAGTAGGATTAGCGACCGGACTTCGCCGGAGTTAAGACCTTAGTTTCCCGGCGATTGGTCGGATGGAGAGAGGGTTTCTCTCTCCCATTCGAATCTGGGGATTTTTCTTCGTGGCTGGAATCTGGATTTTTGTTATAGTATGGCCGGCAGTTTGACAAATTACGCTGAACTAATTGAAGAGTGACTGGGAGCCTAGGAGGCTTGTTTCAATTTTTGCATATTTTAAAACGGCCACGGTTATTCCATCTAATGATACTTTTGTCTCCTCGTAAATCCTGTTTTTCAACCAATGCTAAACACTGAAACACACAATTCTCAATCGTTTATATTGAAGTGTAAAATAGATCAATAATCTATTGTTCCGTCAATGTAAAAATGTTTTTATAATTAAAAATTATGGACCTGAAACTTGAGAGACGATTATGCGGTGGTCACACGTGTCAAGGGATTCTACCAATAGGAGCATCAGGAGCGGCAAAGTGTCAGTTGGGGCACCACAAAGATCGAACGGTGCAGATTGCGTTAGAAGATTCGGCTAGGGTTTGGTGGCAATGAGGCCTTGGCGAGTGCGTATAAAATCTTGTCCATTTCCAATACAGATGGTGCGGTGCAGCCGGTGCAGCCCTGCCCTCTCTTACTTTTAGCTACGGCATTTTCGTCCTCTGCATCACCGAGCGTCGTCGTATCTCCGACCGCTCTATCCTCTTTATTTCCCAAAAATCACAAAAAGCAAAAGAATCTTATCAAACCAAACAGAAAAAATATTCCACTCTTTGAAGAGGAAAATTTTGGAAAAAAAAAAGTGTAGGAAGAGATTTTTGGGTGGATTTACGTAATGGCTCAGGTGCAAGTGCAGGCGCAGCCTCCGGTGGTTACAAACAGCGTGGTCACCAACAGTGCAGGCCAGTTCGTGTCGACGTCCTTGTACGTTGGAGATCTTGATCAGAATATGAACGACTCGCAGCTCTACGACTTCTTTAACCAAGTGGGTCAGGTGGTGTCGGTCCGGGTCTGTAGGGACTTGAGCACCCGGCGCTCTCTCGGCTACGGTTACGTCAATTACAGCAATACCCAAGACGGTTAGTCTTCTTTTCTGGGCACTGCTTGTCATTTGTTCTTTATCTTATTAGATAGTAGGAATTTATAAGTTTCTGAAATTACTTGAGATTCTCCTTAAGTTAAATGCGTTGTTTTACTTTAAAAAATCTGGGGAGTTTGGTTATGATATCGGTTCATTGCTTTCCATGTGCTTCAGACTCAAGCAAATCTACGAGTTAAATGGTTCAGGTTCCGTAGCATTTGCATTTGTTTGAAACTATCTTTAGCTGTTATTGTCAGAATCAATTTCAGTGCCACTGGTAATCCAGTTCTGAACAAGCCCATTAATATGTTGGACTTAAATAGTGTAGTCCAACTCTCGTAGACTGAGCCTTAATCCAAACATAACTGGATTGGCTCGATGAACTCTTTTTTTATAACAAAATCAGGTTGGTCGCTTGAATGGTGTACTGGTTATTTTTGTACACTAGTGCAGTGTACTGGTTATAGTTTGTGTTTATTGATTCATGTAGAAATTCTAATACGTTTCAGTAAATTTTGTCGTTGGTAACAGCGGCACGGGCATTGGATGCTTTGAATTTCACTCCTCTCAATGGCAAGCCAATTAGGATTATGTATTCTTATCGCGACCCTAGCATCCGTAAAAGTGGGGCAGGGAATATATTTATTAAGGTACTTTGATGGCAAGAATTTGATGTTTATGTCTTCCTACTAGTTTGAGAGGTGGTTCAATTTCATTTTATTTTAATTTTTCAATGATTGAGCCTGATTTCTGGATTTTGTGCGGTTTTTAAGAATTTGGACAAGGCCATTGACAACAAAGCACTGCATGATACCTTTTCAGCTTTCGGGACTATCTTATCTTGCAAGGTAGCTACTGATCAGTCAGGCCAGTCTAAAGGATATGGATTTGTCCAATTTGATAATGAGGAGGCCGGAAAAAATGCTATTGAAAAGCTGAATGGCATGCTATTGAATGACAAACAAGTTTTTGTTGGACCCTTTCTGCGTAAGCAGGAAAGAGACTCTGCTATAGATAAGAACAAATTCAACAATGTGTATGTCAAGAATTTGTCAGAATCAACCACTGAGGAAGATCTGAAGACAATTTTTGGTGAATATGGAACTATTACAAGTGTTGTAGTTATGAGAGATGGAGATGGAAAATCTAAGTGTTTTGGATTTGTCAACTTTGAGAACTCAGATGATGCAGCCCAATCTGTCGAGGCCCTCAATGGAAAGAAGTTTGAAGATAAGGAGTGGTATGTTGGGAAAGCCCAGAAAAAATCCGAAAGGGAGATGGAATTGAAAGGGGGGATTGGGCAAAATTTGAAGCAGGTTGACAAATATGAAGGACTTAATTTATATGTTAAAAACCTAGATGATAGCGTGACTGATGATAAGCTAAGGGAACTGTTCTCAGAGTTTGGGACGATTACTTCCTGCAAGGTGTGTACTGTACCTTGATTGTGAATTCAATCTGTTCGGAGTGGTGTGAATCTTCTTTGGTATTCCTAGCTGATCTCGTTCTTTCATTCTCATGTGATAGGTCATGTGTGACCCTAATGGGATAAGTAGAGGATCGGGATTTGTTGCTTTCTCCACTGCTGAAGAAGCATCTCGGGCTGTGAGTTGTTATTCATGTTTGATTTGTCTTATAATTGTTTTTTTATGTTTTCTTTTCTTGTTATGTTTTACCTTTCATTTACTTTTAATTATATAATTATGCCCTTTTCTAGCTCCTGGAGATGAACGGTAAAATGTTAGTCAGCAAACCACTGTACGTGGCACTTGCACAGCGTAAAGAAGACAGAAGAGCTAAATTGCAGGTATTTTATTAATGTCTATTTATCTTTGTTGTTCATTAACTTGCACCTTCAATGGTTGAAAAGGAAGGGGCGCTGCTAAATTCTGCACTTTATGTTTGAGAGACTAGCCTTTTTTATCTGTATGGTTCTTGGAAAGCAAGTGATATGCATTTCATGATACTTTTCTTTCCTTTTAAAGGTTGGAGTTCAAGTGGTTACTTGTTGATATGTAAATATACCCCCTACCTGCCTCCCAAAACACCTTTTTTTTCTCTTTGCAGGCACAGTTTCAACAAATTCGTCCTGCTGCAATGGCAATTCCTGTTGCCCCTCGTATGCCCTTGTATGCACCTGGTGCTCCTGGTCTCGGGCAGCAATTATTCTATGGTCAAGGCCCTCCTGCTATTATCCCTCCCCAAGTAATTGCGTTTTTCCTCAGTTAAATTCCCCCTTTCTATGTTCAACTTTGGTTGTACGTTCACACGGGAAAGTTATTTAAGAAAATTTTCTCTTAAATTTCTCTGCAATTTTTTCTGCTTGCTTATTACTAGTTGATTTTTTTTTATCTGTCTTTTCGTTCAGAAATAATTGGTTAATTGTTGGTTGTGATATCTCTTTATCTGCATCATTCATATGTGCAGGTTCCTATATTTCTTTCTTTCATCACATTTCTGTTACATTTTTGCTCCTTCAGTTTTACGTGTTTCATGCACCTTTCCTTTGTCACTATCCATCATGAAACCGTCATGTGAGTACGTCTCACTTGATTAGATGGGGTAAGTCTCAATTTTCTTTTTCTTTAAACCCCTTCCCTGTCATGCAGGGCTCCCATAAAGCAGTCTGATTTGCTGCTGGTCATTTGTATTGATGTAGTACTCTAAATGGGCCCTAATCTTCTTGTATTGAAACCCGTATTCCTTGACTGTGTTATCAATCTCTCCCTGTCCTTACATTGATCTGTTAGTTTGACACACCTTGTTGTCCCTACCATTATACATTTAAATCTCAATTTCTGATCCTGGTACTGTAAATATGTCAGCCTGGATTTGGGTATCAGCAGCAATTAGTTCCTGGGATGAGGCCAAACTTTTTTGTCCCAATGGTTCAACCAGGTCAGCAGAGCCAGCGTCCAGGTGGTAGACGTTCTGGAGCGGGGACAGGCCAACCAAACCAGCAAGCACTTCCTCTAATGCAGCCTCAGGTGGGTGAAGCTGTAATTTGATTGTTCTAGTTCCTGATTTGTCTATAAAGATCATATGGAATTTCTTGTCAGTGACATATTTTTCCCTTGTCGATTCTGATGCTTGGTAACAGATGCTTCCCAGGGGACGTGCCTATCGTTATCCTCCTGGTCGTAGCATGCCCGATGCTTCCATTGCTGGTGGTCCTGGGGGCATGCACCCAATGCCATATGGCGGAATGCAATTTAGAGATGATTCATTTTCACAGCCTATGCCATCGGGGGCCTTGGCAACTGCACTTGCCAATTCAACACCTGAGCAGCAGAGGACTGTAAGTTCTCTTTTTGACTTCGATGAATGGATTAAAATGCAGAATTGGCTGGAAGCATTTTACTTCATTGTTTTGTTCTTGCGGTGACATTGCCTCAATGTTATCTACATTCCATCTATAAAACTAGATCTTTAATAATTTATAATGGCAAATGCCACCAATCATTCCTATAATAATTAATATTTTATGTATAATTTTTTTTCTTTTGTAGTTGCTGGGCGAAAATTTATACCCCCTTGTGGACCAGTTGGAGCGTGAAAATGCAGCGAAGGTGACAGGCATGCTATTGGAGATGGATCAGACTGAGGTTCTGCATTTGCTGGAATCACCAGAGGCTTTGAAAGTGAAGGTTGCTGAGGCCCTGGACGTCTTGAGGAATGCCAGTCAGCAGCAGCAAGTCAATGCTCCGAATGATCAGATGGCCTCCCTGTCGCTGAGTGACAACCTTGTTTCTTGAGTGGTGTACGTGGGGTCGGGCTATCCCTCAGCAGTATACTCTTCATTGAATTCGATTTAAACTTCGCTAGTCTTGTCTTTATGCTTTTAAATGCGTAGTTTCGTGAGATTTAGACTTGATTTTAATTTCTATTGAACCTATTTTGCGTGCTGGTTTAAGTAATTGGACGCCTATTATTGAGTTTTGGAATACTTTTGAATACCTTTTCAATTCCCTGGCATGAGATGCACTGATACCTTCGCCGCAATTGCATGGAGCCCCATATTTTTGTTGTGGAAAGTCATGGATTTTGTTTTACCAATGAGATCAATATGCACGTTCATTAGTTAGTTTAGGCGAAGATTAATTGCTGAAAATACAGCCACCTTTGTCTAACCCATGTGGTTCATGGGTATTTATGATGTTGATCTTGGGTACGTTTCACTCTGAACTGCGGCGGGTTGTCCTAAATTGCAAGGAAAATTTGGTCGTGTAATCAACAGGGAGTCGAGTTTTTATAACCCTTCCTTTCTTTTGGGCCTACAGCTAATGCTATTGTGAGTTGCCCTTGATTATCCTTCAAGAAGACAATATTAGATTTGTAGATTATGCAGAAATTCCTTCGACTTAACAATACCATCAGCATCATTGCCTGTAATGATAATATCATTAACGTATACTACCAAACAGAATATGAAGTACGCACCGAGTGATCTGTATGACACCGGTGATGTCTAAACTTCGAAACTGCGTCTGATAACTTCTCAAATCATGCTCTAAGTGATTCTTTCAAGCCATACAATGTCTTCTTTAGTTTACAAACAACACCCCGATACTCCATCTGAGAAGATATGGTAAACTCCGAAACTGCGTCTGATAACTTCTTAAACCATGCTCTAGGTGATAGTCTCAGGCCATGCAATGTCTTCTTTAATTTACAAACAGCACCCTGATACTCCATCTGAGAAGATATGGTCAAATTCATAGGATTATCCTACCCTTTAAAGTTCTTCAATTTTATTTACATTATTCGAGTTTAGTATTTACTTTATTGATAGGTATAACCTTCTTAGCCCGTGAAATTCCAACCAATCTTATGGGCTTGTTTGTTGAAGGGTAGAAAGCTTGATTTTCAAGTATTGCAGCTCCCCCTGACTCTGGACTTATTTACTGAAGGAAGATGAGCCCAAATTTGCCTCCCGCAATCACACGATCAAAATTCTGATAAATGGGTCTGGATTGGGTTCATTGTGAAGATGTATTAGTGGGCCGAAGATACTCAACGCTTCACTTACCATATGAACTTCACCTTCATGTTAGACGAACAAAAAGCACACTACTATTTGGAATACAAATGCGAAAGACGACTTAGCTTACATTGTCACCACCCTTTTGCTGCATGATGTTGAGAACAAACCTCTCCCTTTTTAAGGAAGGACATCAAAAGATCGAGCGTACCGATTACCATTTTTCTTACGGATATTTACAAATTGTCTCAAAGACACTTGAACTTATTCAGAAAAACAAATTAATAAATTAAATGGTATCCTTCAACAGTGATATTGTATAGTTGGGCCGACCTTTAACGATAGTCCTTTCAAGTTGTCTTTTTTTTTTTTGTGAGCAAGCTAGGTTGATCATTCATATAAAAAATCAGTACATTGGAGGGTGTGGGGGACCCCTACAATCAGCCCAGACAACCACCGCAAAAAACAGGAAAGAAATCAAGCGCTTGACCAAACATGATGATCAAGATAGGGCCGCCGTCAAGATTGTTAACTGAAGCACCCTAAGGGACTTTGGAGTTATCTGGGACAACCACTAACTAGAGGCGAAACCGCTGCAGGGAGGGGGCGGTGGTTAATCTAGAGGCATTGTAGAGGGGCTCCACTCCGACATCCATTTGACTGAACAACGAGAGCACATGAGGGCTCCAAATAAAAGTAAGAAAAAAAATTCAAAAAAAATCATGTTAAAATTAAAATTGCGATGGGCCTCTTATTTGGTGTAAAAATCGAAAAAAAAATTACAAATTTTGAGACAATTCATGTTGCATCTAAAAATTCTTAAAACCTCCATGTTTTTTTTTTTAACAAAATCTCACTTTGCAAACATGCCCTAACATCATTACTTCATTGAAACAATTTCATTTCTCTTGATTATGTCATAAATACATGATCTTATTGGTTAATCTCTCTGTCAAAGAATTCTGTTTTCCATTTCTTCAAAATAAAAATAATGCTTAATTATTTTTTGGGCATCAATATATATATATATATATATATTCTATATCCGAATGGATTACTATCATCACTTGTTCTAATCCGCATGCGATGCATTGTTTGTGGACTCGTATTAATATTTTTGGAACCAATTAACCACTTGCACTGATAGAAAGGAAAAGCTTTCCAAAAGAAGGCCAACGAGATAAGCACTTGCGTCCTTTTGTCTCAACTCTCAAGGGACGTGGGGCACTTGGGCTCATGACTGAAAATTATTGCCTAAACAGTGACAGGGTGCTCGTAGTATAAATTCTATTGGTGTTTTGAGATCATAAAGTTGAAATCTAGCACGCCAGATATGAGGAACAGACTGATGAAGTTTTCTTGATTATTAAAATCACGTCATTTAATGAATCAAGCCTTGAAAGATTGGATTTATTTTTTAAAATGATAGCCATCACTTTACAGGATGTTACACAAATTATTTTTTCACATAATTCTTTAGTTAACCCTACCCAAGGAGAATGGAAACTAACCAGGGAAATTATGCAGAATAACTTCGACTAAACGAAATGATCATAATTAAGACCTGTCGACTGAACTTATGAGTTCCACGCATCACATGCGGCCTTCAGTTATGTGAACTAAGCATTTCATACAAAAGACTGAGTGTGCCAATATCCACCAGGTATTATGCCTTCCCGAGTGCCAATGTGCCATCCACCCACAGAGGCCGGGCTTTGCTTTATTTGTATGCCTGCCTCAGTGTATTGAAACTACTATTTCGAAACTTATATATATAACTATTTTCCTGTCCCATCTCCTATGATGGATCTTATTACGTACAGAATCGGAATATTGGCTATTTTGGCAATGTAGGGGTGCAAAGACAGGCTAGTCGTACGTACCGTCTACAATTACTCTCCCTCGCCTGCAACCTCCCCACCTGCAAGTTGTTGCCACTGTCAAATCTCAAGCAAGTTCTGGGACAAAGCGGTTAAAAATTCTCCTCTGGTGACTTTTGGCTCTGTCTCTATAAAGCTAACGGCTGGTATTAGATGTTGAGTGTCGTTGACAAAGTGGCAAGACGTTGTCAATTAGCTGGTATAGATAAGTTTATTTGAAGGACAATGGGACCGCTTTCCATCACGTAACTCTTCCTTTGGGCATGCATCACATTTCCTCGTATGAATCAAGTATGACTGTATGAGTAATGTTCAATCATGGATTACCACTTCTCTCCTCCTCCTCCTTATTATTCTTCTTCTTCTTCTTCTTCTTCTTCTTCTTCTTCTTCTCTCTCTTTTCTTTACTTTTCTGAAGAGCAAGTAAGAATAAAATACCAAGTTCTAGATCAACGTCGACTTTAAGCTGAAAACGTCAGTCTCATGCGAGAGAGAGCTTCCAGCAGCTTCTTTATTTCATTGAACGTGAGAGAGCAACTTTGCTCCACAAATTATTTGTTGCCTTTTCCACCGCAAAAGCTTTTGGTTTGATGCTCCCTATTCATGGTCCCCCCACGTCCCTCTTTCCTTTCCTTTCCTTTCCTTTCCTTTCCCTTTCTTCCTTTTTTGCCGCACGAAGATTACATATAAAACAAGCAATCTCAGGCTTAAAACTCTGGCTTTTCCACCTACATATGGAGATTGGTGCCCTCATGTCTCTAAGTTTTATCCTAGGAAAATCCACGGATCTGATTAGTAGAACATTTAGTTTAATATGGGGGAAAATGTCCAATCATAGGGTGATTTTGGAGCTAGCTGGCTAGTTGTGGGGTTAGAAATTCCGAGAGGTGTGTTGTCGGTTTCAAGGCTTGGGACCATTGGATAATTTGGGTGGGCACCGTACCAAGAATCACTTGTGTCACTATTATGATAATTTGGGTGGGCTTATAGTATTCAGACATGGATCTAGATTATTTCTTTTGCACGGCAAATCAGACCACTTAAGATTATTAATTTTATAGAGTACATATAAAGTTTCTCACTTCTAAAATAAGTTCTCTGACCTTGTCGTATCATCTGTATAAGTGGTTTAGATTATCGTTTTCACTCTCTGACTATATATATATATAATATTTAAAATGTCAGAAGCTAAATTAAATAAAACAGTATTAATGATTTTGTTTGTGAAAAGACTAAACTGCCGTGGTTAAAACATAATGATTTAAATAAGAAGATATAAAAAATAAAGGGATAAGATAGGGTTTTCTCATATTATATGACTTGAATATATGTAGAGTACAATACTCGATCGTTGCTATTATTTTATTAGGGGTGAACAAAATTGCTGATTCAGGTGCTCACGTCATTTGGAGCCCTTATTATAGTGGTCTCAATCAGATTAGTGTGTGCAGATTGCCCTTTTGTTAATTAAGAACTATTTCATTAGTAAAAATCACAGTACGTTTATCGCTTTTTCAACTTTCCAAATCTTTTCATATCTCGATGCACGTTTCCCTTGGTATTCTTTTTTGTTTTTCTGCCATTGTTTATTCCTGAAGATTAGCGATGTCGATCCGAGTGGTGCTTTTTAATAGTTTCGTACAACAAGGACAAAGCCTGAATGAAAGTTCCTTCTCCTAGGTTGAGGCTCGCAAACAGTCAGATTTGACCCTGCTGCTCAGCGCTAGCTGCACCGATTTACGTTTGGCTTAAACTCTCTTTACTTGTACCTAATCTGTTTAATTAATAATCGAGATTATATATTCCAGTTGACTTGGCTCTTACTGGATCAAGGAGACAATAAATGTCTATTATCTATATGTGGGTTATTCTAATCAGCAATCAAGTTCGAGCTGCATCCTATGAATTGTCTCTGCAGTATTGCAAGTTGCTGGGAAAGCTCTCAACCAATACCCAAATCCATTAGCTCGATCGCTGCTTTGGAATATCCTGTATCGTCTGGCATGTGCCTGTGTTTTCAGTCAATCGTGATCTTTTTTTTTTCTATATAATCTTTGTTTATCACGAAAATAAAAGAAGAAGCGACCTTACCCATGTTTCTACAGGCTTGAGCGAGTCGGTGGCAATTGGTTACTGGTAGGTACGAGTCGCATCGTGTCGAGTATAGTTAGGTTAAGTTTAGGAAGACGACTTGTGCAAAGAAGCTGGAAGTTTCTAACTTGAACACAAATTTAAACATGACACCAGCTATTCAAAATAAATCTGTGATACTCCATAAAAGATGAGTTATATAAAAATTAAATCTTATATTAAGAATTTCCTAGATTGAATTAAATTGTATATTTGAAATATAACACATAAATGACTATTTTTTTAATTCATTATAAAATTACATACATATGACGATGATGGAAGGGATAGAATCATAAAAGTGATGAACTGACCTAACACGCACACAATACACTTGAATAGTGCATGAAGAATTGATTCATCTCATCTAAAAAACGGATCAAACTTCTCTGTATTACTTAGAGTATTGCACGAGAAGCAATTAGGAGAGAGAGTGAGAAGGAAGGTGAGTCTCACATACTCTGCAATACCTGATCGAATTGAAGGTGATCCTAATCCCTCATAGGACCTACATTCCCTCTCACTCTCTCTCCATTGCACCTGCAGTTCGGTGATCGAGTCGCAGGTGATCCCAGTCCCTCCAAAACAGAAGTCCCTCAACTGTTGTGGATTGCGTCTGAAAAGATAGAACAAAAAAAACAAAAAGGAATAAAAGGCTGTCCAACTTGAGATGACCAAGTGAATTTCACTCTCACGATAAAAGGAGTCTAAAATATTGCTTACCAGTCAAAGATTCCTTTCCGAAAAGTTTATTTGATACAGCGACATTAGTGGCAAATTGGCAATATCAGGTATTGGATAACCAGAGGCGGGCTTTTTTTAAAAACAAAAAATTAATCCCCAAGCAGTCCTTATTTCAGTTGCACAGTGATACACTACGCTTCTAATAATATTAATTATGTTATTATGTTGTAGTCTTTATAGATTTTTTTTAATACAATTACAGTTCTTTTAGAATGGGATTATTGTATTCATTATTAGGAAGACTCATTGGACCTATTCAATTATAATCGGACAAAGCAATCAAGTGTTTTTTTTGGGTTAATTCTTTGATTGTACAAGGAGAATAATTTGTTCCATTTGATTGTACACAGAACTCAAACGAACTTGGCTCACCTGAGAAATACACTGATCGGGTTGAGAGTACAACAGTAAATTCGGATATTTCAATCTGTTTCACTGTCTCATTATTAGTTAAAAATACGTTTTTCACCCACTAATTATTGATTTAAGACATTTTGTATTATCTGAAAGTAAAAATTGTAATTTTATACTCTAATAAATTATTTTCTATTTGAATTAACCGATAATTTTATCTGAAATAAATAATTAATGAATATAATAGGATAAAAATAATAAATAAAAATATAAAATTTTAAGACCTCTATAATCGAAGAGAGTAAAACATAATCATCCTATAAAAAAATTGATTCTATATTTAATAAACCAGTCGGGCGGCCCAATCATGCAATCGGCCTGCGCTTCCTCTCAGTCAACTTGTCATGAGACGAAGATTATAAAATCCAAAAAAATCCATTTAGGAGATGCGTAAACCCCGTTTTGGAAATGTGCATGAGATTTTAAAAAACCGTTTCACTTCATCGTATTCCTCGGGAGTTTCTCTGGCTTTCTATATTGGGGATATTTTCCTTTTCCCACTTTTTTCAAGATTTTAAGTATGTTCATAAAATATCACCGAATATAGTCAGAATTTAAACACAAATATTTATACATTTTACACGATCTCCAACAATTTTTTAATTTTTTATTCAACATAATCATTTCTCTTTCCACTTTCCATAAATTTCAATTAAATACTATTTAACATAAATATTCATAACTTCTCTAAAATTATACATTTTTACTCGAAACGAACGTAATTCAAGTATACACGGTCTTGGGATATGGTCGTTCCTATAAATAGGAAGTGCACGTGAGAGGCCCCGCCACGAAGAACGATTTAACAACACACATGCTCCAATCTGTGCACAACTTTTTGTAAAATATGTTACTTTTTAGACAACAATTGTGTAAGGTACAAGTTAGGTCTATCCGCGTAGAAAAAAAAAAGTTAGGTCTCTCCCTCTTAGTGTGCCACGTTCTCTCTTATTTCATAAAAATCTGGTATCTATTAAAGGATCGGGATCCTCTCCAATTGGGTCGCATCCCGTCCCCTATCAAAAGCCAGATGCCAAACTGTCCCATGTTGCTAATATCAAAGTTGAACAGTTGAATTGGTACGTATTTTAATGAAATTTTCTTTTTGGAACCGGAAAGAACTTAGGAAACGCGGCCACTCAGTGAAGTGTCAGGTTTTTTTTTCAAAAAAATATTTCTAAATATATATTTGACCTGTTTCAATTAGGAGATTAAAATCTCAGTGGTCCGACAGACCCGAAGATATGTCCATTTTTTCTAGTTGAAGTAACTGCATGAGACTATATAGAAGAGAAATGTTGGAAGACAAGCCAAAGGTATATGTCGCTGCAAGGACAGAAATAGTTGAAATCAGCGAGTTAGGTTTGAAGCAGATGTAAAAGGGACAAGAAAATCATGCAAGTGGGCCTACTGGACCAGTGGAAGACGGAGAGAGGGAGAGGTGGGCCTAGGCTTTGTGGTAATTCGATGGAGAAGGGAGAAGGTAGAGAGAGAGGGGGGTTGGCCCACTTGGAGGTACTGTTTCCACGTAGGGAAAACTACCTAATAGACCATACCCTCGTCCCACTTCCATTATTGGAAGGTTACTCTTACCTAATAAAGGTAGGCTCCAATAATTTGAGCCTAAAAATTTAAATTTAATAATAAAAAATTTATTATATAATTTGTTATTATTATAATATTTATTAAAAATTTATTTTTTTATTAATTTTTATAATATTTTTTTATTTTTATTTATTTTTTAAAAATTACCATTTGGGTTGAGTTTGTGGGGGAATTTTGTCTGGGTGCGATGTGACGTGGCCACCTTTATTTTAGTACTTTTTTAATGCTCAGAAAAAGAAGAAGTTGTTTTTTTTATGAAATTGGTTTTTTAATGGTTGATATTTTTGAGTAATAATAATATAATATTAGCCGATGATGTCAAGGATGACGTTATCTTGCTAATCTACGAATCTATCTATCGATCTATCCTATGGTTTTTGTCATTTTGAGTTGGCTTCAGCAATTAAGTCAGACGTTAGACCCACGCGTCCCCTTCAGCGTTCACGCCATGCCGCTAATCTACCAGCTCCGGTCCAGCCCTTCCATCACCCTAAATGAGCCTATCTGCCTATGCATATAGGTCTGCTTATTCTGTGGTTACGTTTGTTTACTCACATTTTTTAGAATATTTTAAAAATTTTAGATCTTTTAAACGATGATGTTTTTGTTTGAAGTATATTTATTTTATTAAAAATATTAGATTCCAAAATTTTAGACAAATAAATATATCCTGTTTCTAAGCCGTAGGTCTATCCGAAATTAGGGTAATTTTATTTATGCACTAATAAAAAAAATCATATGTTATATTATATTCTATACATTTTATACCTTAAATTATTTTACGTATCAAATCTAATGTAAATCAATAATTGAATTCCAATCAGCAATATATAAATATATTTGCTTGTCGGTTTAAGATGACACATAAATTTTTAACAATATGCTATCATCACCTATATAATGAAATTCAAATCTTTAATCAATATTGTTAAAATAAGAGAAAATAGAAAATGAGAGAGAAGTTTAAGGTGGTTTGGTCTGAAAAAACTTATGTCAATCGTAAAATGTTCAATGAGCTACATCTTTTATTTCTGAAGGCATATATTTAACTTGTATATAAAATAACTTTTATAGGACTTAACTCACAAAGAACTCACATTCTTAACTAATGTGAGATTTAGACAATTTATATTCTAACAAACATGATTATTTTCAAAACTCATCAAATTGATAACTTATATTTCCTTCGAGTTTCAACTAATAAAGAATATAAAAATTATTAAAATATAACTAATATTTTATTCTAAATGAGCTTCCATCTTTTAATTTATACCTGTTAATTTTATTTCACTCGTGAATATTGCTGGATTCATTTTCATATTTTTTTTCTCAATAATAACTATATTATTATGAGGATGTTCGTTTTATAAAAAATTATATGATTTTTTTTTATAGAATTGTGAATATTTATGTAGATTAAAATTTTATAAGTTTTTGTGTAAAAATTGGTGAAATTTTTTAAATATATTTAATTTTTGTTAGAATTTTGTAAAAAATTACATAGAGAGATGATTTGATGTAATTGTTTAATAAAAAATATTGAAGTTAAGTGAAAAATTATGGAGAGATAAAATTTATTATATATTTTTTAAAAATGTATTAGAATTTGTGTGAAAATTTTAGAGATTGTGTAAAAAGTTATTAGTATTAAATAAATTTAAGATATTAATTTTATAAAATTTATTAAAATTTTATAATTTAAAATATTTTTTATAAACGAACATGTACTAAAATTAATTTATTTTCGTGAACAAATACTGTTGCTATTTCGTTATCGTTATAAAAAAAACAAAATACTATTGCTATTAAAATGTACGTATGGAGCACGCGCGGTGAATAGAGAGTGGGAAGGGAGCAAAGAGTCATAAATACGAGGTAGAGCATAGGAAGGCCATTGGGCACAAAAAGAACGAAAGAGGCAAAGGTGGCGCTCTTCCCGTACTCTTGGATTGGACTTTTCTGGAAAGAGCTATTACCGAAGCCTCTCGCTGGTTTTTGCCTTCATGGCCTTGAGACAAATAATTCTGCACGACCTCCTTCCTAAACTGCCCCCGCCCCTTACCCGTTACCGCCCTCTGCCTACGGTAAAAGCCCGGTGGAATTTTTTTTTTAGGCTGCGTTTGCGTCTAAAAATTTTATACACTTTAAAATTTTAACATAATAAAAAATTACAATATAATATCTTTCTTCCCATCAAATCACTATTATTCACTACAAAAAATATAAAAAATTACTTCTCTCTTCACTTTTTCACTAAATCCAATACCTAAAATTTTAACAACATTAAAATTTTAAACACAGACGCACCCTTAGTCAAATGGTAGAGCAGGACCTCCAGAAGAGAGGAGAGGGGATTCGACCCCGACCTAATCTCCCTAAAGGTGAGGCCAGTTGAGCTAAAAATCATTGACAAAGCCTGCTGGAACTTGCTAGCTGGGAGTGACCCAGGAAAAAATAAATAAATAAATAAAAGGCACAAATAGAATACTGAAGTTGGAGATGGAGGTGACCGGTGACCGGTGACGTGAATGATTGATAATTACTGCCGAACCAATAAAAGTAATTGAGTAATTAGCTATCTCTGTTCGCTCCTGTGCTGTCTATTTCCATTTGTAGGTAATCCAGAGAGAGAGAGGCTTTTCGATTTGGTTAACGTGGGAAAGGTGTATAAGGAAAGAGATGGTTCTTTCGTTTCTTTCCCATTTTCCAAACTAAGGTTCCATGGAACCCACCAGGCCACCAGTAAGAAAAGGAAAAAGAAGCATCATTCGTAGTCCTGAACAACGAGACAGTAAAGTTCGTACACAGTTTCAATTAACCTAAAGAGCGTTAAATTTAAAGAAGGCTAAGATTGGACATAAACGAATTTAGAATGATTGGAAAAAAAAACTTTAAAATGGTAGCAGCGGTATTGTATGGAGAGAGAAATTGAGTGAATTATGAGTCATTGAAAAGAGGAGCAAGTGGATGGAAAGAGAGAGAGAGAGGGGTGTACTAAGGTGAGGGTGGGGATGCTTTCGGCCAAGCTTGCTTAAACTGGCCTAGACGATACTGTATTGGGCAGCGGGGGATACAAGATCTTGGAACATCTCCACCATCTCTTTAACTACCTTTTTGCAACCCACAGCCACACATCCGAGCCCCCTCCTCTTTCCTCCGTCCTAGGTTTTCTTTCCTTCTCCAATAACTCTCTTCTCTACCTTCGCGCTCCTTCCCCGCACACAGCTCCTCCTACTTTGCAAGAAAGAGAGGGTTTTCGTTTTCACTCTCGTAGAGATTCTCGTTTTTTTTTCTTATGTTGGGAATAAGGAGTAGAATTTGTACCCGGGAACAATAAGGTGTTGTCCTTTGCCGAGATCAAAACGAAGCTAGAGGAAAACAAGAAAGAACTGAAAAATGTGGGATCTCAACGACTCGCCTGTTCAGAGACGAGACGTCGAATCCCAAGGCTGCTCTTCCCAGAAGACTTCGCTTGACGGGGACGATGACAAGGGCAAACGGGTCGGATCCGTGTCTAATTCGAGCTCCTCCGCCGTGATCATCGAGGACGGATCCGACGACGATCAAGACGGTGACAGAGGCAGAACGATCAAGCGGCGCGGTAGCAGCAACAGCAAGCTATTCGGGGTCTCCTTCACGGAGAGCGAACCGGCACCCGTGACCCGGCAGTTCTTCCCGGTGGACGAGTCAGAAATGGGAGCTACATCCGATGTCGGAGGTGGTACAACTGCTGCTGTTGCGTTTCCTCGGGCCCACTGGGTGGGGGTTAAGTTTTGCCAATCGGTTACGCTTAACACTGGAAAGTCAGTTGAGGTATCGCAACCCATGAAGAAGAGCCGCCGGGGACCGAGGTCGAGAAGCTCACAGTATCGCGGGGTTACGTTTTACCGGAGAACTGGCCGCTGGGAGTCTCATATATGGTCAGTCTTCTTCTATATGTCACCAATGAGTTTATTCCACTTGTTTCTCTGTGAAACTTACAGGTTTCTTGTTTTGGAAATCGATTGGCTTATTACAATTTTGTGTTTTGCACTTTGTTCGGCTTAATGCAGGGACTGCGGAAAGCAAGTTTATCTTGGTAAGACTTTGTCCCTAAGATTATGATATTTTCTGTTTTTGGGGAAATATGAATTCTGTCTATGATGGTTGATACTTGATAGGACATGTAGTGGAAATTTTCCTTTGTGCTGATGAAATTGTTGGATTTACTTTGGAATAAATGTGTATGTAGGTGGATTTGACACTGCACATGCAGCTGCTCGGTGAGCTCTCCCCCCTTCTTTACAAAGCTTTATAATATTGTTTTTGTTTCTTCGGAGCGAAAGGAAGATTAGGATTTTCGCCGGAAATGTGAGATTAAAAAACGGAAGATGTTTGTGCAGTGCATATGATAGGGCGGCCATCAAGTTCCGGGGTGTAGAGGCAGACATCAATTTTAGTATTAAAGACTATGAGGAAGACTTGAAACAGGTAAATGAGAGATAGAGCGATGGAGAGCGATTTCGATAGTATTAACCTATGTTAACCTGAACAGTGTTGCCTAGCACAGTTCTATTTATGGTATGAAGGATTGCCTTTCTTTCTTTCTATTGGCAATTGAAACATATCACTCACGAATGAAACTGTGTCATAGATGAGCAATCTAACGAAGGAAGAGTTCGTGCACGTACTTCGCCGACAGAGCACTGGATTTCCGAGAGGAAGTTCCAAGTATAGAGGTGTGACCTTGCACAAGTGTGGAAGATGGGAGGCTCGAATGGGCCAATTCTTAGGCAAAAAGTAAACCTTATCTTACTATATTTCACATCTTGTTTCTCTCCCCTCTCCCTCGCGCCCTCTCCTTTGCTCTTTCAGTTTTGGTGTGGTCTTTTGCTTTTAGATTGATATATTCTCTGAAAAAAAAATCTGATTTCACAGATACGTTTATTTGGGTTTGTTTGACACCGAGATTGAAGCTGCAAGGTGCGTCCTTAATTTTGGCTCTCTTCCTAGATTATAGTACTTTAGGTACAAATACCGTTGAAGAATAAATGTAGGTTTGGTTAGCATCTAAAGTTCTTGTACTACGCAGGGCCTATGACAAAGCTGCAATTAAGTGTAACGGCAAAGAAGCTGTCACCAATTTTGATCCGAGCATCTACGAGAACGAGCTTAACTCGTCTGGTAAGTATTAATTACAACTGCGACGAGGTATCTGCTTTATGGTCTTGTCAGCTGTTTTATTTGGAAATATTGGGCAGAATCCTCATGTAATGTTGCGGATCACAATCTTGATCTGAGTTTGGGCAACTCAAACTCAAAAAAAAACTGTCTAGCCTTGGCCAATGATCCTCAGAATGGTGCAGTGGGCCTGCATTCGGCTTCAGCGTCATCGGAAGCTGATTGGAGAGGATTTAGGCAAAAGGTCATTTTTTTTAGCATGACATTAGGTTGATTCTCATTCTCCTTGATTGCCTCAGATCTGTAAATGTTTTCTTCATGTTATAAACCAGGAGCCATGTAGAGGTGACAGTGACGCCCACCGAAGAGATGGGTACAGCGAGAGTGAAACCATGCAGCTTCTGAGTCAAACCCACCTTCAATCTCCTAATTCCTGTAACGAAACGCCAAGATACGGACAATTCAGAAGGCCTGAAGAGACCCAGATGCTTCCCAATTTTGCTGCACATCTTAACTCAGCACTCATGTATCAAGTGGGTAATTCCAAATCATAATCTCTATAATTTTTGGGGGCCCATGAAAAGGAAGTTCTATAAAGTAAGCCAATATTTCATCACTTCATAGGTTCAGTATCCGAGCAGCAGCATTGGAGGCCGAATTGGAGGGAATTTGTCACTGTCTGTAAATGACCAACAATGGCAGTCCGGTCCTCCCCCGTTCTTTGCAACCGCTGCAGCATCATCAGGATTCCCCGCGCACATCAGACCTCAACATTGGCCGCATAAAAATGGATTTCATCCGCTCACGAGACCGTCCTGATCCACTTAATCGGTTTCTGACGCCTGCTAATATTTCTGATTCTGCCAGTTTTATTTGTGAGAAGTAAAAGATCGATATTTTAGTACACTTATTTTCACTTTTCAGCCCTTGGCCAAACAAAACCAAATGTATTGTAAAGAGAACGGGAACGAAATGTCCAACTCTATGTGGAGTAGGAATATTGGTAACTTGTTCACTAACAAAACAATGAAATTTTCTCCCAATCTTCTCGGTTCTGTCTGAATTTCGCTACCCTTGATTTAGATCTACACAATATGTACACATGGATGAAATGGTGCATACACCTATATATGTAGTTACGTACATATTGCTTTGATGTCCTATATTAGTATTTAGTACCTGCACAAATTTTCCTTGATAGATCAATTATAGCCAGCCATGCATTGTAATTTGATACCTAGAGTACTGATTGACGGCTTGTCATTTGTTGTCTGCTAAAGTTTGTTTGCCGACATGGTTAGATGTTTTGGATAAGTCTCCTAGACAAGAATGTCATTCGTTTGGAAGTTTTTTTTTTTTTTTCTAGATATTCGTTTGGAAGTTTCAGTTGTCTTGGCCGTTATAAATGCTTCGGAACTGCCGCTTTGCTACTCTAAAAGAGAAATCTTGCTTAGAGTGGTGGGATATTGGAGAGCGGAGAAATCTTGCTTAACTTTCTATTAAAGAATAGTAGAGGCCGTGGGATATTGACCGGAGACGGGAGACGGAGAAATCTTGCTTAACTTTCTATCAAAGAGGGATAAATTTTTCTGCTGCGCTGCTGGACGAGTTCTGGAGTCGGTAGTGGGCCAAACGGATCCATCTTAAGAGGATTTACCCGTTATAAAAAAGAAGAGAGAAATAGATACGGGTATGCGAAAGGTGTAGCTGGTGGTATTGGAAATGTCATCGGATAGTGGTGAATTGTCACTGTCATCGGTGTCCTTTGAATCAGTTCTCTCGGCCAAAAGCAGTCAGACATGGCTATTATGATGAGAGGGACCTATCATTAGAGCCCAGGGCTCCAAAGGACACTGTTTATCTGAGAGAGACTAAAAGAACCTTAGGGTTAGGGTACTTAACCTGTCACTATTTTTGCCAAAAAAAAAACCTGTCACTGTTTTCGGAGGATAAGAACGTTTAAAAGTTTGTGCCTGTGGCCTATGTGTGGGGTTAAACTAGGTTTTACGTACCAGAGGAAGAGAGTGATAAGTACATTTTTTTTCTAAGTAGAGTGATAAGTTCATAAACTAATGTTTCCCGGTTAAAAAGACCTAAGACGGAAGACGGATCTCGTAAGAGAAGGGGTTGTTTCTCACAAATCTGCATGAAATTTTGTTACTGAGAACGCCATAATTAATTAGATTAGTTTTCTATATATATTTCAATCAGTAGTGGACGCAGTATATTGCCGTCTCGAACCTCGTCATAAGTTTCAGTAGATATTTTGAGCAGTGAGCCTTCAGGTCGGGGCCCCTCTCTTGCCAATTGCCATATTGATGGATTCTTGATCGGTTATGAAACATTCGGCCTTCGACAAGTTCGACCACCCGGATTCGGACCTATTAGCGTACACCGTATATTGATTGTCTGACTAAGAATAGGACTGACATTCACAGGACTTCTCATAAATAGTTTACTTATTCGTGAACTCTCTTAATACAACTCTACTATCTTAAAAGATATTCTCCTAACATGACTATGACGCTGGTACAGGTATAAAAACTCATGTATTCTCCTTATTAGACTCACACTCAATTCTGTCTTCAGAATACTCATCTTCTTTTCTTAAATACTGACTTGGCCGTCGGAGACTTGATCCGAAGTCACCCCTCGGTATTTTTGCAGGATTACTTGGCTTTCGAGCATTGCGGTGATTCTTAGCATCATCAGTATTGCTTCATGCTTATAATAGGATTCATATTCAATGGCTTCAGCGAGAGCAATATAGAATTTAATACACTATGATTCATTAAAATCTCCATTATATTTTTTTGTTCACTCTAATTTTGCATATTAAATCATCTTCTTATATAGTTTTTACTATTTCGTACATAGAGGATGCACTTGTGCAAAAAAATGAAAATAAAACGAAAAGAACAAAGTAAAAACGCTGCTCAGTAGATGGTATGGAGTACATTTAAGGTCGGATGTTCCATAAAATGTGAAGTTCCATGCTAGGTACATGTATATTGAAGACATTAGAATAGGTATCAATTCTCTCACATGATATTTTTATTAGGATATGTGCTAATTTTCTATATATACCCGTGATATATAATGGAAATTTGGCTATAACTTTTTTAGGCCGTGCCATATTGGTGCATTCAGATGCTAGTGGACTCTGCAAGCGATTGTAAGAACCAATTTTGAGGAACATCAATTGTACATTGGATTGAATTATTTTCAATCATACGGTACCCACATGATTTATGCTTCATTAATGGACAGTAACAGATGTTATTTCCTTGATCTTCCCTTTTCCTTTTACTGTTTCCCATTTGGTTTCTGTTATCTTACCGGCAATCATTTGGGTTGCCACGAAAGAATTGCCTCGACCAGCTTTAGAGTAAAGAACCATACCCTTTTGATCTTTAGTGCAATTTTTGTCTCTTGGCCATTGTGAGTCCATGGTTAACAGTATGTATATACGTTAGTTATTGGTCCCTCGGATAGCAACGAAGGTGGTCCACAACGCCAACGCTACGGCTCCATCATTCAGTGTGCAGGAGAAAGAGGAAAAATCAACGTACTAAAAGGGAACAAAGTGACTCTGTCCGAAAGTGGGTTAAAGCCCCTCTCCTTAGATACTTTCCTTGGCATCGTATCGACGAAGCACTGCAAAAGCAAAACCTCAGACAGACGGATCATTCTCTCTCCATTTATGCTTCTCTTTTTACCATCAAATTTGTGGTGGAAGAAAAGAGAAAGAAAACTTAACTGTGGTACATACACGTAGTAAGAAGGAAAGTATGACCGCCCTCTTGAGAAAGTGTGGGGGGACAAGCGTGGAAAAATATGAAAATTTGAAAGGATGGGAATCTAAGAGTTGAGTGAACATGGGGTTGGGTTGAGACTACTTTTTTGCCTTCAAAGATAGGGGTTTCCCAAAATGGGATTTCTTCAACGGTTGATAATCGTTTGGTGTTTCTTTTTTACAATTATAATTGACAAGAGGTGTATGTTCAAGTTTGTGTCTGATACTAAATACACTGATCGCTGACAGCGACTGGGACTCGACTGTGGGGACATTGGTCCTCTGTGTATTGTGCCGTGAACTAGTGCTAATCGCTTTCATCATTCACTCAGACAAACTACTCCTTTGGTTTCCCTTTCTGGGACGCGTTTACCCTCTATACTCTCTCTCTCTCTCTATAACCCCGACTTGTGGTTGCCTTATCTTACTTAACCCAAAAAAAGTGATTGCCTTATCTTTCATACTATTTCCTCTTTTGGTATGCTTTTGGGTTGCTACTATGGAGACCGGTTATTGTGTGAATGGGCGGGTGAGATTAGAAGTTGAGAAATCTAATGGTTGAAAAAATGTCACGTCATTTAATGAAACCGAGTCTGATTCGCGGGTCGGGTTTATTAAATGACTTGACATTTTTTCAGTCATTAGATTTCTCAATTTCTAATCTCATCCGTCTACTCACACAATAACTTCACTCACACAATAACTTTTGCATGCTACTATGTCCACAAGTTTATAACCCATTCACATCTTTCCTTCTTCAGTTCTTCTATCTCTCTCCTGTGAACGTCTCAATTACGAATGGAACTTTTTGCTACTGGTGTCCGGGGGTCTGAGAAACTTGTACATGAATATGTGAGCAGGGTTGCTGCGTTAAGCTCTTATAGGGGAGTCTGGTCTGGTTGGTCTATGTGTTTGACTGTCCCGGGAAGTAAAGGCAGATGAGGGTGTCATTGTCCTAGAATTACTTTATATACTCTGTTTAGTTTCCAATTTGGATTAGAATGCACGCGCGCCTACTTCTAATTATTGTCTTAAAAGCCAGTCAGAGTTGTTAATCATTACGTCCCGTAATCCTTTTCCGAATTTTGAGTAAGAAAGTAGGAGAAACAGTATGATCGTTCATAAATATATTTTCTGGGAGATTGTTTCTGAATTAGGTAGAGAAGTTCACCTACGAATCGGAGACAAACTAATTGGCTTGAAAGATCGAGCTCCTTGAATATATTATTACAGAAAGATTAAGGACCGATCAGTATTGACACACATCTAATGTAAACTACTACAACACTGTTTTTGGGCCTACCGGAGCCAGTGAGGTTGAGTGAAGAAAGTATATATGATCATCTCTATTTCTCTCCAGGACAGCCAAAATATGCAGAAAGTAGAAACCTCGCCAGTTGCCACCCATTACAGGCTTATTTGCACGACCAGACGACAGAGAGGTTTTGAATGGCATTCTGCATAAGCACATCACTGTGTCTTGTCCCAACCTAACCTGGTTTTCCTTATTAATTGAAATTTTCCTGGAAAAAAATCAGCCGGCCTACTAGTTGGAGTCAATACACAACTCACATCTAATAATGACCACCACATGCTACTGCTAAGGTCCATAGATTAATGCAAAGAAAAGTTAGATCCCGCACCCTCAAGACTTGAAACATCTGGCACTACTTTGAGCCACTGGACCACAACATAAAAGCCCGTACAAGCCAACACCTAGATTATAAGTTTGTTCCGTGGTCCCCGTTATCAAGGAGGAGCAAGGACATTACAAATAGGATGGCCTCGGATGTTCACCAAGGAGTAGGCTCCATTCACATGTGGAAAAGGTACGTTTTTTGTTGTTGTGATCTATGGAGTAGGTTTTAGAGGGGATATTAATGCTTTAAGCTGCTATTCAACAATATTGATGATCACCCGTGCATGTGATAAGAATCATAGAGGAAGAGATCCCATGTTAGCTTTATGTCATTTATATCTATCTGCAGGCAGGGACGGCGAAGCCAGAATTTGGCTTTTGGGGGGCCAAGGTAAAAAAAAAATACAAAAAATATGGGTAAATTTAAAAGGATATTAATGTTCAGCAGCAAAACCCCTGGCTTCGCCCCTGTCTGCAGGAATGGTTTACACGGGAGCTGATCAACAGGATATTAATGTTCCAGTTGCCTATTGTACATTGCCTGTTTCCTTGTGGTATGAAACATAATGGGTGAGATCATGCATGTTGATCCCTGATTGTGATTGCAATTAATTTGCTTAGTCATGCATGTCATGGGAAGCAAAAAGGGTTAGAATCGACCAAAGTTTTATATTTTGGTTTCTATTTTTATATCCGGTGTTAATTTATGTTTTCTTGGAACGAAGAAAATAATATTTTAATTTTTAATTTTTATTGAAATTTTGTAAAAAGTGAAGAGAAATGATTTGATATAACTTTTTTAATAAAAAAATATTAAAATTTAGTGTAAAAGTAGAGAGAGAAAATTGTTATTTTTTTGAAAATATATTAATTTTTTGTAAAAAAATTGTCAGAGTTTATGTTAAAAGTATTGATATCTGTGTAGTATTGTTTAAAATTTTAAATATTTTTTTTGTGAATTTTATTTCATTCATTATAACCTATAATATTTTTATAAACCAACATGACCTTAAATTATCAGTATGATCTTAAGAATATGGAACTTGACATCATGCGTCTTATTCCCACGGTATTACGGTCTAATACTTACGGGGTTGGAGATTAATATTTATTGTTAAATTCATAAGTACTCCTGTATCCTAAACAAATAGGGACACATACACGGACAAAATGAGTACTGACACAACGTTATCAGAGCTGAAGGAGATGTAAAATCACAAATTCAGATTTATTTTGGGATACCGATGTACCGTATGATTCATGAACCGCTCTCAAAAGAAAGAAAGAAATAAGTAAAAAAAAACTGGGCTTTTACTAGATACTACCGACTGACCGTCCCAGATTTAAGAGTTACGATGACGCTGTCTAATTGACTCATCATAGCACTCCTTGTATACCAACTCACGCTCTTTTCTCCGCCGTGGATGTTACTTCCCTTATTATTGGTCGGATATTTAGCATTTGATACGTCGGGGATAGACGACCGTCGACGGAATTGCAGGCTGCAGCACAGAGGGGTTAGGTGAGAGAGAAGGATGTCCCTTTGCCTTTCGCGCGCGCGTGTGTGTGTTTTTTTTTGTAATAATTGAAGTCGGTTCTGGATACTTTCCAAGTATGGGAAGTTGTGGATGTGGATGTTAGGCCACAATTTAAAAATGGCCACCACCAGCCAATCATCCCTAGCCATCCGTTTCCCTTTTGGTGGTATATATTCATGTGGAAAAAGCAGTAAGTGGGCTTCATAAAAAGTAATGCCCCAACAAAGTAATGCACGTTTCCAAGACTTTTTTCTTAATTACAAAAAATGATGACTTTGGGGGGTTATTTTTGGGTTATGCCAAGGTAAAAATGGTAATTTAACCCATCATGTTATACCTTTACAAGTTACAACGTGGGGGAAATCTTTATTTTTTTACTCTTAAATTATAGGGTCATCCACACTTTTCACGGTAAACTATAAATTTTGAGAGATTTCATCTTGTATTATATTAGACAAAAAATAAATTATATTTATCTTTTTTTTTTTCTACCAGTGGCAAAATTACCAACAAATTTTTATTGGCTTATATTCAATGAACTACATATTATCTAAATATTAACGTTTTTATATTATTTATTAAATGACGTGTTAATTATGACAGTTAAATATTTTTAGATGAAACATAACATTACGACAGTTTCGAAAATCGGAATTCGTTCATGTTTCAAACACGAAGATGACTGCCACTTTTTCTTGGCATAAAACCTTCCGTTTTTTTATTATTTGCAAGGTTACTTGGGAAGGAGTCGAAACTGATCATAAATGGGCGTGAGACAGTGAGAGGGAGATCGTAGGTGTTATTTGTTTATTGTGATCTGGGGGCAGAGCTTAAAAAATGATCGGAGGGCTTCCCTTGGAAACTCACCAGGCATCGGAATATACTCCAGTGCGATGTTTTTGGATACATGGATTGAAGAGAGAACCTTAGCTCACCCATCGATGCAATTAACTGCCGCAATGGTCAAACTCGGGAAGCTCAAAAGTTTGCAAATACAAAGAAGGGTTTCTTGATGTTTGTCTTGGCCCCCTTCTTCGTATGATGCCATGAGCAAAATTATATTTTATTTCCAGCATATTTAATCTAACTCAATGCGTGCTACAAAGGCAACAATATACAGAAGAAAATACACCAGACCAGAATGATGTGAATTGCAGGGCAGATGTCACTTCAACAGGATACGACTATAGGCACGGTGTTTGTCAAACAAGTTCATTTTGCATCATAAAAACGAAAACTCCCTCTTGCGTTAGAGGGATGGTTACGAGTTTCCAAATTGGGAAGAAAGACTTTGCACTATTCTTCCGATCAAATCATCTTTCACGAGAAAAGGTGAGGGTCTTATCACGCACACCAGTCACGGTGAGCATCCGTAAAAGGAGAGGAGACTACGAGTCTAAACCTATCTTTCCATAATAAGCAAACGGGCTGAATTTAACGTTTCACAAGCGCTATTTCCTTGTCGGGTTTCTTGGAAGGCTTCGTTTGTTGGTTGTGATGGACTTTGGGGGTGCATGCACTCATTTGAGTCTTTTCCAACGCAAGCTATTGTCAATTTCAGATTTCTTCTCATAATTTGCTAAGATAAGCATACAATAATGCTTGTAGCCTTTATTCTTTCAAAATTTCGAAGGACAAAAAGAAAGGGTAAGTTGGTAGAAAACCATCTTCCCTTCCCTTTTTTTCTGAAAGTTTGAAGTGAAAACTTAGATCAATGAGAACTTTCAACAATTTACACAACTTATTCTGCTTGCTGGAATTTAGGGGTGTTAGTTTTGTAAAAAATTATAGGATTTTGGTAGAATTGTGAATATTTATATAGATTAGAGTTTTATAGATTTTTGTGTAAAGTATAAAGATAGATGATTTGATATAATTGTTTAATAAAAAAATATTGGAGTTAGGTGAAAAAAAATATAGAGAGATTCCGCTATAATTTTTTTTATGAAAATATATTGAAGTTTGTATGAAAAGTCGTTGGAGATTGTATAAAATGTATTAGTGTCTATATATAAATTTTTAAAATTTTAGATATTAATTTTACGAATATATTTATATTTTAAAATAATTATAAAAACGAACGTGCCCTTGGTATACGTCGGCCACTTGTAGGCCCTAAAGTAGGAGATGCCAGAATTTTCAACTACTCTATAAGATGCCTGCCCATTTTGATATAAAAGTTCACATTTATATTATATTACTTTATGGTCCCGGGAATTGCAGGAAATTCGACGCCGGGCCTAGAAGTTAGGCTGGCCGAACCTAAATGCCTTCAAGATACGTTTTTTATTAATGCCAATTAAATAGCTGGTCCAAATAAGAGGCGGATGTAAATGTCACAAATTTTCTGATGCTCTCTTAAACACAAGATCATGGTAGTTTCCGCTACCAAGAAATAAAAAAAATACTACTGTATATTTGCAGCCAGCCGGAAAAGGAAAGGTAAGGTGTTTTCGTACTCCGATAGATTTGATCTAAGGTATAAAGTCAACCATGGTTGCCAGTAGATTTTTGGTTGGTGTTAGCAACTCAATTAAGAACAAGGTTTAGTCCAAATCTGGGTGGAGAGATCGAAGAAAAAACTATAGACTTTGTCCTAGGCATACTGAAAGTAAGTTATTGTTTCAAGGCCCTACGTGATGGTAGATGACCCGAAGATGCCACTAGTAAGTGAGGTTTTCTTGTTGCAATTGTGCTGGGCCACTACAGAACTTTTTTGGACTAATATCGAATGGGTTGGGGTAAATGGCCTCCAACCCAGAAACACCTATCTCATGACATACTGATTTGGATCAAGTTCAGTGATTTCCGGCTTGCATGTGATCGACTCCTAGCATTTCAAAGCAGACAGCAGATATGGATAATATCTACAAATAGAGTCGCAACCACCTTCTGCTTCAAAAGAAGGCCACAAGACATCCAAAACGAAACAAAAAACAAACAAACAAACATCATTACTATTTGAGTCGACAAACAGGTTCCAATAACACGAACTTGGAAATGATTTAATAAGGTAAATGTTCCATAATCCTGTTTCAATGATTTTTACATGCTTTTTTTTAACACTTTCGACATAAGAACTTCGTTCCAGTGTATGGAGTAAGAACAACTACTACTTGTCAAGCCAGTTTGGTCTGTGCAGTGGCTCGACGGCGAGGTAGCTATGTAACTTGGTTAATCTCTGGAGCGCCTTTTATCAGGTCAAATACTGGTGCGAATGCTTAAGTGGACTTCCTTCTGCCAAAATATCTGTCATTTGAAAAAATCAATATGAACAATTATCAATTTCTATTAGTCAAAAAGATCAAAGGACTTAACTGTGACCTTGTAAATCCTTACAGAACACTTTCATTGGCAGCATTACTCATACTTTCAGATGAAAATCAAATGCAAAGTGCACCCATGTCGGGTGGCCCTCCATCAGATCTACAGATTGGTTCAGCGTTGGCAGTTCCACCTTTTTTGCCTTGCTGCCGCTCCTTTTTGCCCTTTCTAGAGTCAACTGATTGATTACTGACATAAGAACATAACCGCAATTGCAAATAATAATTAGTAGAGAACGAGATGGAGAAACTTGATAATACAACTGCACATTTCCTCTCTGAATTGAGAGGTCTAATGAAGAGGCCGTGGGGGGATAAGATGTGCCTTCTCACCAATGATAATTGAGTAATCCCGAATTAGCCAAGCCAATAGTTCACTGGTGTGCACATGCACTCACACAAACAATCACGTGGATACATATAGGCTTTTCTATGTGTAAGTGAGTGTGGGTGTGTTTTTCTATATTCTGTGAGCAAGGGTGGGTGTGTATAGTCCTAAGTTTAGCTAACGTGACAAGAACTAAGATTTTCAAGAAGCATACACTACAAACTTAGGGTACGATCTCCCAGTAACTGCTCCACAGCAAGCTTTGTATTTCTTCTTCGAACCACAGGGACAGGCCTTATTTCTTGAGATCTTCTGCAGGTGGATGGTGAACAAAAAGGCATCATTTCGAGAGGACTCACATAATAAGGGAAGAGGGCTGCTAATTTGCATGATATCAAAAGACCTTGTCATCTGGTCGGGAGATTTTATTGTCCTTTCTGCTTCCAACACTAATACTGGATGCATCTTGTTCGTCAGTCTCCTCTACAGGTTCTTCTTTGTGTTGCTCGCAGTTTCCATTTTCACCAACCCCTAAACATCCTCCAAAGTTATCAAGACAGAATACTAGAAAGCAAGGACAAAGAAACATTCCACAACGCCTACCAACACTGGAGCACAATGAATCATGTAGTAAGGAACATAAATAACAATTAGACAAATACCTTAGAAAAACCAGTAAACAGAGTGTTAACTCCCTACCTTGAAACAAATGCTAAACCTATAACATATTTTGTGATTCTTTTTCAAGTAAAGGATAGAGATTCGCCCCTTTTAAAATTCAATTCACTGTTTTAAAGTAGGATTGAGACAGATTAACAAAATAAAACAATCCCAGGTCAAATGTCCTATTGTGCCAACTAACAGACCAAAAGAAGCAGGAAAAATTAACAAACAAAAACCAAGAACACTTGCTAAATCATCAATGAAACACCATTAGTTCCAATTGCAAGAAAAAAGGAGACACCATGACTGAAAAAATATAATATATTCCACTAGAATCATCTTACGAATCCCACATAACATGATCCCTTAACAACCATGCATTATCATCTATCAAGAAACCTTTCATAAAAACACCCATTTCCCTCCTTTGATTCTTTTTAGACAACCACCTACTCAGCAGCAAATGGACTGGCAATGGTTTTTTGAGAGCTTCATTTTAAGAAAGACTCCAGAAAACAGACCACCCACAGAATATGCTAGAAGTGATAACCGTACAAAGTGTTTGTGTAGAATGTAAGAAACTTCCAATTTAAGAAGGAAAAAAAACATAATTTCTTGGTAAAAACCTAATAAGATTATCTAGAGTGCCAAAAGTACTAACCAGCCATTACCATGGGAAATATCTTCTTGACCAGGAATTGAATCATTTTGCACCAGGTACTCTTCCGTTCCTTGTTCTGCTATCAGGAATTCTATTGCTTGGTCAACATCACCATATACTTGTCCTAGAACCTGACAGGAGAACAACATACATAAGGAACGTGTCGAAATTTCCATACAGTCTAAGCATACCAGAAATAAAAAGTTTAAAATATCATCAGAACCGAGAGTACTGCACACATAGCACAACACAAATGAAAAAAAAAATGAAAGACAGGTAATTATCACTCACCTGTTTGACTTTCTCAGCAACTTGACATCCACTTCCTGCCATCACAATTTTGATGGATCTAGCATCGATAATGTCCTTAGATGTTCCTCCTATAGACCGAGTGCCTGCAGCTTTAGCTTGATGAGCCGTGGCTGAAAGATCAGCATCCGCCTTTCACAAACTATAACTTATCAGGACATGGGAACCATTAAGCATTCAGCTTGATTAATATACTAGATTGTAATTATGGAAGCTCTAAAATAATTTGAAAAAATCCTGAACAAATACCTTGATAATAATTGGCCTAGCAGGCCCATCACAAGGATCTTCCTTTATCCGCACACTATTGTAATGTTCTTCATCATGATAAGATCTGAGAAGCAAATTTGCATACCCATATTTGAGAACCAACACACCAGCGATCCATTATTAGAGGGAGGGATTACTAAATTCATGTTCTCACAGTATAACAACCATAGAAAGATGCAGAAGTGGGTGCAAATCAGCCTACTGAAATATACCGTCAGACTTGTAGCACCGCTGGACGAAAGTGGCTGCCATTCTAACAACACTGAAGGTGTCTTTCTGTGGATATTAGTTTACTTCTTTTGGAGGTGGAAATTGGAAGATGCTGGAAAGTGCAAGATTCTTACTCTCTTTCCCATGTTATTCACTCTACCTAAGATCTCCAGTTAACATCACCGAGTGTTCCATGTCAAATCTTGGTAGTATTTCAAGTTAGAACTCAATTGAGATACATTGGTAAACTAAAATAGACTAAGCCTATTAAATAATTGACATAACTGTTGATTAGGAAAAAAGTGGTATTTGGAAATAATTGTCTCTTTTGGACCTCTCTAGTTAATAGTTTCTTAGTAGCAGTAAGATATAAGCTCGAGACAGTACCTTATGTTTTTCTCTTAAATCTTAATATGGTGAGCTCATATCTACTAGTAAAATATCAACATGAGTGTTGAAAATCAGATAGCCACTAAAATTTGATTACCATAAAGCAAACCATCTCCAAGGTCATGTTCGTTTTCTAAATTTTTTCAAGATTCAAATACATTCACAAAACTACCACCGAACATATTCAGAATTCAAACACAAACACCAATACATTTTACACCATCTCCAACAACTTTTTACATTTTTATTCAACATAAATTTTCTCTCTCTATATTTTTTCACATAACTTCAATACTTTTTTATTAAAAAATTATATCAAATCATTTCTCTCTCCACTTTACACAAACACCAATAAAACACTATTTAACATAAATATTCACAACTTCTCTAAAATCCTACATTTTTACTCAAAACGAACATCTCCCAAGACTATCAGTTGTTTTCAAAGTATTGTCAAAGCAGCTGTCATTGCCCAAACACTGGTACAAAATCCCATCTCGCATATCACCTTTATTAAGGGCCCTCATAACACATTTCTTTCCATAAGTATACAAAATTGCAGGAGTTTTACACCATACCCATCAATGCAAGACGTTAAAAGCATATAAAGGACATATGAAAGATTCCAGATTACTTACAAATGGACCATGCGAGCTCCAAAGTCATCAAAATTACGAATATACCAGCGAGGTGACATGCTCTGCATTGAGTAAAGCAGCAACACATGAGATAGATCATACACAAGGCGAAGAGAATCTGCATGCCACACATGATTCTGTGGGAATGAAAAGGGTACCATCCCAATCATGAGAACCATAATGATTAATGCCAGTAAAAAACACAGAGGAAGAGAGAGGCCTCACTCTGTGAATGCACATATTACTATGTGTAACAAGAGAAGCTGCCTGCAATTCCATATGTCCAGCCCATGTGCCCTCCTTTTCCATCAACTCACAGTATTCATCAAATGGGACCTCATCCTCAATAAATGGTTCAAATGTTTCGCGATTCTTCTGTTAATTACAGCTCAAATGTTTTACAAATTGGTTACTTACTGATAAAAAAAATGGGATTGGATTGGGAGGGAGCACAGCTAATTATCTGGGCATTTTGCAAAAACACAGTCAATGTACTTGTAAGAATCGGCTCAACATAAAGAGTGCAAATCCTTCCAACTAATGCTTCAGAGAGTTTCAAACATCAAGAAACTAAAGAGAGATTTCACATTGGAGGCAGGAAATCTACTAGTTCGCAGCCTGGGAAAAAATGAAGGTCTAATGAAGTAACTCTAAGTGCACAAAGTAACACAAAAGTACATGGCAGCTTAACTGCCACGACTTCCCATAATATGAAATGAGCATTTCACAACTTATAAGTGTAATTAAATCTTTTATGCTGGAAGCCACTTTTTTCGCACAGCCTCTCTATCCTAATGAGAACTACATATCCACTAATTATTGCAGCACATTTATCTATTAGATCATAGATACAAAATGGGGTACTAATGTACTTCCAGATCCCAAGAAGTGTTTGCGGAACATATCAAACACTCAAATCTGATTTGAAAACACCATAATACTGAAAGATGAAAAGGCATGAGATCAATTTTCTCACAGAAAAAGAGAGAAAAAAACATGCAAAAAATAGTTTACTTTTCTCAATGTACCAAAATATACTCTACCACCATGCTGCGATACTTTTTATGTTTCTCTTCATTACCTTCCAGCTGATCTGCAAGGGCCCTGCAAGTGAACAAGAGTAGACAACTTAAACTGAATCATTAAAAGAATAAATATTTCATGCATTTATCTCAGTGGTTCGACAATGTGAGACACAGATCATATACGAGAAAACTGAAACATCTTAAGATATATCCATTCAACAGTTTCTCTGGTAGAATGATGCTACAGTACATATTGTAACTAGCAAATGTAACATGAGGCCATTAAATCAAAGCTGACCTGAAGAAACAATTACCATCTGCGGTCACTTGTACAATTTTCAGGCCCAATGCATCAAGCTGAGCGTGGAACTGGAGAAGATCAGCGGGCTTTCCTTGCGTTTTGACCTGTCCACCAAATATTCTCTCATTCTTCTAAAGCATTATGCTATATATAAACAATCTATACAACTTAATAAACAGTTTCCTCATAATCCAAAAGACTAAACTAAGCTCGATATATCAGTCACTACAACACTTCAAGGGATCAAATGTGCAACTCACGCACATTCTTTGGTTCTATCCCATCGAGCATAGTTTATGCTCGAAATTGAAACATATATATTCTGCTTTATTACCATGTCAGTGGAACGTGCCTGGTAAAAGTAACACTCAAAACCATTTACAGCGAATAGCAGCTCACTACAACTATAACAAAAATCCTCATTAGACTTAACCAAAATCATAGACTGAACTACTTAAACAAGAGAGAGAGAGAGAGTAAGAATACAAGCTCAAAGCAAATTTGACAAACAAAGCAGAAATTCAAAAATACATAAACTCCGTAGCAACTTCAACACAATTTGTGAGGCTACTAAGACCGTTAAGTTGGAATAAAGCGGAAATTGAAACAAGAACTGAAAGCAATAAGGCAAGAGTTTTAAAATTGGCAATCGGACAAGGAAAAGGAGAAAAAAAAGGACAGCGACTTTGGGTAAGAAACAAGCGTAATGCTCACGTGAGGCTGTTTTTTCGCTTTCGAGGTATGGTGCTTTGTTTTACTTTTAACCATCGCCCCGATGCCTCCGATCCGAATGCAGAACCGTTCACTCTTGAAGCTTTGCAGTCTTGCAGAGACTCGCGCTGCGCTCCGACACAGAGGGAGTACTATCGATGCAAAACATGTGGCGGCGTCTTGGGCCGGTGCCTCGTGGAATGAAAAGAGAGCCTATGGGCCTTTGGGGAAGCCAATTCGGCCTTCAACTTTCTTTTTTTAGTTTGGGTTCAAAGTTTCGGGCCCTTTTCTTCAGGCCTAAAAGTCCAGAAAAGCTTTCGGCTACACACGTCCTTTTTCTTTTTTCTTTTGGTTGTGTCGAGTAACGGCATAAAACGTAAGCTTCGGAAATCCCAAAACGACAACTTTTTTTTTTTTTTCTAGATATCCCAAAACGACAACTACTGACTGATAGATGTTGATTGAATAAAAATCGTTCTAATATAAGCTTTTGTGATTATTCATGTAAACTTTATTGTCACCTGTTTCGCACTTCTATGTATTTATTCAGGAAGCCTCTCATTTCATTAAGATCGAAGTAGCTTTACATTCCATTATTCGTCCGAGCAACTAATTTTAACAGCACTCTGTCCATATTTCTTCAAGATCACTTGAAAAGAATGCAGCCACCCCTTAATTTGGTGGAACCCAATAAGCAATTATTCCCATAACCTCTTGTCTGCACTTTCCTCCACCCCTCTCTCCTCTCTCTTGCCAGCACACTTAGAGAGTATTGTTCTCTGTCTGTCTTAAGAATTACGCAATTCTTCGCTGAGGATATTGGTATTAGTCTCAAAGAAAACGTCATAGCTTATTCACGGGAATCAACAAGTTTGGCATCAAAGCAACTTGGCTTGGCTCACAAAAAGAAAGGAAAAAAACAGAGCAACTTTGGATTAAAGAGAGATTGACAATGACAAATACTTCCCATCAACTCTGTAACAGTTGCCAATCATTTCAAATTGGATTCCAAGTTCAAATCCAATCAATTTAACCGAGTTCATCGATAATTTAAACCTTTGCTTGCCAGCTATCATCAGAACAATTCATATCAACAGGTGTACATCATGCAGTACAGTGTAACAACGAGCTGAGTGAACAGGCCCGAACCCATCAGCAGTGCGTGTTGCCGTGTTGGCACCCATTGTGGTCCCTTCCCAACAGCACGGTAGAAGAAATCAGGACAATTTCTTCAGGTTTCAACTCTCATTGCAGGGTCTCCTTGTGTAGTTTTTGCTCATTCATGCTAGTGTAATGTGCATTACACGCGGCCATGGAAGAATGGCTCGGCTTCAAACGAAAGTAAACGGTGTGAATACTGACACTGAGAAGATGGGGGGGGGGGGGAAAGAGGAGCTGGCGCTTCTAGTAGATGTGCAGGAACAGCGACTAACATTGTGGGCCCGCAGTGTCCCTCAGCTTTTATGAGACCTTCCGTGAAACAGGCTTCAGTTTGGTGAGCAGCAATCACACCAATTCAATGCTCAGACCCAAGTAGAATCCAATGTAACCACAAGTATTCAACACCCCCACAAAGAAAACAATAAACAGTGCAGGGTTTCTTTTGCCTCTTGGTTCTCTGGCCGTTGACGCGCGTGAATGGTAATGGGTAAACCTGCCATTGTTGGCCAAATGACAGAATGGTAAACTCTGTCACTAGTTTTGAGCCAAGATAACCATTACTGCAAGTTTCACTCGTCAAGCTTGTACTCTTCACGGAATATGACCACTTTATACTTTAGTAGCTTTAAAGCTTTTCAATTTGTATTTAACGAGTTAAATAAGTTAAGCAAACAAGTCCTTAATGCTTGCATACTACACAGAACCATTCCAATACCAGATGAGTTCTTAAAATATCCAAAAGCAAAGAAAGAGTGCACCAGAAGATTAAAAAAAAAAAGGATGAGACAACAAAACAAGGAACAGGGCATCTTTGGTTTTTTGTATGTGAGACTGGGACTCAACAACCGAGATGCACTGCAAAAGAGATGGACCTGCGGCCAACTAATTAATTTGTAATTATCATATGCGTTTAAAGTCTTGACCCATACCAAGAGTAAGCTTAATGCCTACGGACTATATGATATATGGAGGATCTTATCTTTTTGTCTATTCAGAAAAAAAAGCACGATCGAAAAGGAAAAAGGATTCAGACATCAAGCATGATTAGCGAGGAAAACAAAATAGATAGAAACAAAAACATATATAATAACAAAAGCAACAGGGTCGAGAGTTCACCTACTCCACTGCTGACCCAAATTATCTACTATAGCTGTACTTTAGGCATCACTTCCTTTCGTTCCTGCAATTCCATTAAGAAGTGTATTTCCTCCACTTTCATCGATGGCCGAAGAAATTTGCCAGTGTAACGTAGGAAATGAAATGGAATAACACTCTCTCTTTCTAAAATATTAGTATATCGTGAAGAAGTGGGGAGTGGGTGGACATAAAAACAAAGGGAAATGAAAAAGGGTGAAGTATCCGCCATTGAAATGGAGATAAAAATACAGAAATCAGAAACTCAAATGTGCCGTAATTTCCCTTTCATAAATTAATGAATCTGAACATGAAAATTGAGGGATACCCGTGGCATTGATGGATAAAAGAAATATAAGAAGTGTAGAGAGACTTGACAGGTGGGCAAAGACCTCCGCTCTTCCGGATCGTCCGATCAAAGCGAAAGCCAAAGTAGAACAGAACCTAGAACAGAACCGCGCAGAACGCAACGAAAATCGTCAAACTACCAACGACCGCACCGCGCACGAACGCGTCAGATCGCAGCCGACACTTTGCCAAAGACCCATAGTAGTCTCTTTCCAAAGTAGTCCGAGACACGCACACTCCCACTGTTTTCTTTTCCTACTTACCAAACACCGACTCACGAGCTATTTACGGTAATCTCTTTTGAAACCTCTGGGTGGTCTGTCGCTTGGTTATAGTCTCGTCCTCTTCTCCTCAGAGCCATTTCTCAGCAAGTGGGCGTTTCGGTGAGGTCGGTATCTGTGGCTCATTCTCAATCATTATGATATTAATGATGTCTCCGGCTTCATTTTGCTTCTCTGTTGCAGCTTGATGGAATTGCGAGGTTATACTTCAGAGTCGGGTTCTTTTGCATTGATGCCCTTGTCATCTGTTCCAATAATCCATGCAGAGTGAAACCCGGTGCCTTCACTTTCAAATGTGGTGCTAGTGCAGCCTTATTTCCTGCCTCGTTGACTGTAGTTCAGTGGTAAACAACGGCCTTTCTTCTGGTTTTTCAGTTTCTTAAGTAAATTCCTTGTCTTGAATGCAATGCTTGATACTCGATGCATGCGAAGTCACTATATGAGTGATTGGCAAATGTTTAGTTCTAGGAAGTAAAAGTGTCAAGCTGATGATGGTTGGATTATCAGCAGAAGCCATGCTATGCTCATGTTTTGATATTATTTGGGTGGGAGATTTGTTGGCTATTAAATCAGGAAAAATGGAAGTACATTCACCATACTAACTGGCCAATCCGAATCTTTTCGGTAGAGCCGAAAAAAAGGGAAACCAAAAAGACTTTCATGCTGCCCTTTTTTTTTCAAATTTATGGGGCTGCACAGTGTCATAGCCTTTTTCTGGTGCCCTTGTTTTTCTGCGATTGTATCAGTGGTTGAATGGCGCCATGGGTTAGTTTTTGAGAGCTATTGCCTTCCTTCGAGTCTTTGGCCCGTTGAAATGTAGTTAAATGAGGTAAACCTCAACGTTCTCTACCCAATATGCGCTTCTGCGTATGCTTCGTGTATACTGGCACGGTGCCCTTTGCGTTTTCTTTCTTAATAAACTTTAATGAAACATCTAAAATATCTATGAGTGACATCGTGGTGGATTGTTGATATAAATAGTTTTGGATTTAATTCATACTGCCAATAGATTAGATTACGTTATACTTTATACTAATATGCAACTAAAATGTTGTTGCAAAGAGAATTCTTCATGACCGTATATTTTTGAATGATACATTTTGCCTTTTTGTTTCTGCATGCGGATTCCTAATATTGAGCCCTTACAAAATTCAAGCGGGATTGGGAAATAATGGACCACAGGACATGGCTTTGGAGGAAGAAATCTTCAGAGAAGACCATTGTCACAATTGACAAAATAAACGACTCTTTGAAGGAAAATGAAGAAGAGGTAACTCATTAGCATTTTGCTGGGTCACTTTTTCTTTGCTACTAATACTACTGCAAAACTACTATCTTGAATCTTCATCATGGTGGGTAATTCTCTAGGTTTTTACAATAGTGAGTTCCACAATACTATATCCTCATCACGTAAATAGGTACACTGCCTTGACATGTTAAAATGTCCAAGCCCAATGCTTTAGCATTTAATACTTATGCTTCACGTGCCCCCCTCTAATAGAAAGAAAATTCTCCCTGGAGTATTTGTTTGTCAATGGTGGAGTTAAATTTGTGAGTAGTTCGACAGATGAAAGCTTAAATCCTCATGGACAGCCTTGAATATCACTGGAAAAAGGCTTATTTCCTTAGTATGCTCGATATTTGGTGAAATTCTTTTCGAATTAGATGCTCATTAGTGTTTGGTTTTCACCTCGTCTGGCAAATATGTTGTCAATTTATCAAGGCGCTGAACTCTCAGCTGTTAGATGATTGAGTGTATAATACAGGAGTAAAGGAAATAAAAAGAGGGTGCTGGTGTAAGAATGGAAATTGTAATATAGATAATTGGTACGAAAGGGAATTGTTTGACTCAGCGCAATCGATCGAATCAGATGTTGGATATGCGGGTTCTATGCTCCCGTGTGGTTCCAGTACATTTTACAAGATTTTGACTCTTCAGTGTCACAACCTAGTAACTGGCATCAAGAAGTGGGTGTCTGTCAGTAGGTGCATAGAAACGTCAAAAATGATTCCCCTAGAGGAATCCTCACTTCTGCAGCTTTCAGCTGATTGTCCTCTATTGCCGCATGGCATCTCTATGGATTTTCATTTTGTTTTTCATTTGGGAACTGTTTATTGTCCTCTGCTCTGAGGCATTCATGATAGTTAAACTCCTTTCTTTTCCTTTAAATACAGACACTTGCAACCGAGAAAGCTCAGTTGGAGAAAGAACTCACAATTTTGAGTGAAAAGCTTTCTTCAGCCCTCTCTGAGTGTGAAGCAAAAGATGAACTTGTGAAGAAACATGCAAACGTGGCACAGGAAGCAATTGCAGGTAATGCAACGTGGTTTTCCCCCTTTCTGGAGCCCCTTTTACTTCGTTGCAAATGTATGGATCGCACCATATAATTTTATTGTTTGAAAAAAAAAATCATGCATGAAAAGAAGTTATGGGTCGGAAAGTTATCAGTCGCCTTTTGGTGTGAACCCTGTTAATTTACGTCTTCTTTTGACAGCATTGTAATCCCTTTGTTAAATGATTCACGTAGGCTGGGATAACGCAGAAGCAGAAACAGTGTCTCTAAAGCAAGAATTAGATGAACTTTTGCAGCAGAGAGTAGCTGGTGAAGAACGATTAGCTCATATGGAGGCAGCACTCAGGGAATGTATGCAACAGCTACGATTTGTCCGGGAGGAGCAGGAGAAAAGAATTCATGATGCTGTAATGAAGACATCGAAGGAATTTGAAAAATCTCAGTTTGTTTTAGAGGAGAAGTTAGCAGAGACCAGTAAGAGGCTTGCCAAACTAGGTGGTGAAAATTCTCATCTTAAAGACGCTCTCTTACTAAAGGAGAAGTTGATAGCAGAGACTAATAAACAGTTGAGGCAAGCAGAGGCAGAATTTAGTGCATTAATGACAAGATTGCAATCTACAGATAAAGATAATAGCTCTTTGAAGTATGAGGTTCGAGTGCTTGAGAAGGAGCTGGAGATTCGGAATGAGGAGAGAGAGTTTAATCGTCGAACAGCTGATGCGTCACACAAGCAACATCTAGACAGTGTGAAGAAAATTGCAAAGTTAGAATCAGAGTGTCAGAGGTTGCGTCTCCTAGTCAGAAAGCGACTGCCAGGTCCTGCTGCTTTGGCGAAAATGAAAAACGAAGTTGAAATGCTGGGAAGGGATTCCCTTGAAATGAGGAGGAGAAAAATGAATACAACTGATTTTTTGGTTGATAATTCTTTTGAGAATCCCAATAAAAAGATCGGTATTCTGACTGAGCAATTATGTGCTATGGAAGAAGAAAACAAGAATCTCAAGGATGCCCTTCATAAAAAAACTAATGAACTACAATTTTCAAGGGAAATGTATGCACGCACCGCATCCAAACTATCACAAGTTGAATCGCGGTCTGAAGAAGTTTCAAAAGGTCCGACAGTTAATGAGCCAACAGGGATTAGCATATCTCATGATCTGGCATTGATGTCTGACATTGGCAGTGATGATAAGGCTAGTTGTGCTGAATCATGGGCTTCTGCTTTGATTACAGAACTGGAGCACTTCAGAAATGGAAGACAAAAGGGGTCACCATCATCTAAAACTGTTGGAACATCAGACCTGAATCTCATGGACGACTTTGTTGAAATGGAAAGATTAGCATTGGTCTCCGTTGATAAACATTTTGCGAGTTCTCATGTTTCTTCACTTGAAGCTAATGCCATCTCTTGTCCCTTGGAAACTGAGGACAATGGGAATCCATCAGAGCTAATGGATAGGGAGACAGTGCCAATGCCCAACTGTGAATCAGACATCAGTGTGTCAAATCACGAAATAAGGTCCAAAGATAATATGACCAGCAAATTTCCTTGTTGGCTTCAGGATATACTGAAAGCAGTCTTGGAGCAAAACCAGGTCAAACAAAGAAACCTGGATGAGATATTTGACGACATTAGAGCAGCTTTGGCAGATATCAATAATAGTCCAAACCCCATTGAAGTGGTTAATCCAAGGGAGAGCCCTAGCCATCCTGATGCATCTAGTGCCTCACTTGTAAGTGGCTACATCTCATGGAAACTATCAAATAAATCTTCAGTGATGGTTTTATCTGATGGTGTAACGGATGTTGATGTCTCAGATACAGAAAAAAGCAAATCACAGCTGCAGTCTGATCTCAACAAGTCTATAGGCAGAATAATTGAGCTTATAGAAGGGATCAGTATGCAAACTCCAGAGGATGATAACACAGAGACCTTTTCCAGAGACAATAGAAACATCTTCCCATACAACAACTCAGAAACATCTACAGGGTACTTGGTTCGGGTTCTTCAGTGGAAAAGTACAGAACTCAGTGCTGTTCTACAGAAATTTGTTCACAGTTGTTATGATCTGTTGAATGGAAAGGCTGATATAGAGAAGTTTTGCCATGAGTTAACGGCTGCTTTAGACTGGATTATGAACCATTGCTTTTCCCTGCAAGATGTTTCAGACATGAGGGACGCCATTATGAAGCGTTTTGAGTGGGATGAATCACGAAGTGAAAGTGACGCAGAAGCTGGAATGATCGGTTATTCTCCTGGAGCAGGACATGTTCCAAGAGAACAGTTACTGTATTTTCCCTTGAGTACTGCTTCAAATGGAAATCATCTTCAAATGGAAGAAATTCAGTCCACTGTGAAGGAAGAAATTAGTACTATGAAGGATGAGTTGAGGAGTTCGGAATCTGTAAAGAAAGACTTGGAAGGACGACTTCTGTCTGCTACTGATAAGGGTGAATCCCTCATGAATCAGCTCCACAAAGCCGAAAATACCATTGTTGGCTTGCAAACAGAGTTGGAAATGCTTAAAGAATCGAAAGGAAAGACTATGAAACAAATAGAAAGTCACAAGTTGTTGAATGAAGATCTTGATAGACAGCTTACAGTGGCCAGAGTGGAATTAAGTGAGGCTCGCCAGAACTTCTCGTCAATAGAAGTGGAGCTGGATGGTAAAAATAACTGCTGTGAAGAATTAGAGGCCACATGTCTTGAACCGCAGCTCCAGCTTGAAAGGTTCTTTTTTTTTCCTATGATTTTACAGTTTTACTTCCCTAAATACAATGTTTATATCTAGTTATCTGGATAGTTAAAGGTATCTCTTGTGGCTGCTATGCTCAGCATCACCAAGAAGGAAAGCCCGAACAACAACCCCAATCAGGAAGAAAAGCAACTTCGGAAAGTAAGTTCCAACGTCTTACTGAATGTACCTTTTTTTCTTTTTTTTCTTTCTAGGTTCTTATTGGATGCATCCTACTTAAAATATGATTTCCTATGAGATAAATCCCAGAGAAAGTACTACTGGGTTTCCTGTGCCCCCTCCCCCACCCCCAAAAAAAAACCTCCTTTTTCTTATTGAATTGCATAAGGAGAGGAAAAACTTCATGTTGAAGATAAAAAGAAGCAAAGGGAACAAAGAAATTTGTTGTCATGTCTTCAATGTTAATGTAATTTAGAGATTCGTGGATGTTGATCAATCTTGCAGGAATGGGAGATTACAGCTGCTTCAGAAAAGTTGGCAGAGTGCCAGGAGACTATCCTAAATCTCGGAAAGCAGTTGAAGGCATTAGCTGCACCAAGGGAAGCAGCCCTTTTGGAAAAGGTCATGACTACTCCCACTGACGCAATGAACACCACCACAGCCACAGCTGCAACCGAGACTCTTCCCAAGTACAAGATCATGAACCAGCGCTCCTCTCTACTCGATCAGATGCTAGCAGAGGATGATGCTGCTGCTAAGGATCCTAACTTTCCAAAGACCAAAGAGATTGCTGGCAACTCCACTAGAAAAGTTAACAGCGCATTCCAGCCTCTAGAAAAGATTATTGTTTTAAATGGGGTTGAGCAGGAGGATGAAAATGCTTCAGCTGGTTCTTTGGCTATTGTGCCTAGCAAGAAAAGAGGAGGCGCGAGTTTGTGGAGAAAGTTGTTGTGGAGAAAGAAGAAATCTTACAGTAAGAAAACACCTCTACCGTTTGCCCCATGACAAACAGCATAGTGAAGTGATAGCATGCTTGTTGCTCAGGGTTCCACTTTTTGCTTTTCACAGTCTTAGTTTTGTTTTGGTTTGTCATGGGGGAAGTGGAATAAACAGCCTTCAGAGAGTTTTGCATGTTGTGTTTGATATGTTTATCTCTGCTGTACAGAAAACAGATGTCCGGGCTGAAGTTGAGAAAATTTATTTGAGTCGTGTTGAATAGTGGTTCAGGAATTGCGAATAAGCCTTTCTTGGCAGTGGTGATGAACAAGCCCTGATATTACTTTTTTTTTTTTTCTAGGCGAACAAGCCCTGATATTACATTCGGTTTTGGGAGAGAGAAGTGAAGGAGAGAAATCATCAGGGAGAAAAAGAAAGAGAAGATTCGAGATTCTTATAACGAAGCAAAGGTAATTGAACGCACAATGAAACTTAATCATATTTTCATACGACAAGACAAAGTTAACGAGATTGCCAACCCAGCAACGCTAGAAACATACAGTTCAATATTCTGGATAGTTAAGTACTACTGACAACGGCATTTCTCTTCTTTTACGTAAAATCTAACATGTTTCTTTCATGTTATCCACTTGTAATTATCTAACAACATTTGTACGGTCCAGATGAGCTTACAGTCAAGTTTCATTTTTCTTGAGAAGAAAATCAATGTTTAAATAAGAAGGCGTGAAGGCCGGGACACTAGCCTCCTCGAAATTTAACCAAAATAAAAAAAATAAAAATTGTACAATATCGGATCGGTTAGATTTAGGTTGTGTTTGTGTTGTAATATTTTTGGTATGAGAATATGTGTTGGTATTGGGTTTAGTGAAAAGGTGAAGAGAGGTAATTTTTTTATATTTTTTGTAATTTTTTATATTTTTTGATAGGAGAGAGAGATTATATTGGATTATTTTATTAGGAGTGAGATAATATTTTGGGGATAATTAAGTTGGCAAACTCAGCCTATTTGATAACAAACGAAAATAGAATCACATGGACTAAATCGATGATTTTCATATCACAGGGACAAAATCGATTTTTGCGTATAGCACAGGGACTGATTTTGTATTTATCAGTTGAATCCACCATATTAGTAATTTTATAATTAATCATTTCAAATTTGTTATAAATTTTAATTTTATAAAAATAACGCAAATTTAAAAAATTCTTAAAAAAATGTAAAATTTTCTATATCAAACACCTCTTTCTATTTGACCCCGTTTGACGCACTATAATTCCTCTAATGAAATTTTCTATGTCAAACTTGAACCATCATCATGATCTTTGAGAATGGAAAAGTAGAGGTCCAGAAATAGACGAAGGAACGATAACAGTAGTAGAATTGCCCGCCAATGGTACACCTTTTCCGTGTCTCCGTCCAGCTAAAAAATAAACGGATTGAATTGACATTTTATGCACTGCCTATTTGGCACTAATTAGAAAATCACGCTTTTACGTAAGTTTTTAATCACAGCTATTGTAAAATCAACTCTCAACCACTGACCGTCGGATGATGATTCTCTGTTGGATACTATTAATTGTCCCCATGTTACACTTTCGTCCTAGGGTTTTACAGACGGAAGGAAACCACAAATAAAAGAAGAAAAGCTGCAGTTAAGCTCCCATCCAAGTCACTCGAAAGCAAAATGGCTACTCAAATCAGCAAAAAGCGAAAGGTGGGTTTCTCGGCATACAAACAGATTGTTACTATTTCGTTCTTTATTTTTCTTGGGTATGTTCGTTTTCACCGTATTTTCAGGATTTTAAGTATATTCACAATTCTACCACCGAACATATTCATAATTCAAACACAAAAACCAATACATTTTACACAATCTCCAACAACTTTTTAATTTTTTATTCAACATAAATTTTCTTTTCACATAACTCCAATACTTTTTTATTAAACAATTACATCAAATATTTATCTCTCCACTTTACACAAACACCAATAAAACACTATTCAACATAAAAATTCACAACTTCTCTAAAATCCTACAATTTTTTCTCAAAACGAACATCCCCTTGGTTTCTGAGCTATTATTTTTTTTGTTGGTATTCGATAGTTTGTGGCTGGCGGAGTGTTCTACGCGGAGCTGAATGAGGTATTGACGAGAGAACTCGCGGAGGACGGGTACACCGGGGTGGAGGTTAGGATCACGCCTATGCGGACCGAGATTATCATCAGGGCCACTCGCACTCAGAATGTCCTCGGTAAAACAATTTTTGTCACTCTGTGTCTCTTTGGTTCCCGAGGAGGTGCCGGAAAATAAACGGAACATCTTTTTTGAATTCTAGTATTGCTAAATTGTGGTAGCTCTGGTTGGTTACCTCAAGACATTGGTATGTATATATATATATATATATATATATCAGTTCGAGGCTGCAATTTTAGCTCTGAATTATTGACGACTCTAGAAACTAGAGAAAGTGTCATTCCTTGGATTCAGTTTAGGCCTTTTTCGTCTATGTGAAGACTCAGGGACGAAGCTAGGATCAGGACTTTGGGGGAGCCAATTTCGTGACATACCACAAAAAACCATTAAAAAACACCGTCTTTGGCCTAAGAAGAATAAAAATTGTGCTGAGTTTTGCGGGACTGGAGGGCCATGGTCCCCCTAGCTCCGTCCCTGCGTGGATTTATATGTTGGGCGAGTAACAAATGATAGAATAATGAAAATGTTAGATCCAAAACCGCTGCCTGGTTGATGGACATAGTATGTGGTAAGCAGAGTAGTGAATATATTGTGTGATAAGCGAGAGATTTTTAAATATTTGAAAGGTATGTTTTTACTATATCAAGTGAACTATAAAGTTCTAGTTCATTGACTTATTTTCTGTTTACGCGAAATATCAATTTGTGGCCCAGAAGCTGCTCGTGGTTGGAAAAAAATGTACTTGGTGTAGCTTGTTACATGGGGTTATATCTAAGGATTTGGAAGAAATGTTCTCTGGTAACGTGTCAAATTCATGGATTAGGGTGAGAAGGGGCGAAGAATTCGGGAACTCACATCCATTGTTCAGAAGCGTTTCAAGTTTCCAGAGAACAATGTTGAGCTCTATGCTGAAAAGGTGAACAACAGAGGGTTATGTGCCATTGCTCAGACAGAGTCTCTGCACTACAAGCTTCTTGGAGGGTTTGCTCTCTGAAGGTATATCTTGAACTTACAGAAAATTGTGTCTTATTTTCTTCGTAATTGATTTAATTTGGGTCAGATGGTTAAGCTGTTGATATTGAAGTTGAACTCATCATCTTCAGTGTGTCAGACTTGAGGGAATTATATCAGTTTAGCAGATTAATTTAGCTGGATGCCCTTTTTATGCGTTACATGAATTTGCGTGTTGTTTGCTTAAATGTATGCTGATGTCCTTTTGTGGTGGACAATCCTGAAAAACTAAAAACCCAATATTTGATAACTGACATACCTGTACACCTCACCGAGGTTGAACTGGTTCACAGGACTTTTAACTAATCTCTTCAGATCAATTACTCCATTTTAATAGCTATTTTCACCAACAAGGTTCAGCATTTTGCTGCATGACGGTTTCTTTTTTTAGTGAGATACTCCATTGATCCTGAACTTCATCGGGGAATCCTTGCGCGAGGAAACCAGGATTTATCCAACATCATTTTGCATGGTACATCTCATGTAGTGCATTGATATTACTTCTCCCCTTTTCATTAGTTATGGGTTAAGAGGATAACAATGCTTACAGGGAATATCCGGAGTTTGTAAGATCCTTGAAGCATAAGTTAGTGCTTGGAGTTTGCAAACTCCAACATTTTATCATCTTGCAGGCACTATATCTGGAACTTGCTGCATCTATTGCTTCCTGAATCGATATAATTCTTTCTTACACAAACACACGTGTACATGTGCACCTGCATGCCTACATGGTACAAAACCTGTGGACTTAGTATTGTGAAACGTTTGAAACTATTTAAAGGTATTTAAACGTTTAAACCATTATCTTTTTGTCATGTTCAGCTAGTTGCCTGACGCTTCTTTGATTCTAGGATTTTGTGGAATGTAAGTAAAAGAAAAATTAGGCTTCTTGGAATGTATATGTTGTGGTTAGCATTGACATTATTCCTCCTTTCCCCAGGAATAATGGGTTAAGAAGATCCTCACCAATGCTTACATGAAATATTGGAGTTTGTTAGTCTCTTTGAACTGTTATTTTAGTTCTTGGAGTTCGGTAACTCCTAAATTTCACTGTGTCCTCTTCTTTGTTTCCCTTAAGCACTTGTATATTCATGCGCACTGACATTTGTTTGGAAAGGGTCAAATCCAAACAGCTTAGAAGCATTTAAGCCTCAAACTTACATTGACAGAACCAGCTGTGAAGTCCTCTTTACACCTGTCACCTGAATGCTTTGGATCGGTGAAATTGATTTGCTTAAGACCTTTTATTTGGTTAGTATCCATGGGCTGCTTCACAAACACAGACACATATAATTGAACTACCAACATTCCCATGTATGCATAAGTGTTCTAGCATCTGGTTGCCCTACCGGTTTCTATTTGCTCTCTCTTGTTATCCATGTCCTACCATAATTAGTCTTAAAACTGTCTTAGCACCATGTCTATTTTTTGAATTTCCTATTATACGGCTATTGAGTCACCATTCACCCTCTTGTTTTCAGGGCTTGCTATGGTGTTCTTAGGTTTGTCATGGAGAATGGAGCAAAAGTATGTGAGGTATGTAAAGAAAGCCACTTAAACTCTTGCCCTCGTTTTTGTGATAAAAGAACATTGCTGTTCTCTTCTTTTTAATTACAGTTCCATTTGACATTACATTTTCAGGTTATAGTTAGTGGGAAGCTCAGGGCTCAACTTGCCAAATCTATGAAGTTCAAGGATGGATACATGATATCCTCTGGTCAGCCTGTGAATGAATGTATTGACTCTGCTGTGAGGCATGTGCTTCTTAGACAGGTCAGCTTATTCACTCATTGTCATCGATTCTGAAGTGGATAAATGCTATTTGGCTGCTTGAAGTATGCAAGTTATCTTTTGGTTGATGTTTCTGTGTCCACAATATGTTGCAGGGTGTTCTTGGCATCAAGGTGAGGATAATGCTTGATTGGGACCCTAAGGGCAAAGTAGGCCCTACAACACCCTTGCCTGATAAGGTTACCGTCCACCCACCCAAGGAGGAAGAGGATTACAGCATCAGGTCCGCCCTGGCCGCCACTAATATAGAGGTTGCAGCTGCTTAACCTTGGGTCTGCCCCTTTCTTTGCTTCACTTCTTTTGGGTCCATGTGTGTGTGCGTGTGGGGGAGAGAGAGAGAGAGGCATCTTGAGATGTCTGCTATTAAATTTTTCTTAACATATTCAAAGTTTTGGTTTCCCTTTGTACCTTTGACCTTTTTGCTGAGTTGGTAATCCGTGAAGGATCTCGTATATAACACACGGTGCTATATACGAGATCCAACCATTGAAAAGGTATTGTACCGTGTTGGGCTTACTCAATATCAGTAACCAAAAGCCGAACCATTTCTTTTTGGGCCTATTCAATATCAGTAACTAGTACAGCACCGTGTTTTTGGGCCACGATGTATATAACACACGGTGCTGTACTAGTTACTGATATTGAATAGGCCCAAAAAGAAAACAGAACAAGGAAAGGGAAACTAAAAGACGACAAAAGAGACTTTTGATGGGTAGAGTCACCCGATCAAATCAAACGTAATTGGTTTTTTCTCATGTTAATCCGTGAAATTTATTATTTTCTTTTCACTTAGTAGTATCTTAACAAGGTAATATCTTTTATTATGTTATGCAGTATTATAAAAGTTTTATTATTATTATTATTAAAACAGTATACCTTAGATAAGATGCATCTAAGGTAAAATAAGTAATTTAGGCCACAAGCTGTATTTTTCTGTACTACCTTAAATAAAAAAAATATTTGTCGATCATTTTTGAGCAATGTGATAAGATGTGTTTTCAAAAATATAAATAATATTAACTCACTTCAAATGATCATCGTGTAAAATGAGTGTAAAGTATTTTGATTTTGACATGGACAATACCTTTTAAGCCTTGGTGTTTTGGTGGTAATCGATTATTTTAGTCATTTTGGGAACACCTCAACTGATAACTTACTAGGCGACATCTTAAATCTAAGATATTAGTCTTCACACCAGCACAATATGTCTCATGATATCTCGACACTCAAGTTACTCTTTTTTGTGAATCAGGACATCAGCTTGAACATTCGAGTTGGAAACATCTAGTAGTCGTTAGTCTGCCACCTAATGCCTACCATCTTATCACCAGTTGAAACAGCAAACAGCATACTTTCCAATCAAATGAATAGATAACAATTTTCAACTTTAAAAGTTCACGAGTCGAAAATATTGTGATTGCTTTTGCATTCAAAGTAAAAATGACATGCAAATTTTTGGACCGTATATGAGTATGTCAGATTGCTTACAACAAGAGAGCTAGAAACGAAACTGAAACTGAAAAATTCCCCTTTGTTCATTCTCAATCTCTGTATAGTACAAATCTCGCCACTTCAGGGAGTCCAGCCTCTTTATAACATTCAGAAATTCTCTCTACAGACTCATCCCAATTCCCTTCAACAGAGGATAAATCCAACAAAAAGGCAGCTACATCCAATGCAACCTGCACATTAGAATTAAAGAATTAGAGGATAAGATGAAGACAGCATACACTGTCATTTGATTTTGATTTGAGATGAGCCTAGAGTACCTGAGCAGGAGGCTTCCCCTTCTTAAGATCTTCTTCCTTTCCCTCTTCTGTCACCTTCTCCTTAATGTACTCAATCTGCTCATCCTCCCATTGTGCTATTTCAGCAACTTCCTGGATATACATAGTCAGACCCATAGGACGAGGAAATTGAAGGAAGAACAAAAAGGGATTGCTTACGAAGCTATTGCCAATAATGTCATTAAAGGCTCCATACCTGGTATTTACACCCCAAAGTCCACCACGGTGATTTTAAAGCTCCCCTGGCAGCATCTTTAGCTTCTACATTACGACCAACCCTATGAAATGCCACAAAAAAAATAAAATCTTTTTGACTACAAAAGCTAAGCATGTTGTCAGAAATCTAAAACTCATTGGAGAAAGTATTTTGAGAAGATCTTTCTTCAACCTCAGCAAAATCTCTGCGTTGAATACAGATGGCCGAGCAAATCCTGGAAAATGCTCCTTGGTATAAAATTCTCCCGTCACTAAAGCTGAAACCTTTCACGATGCCCATGTAAATAATTATCATCTTATATTTAGTAAACAAATACCACTTAGAAACATTACTCCCAAATTAGTTCTTACATGGTCGCCTTCCTCAAAATGACACATCATTTTACGCTCTAAGACATCTGGAAACAAACCAACCTGAAAATGAACCATTGTTTATAAACCATTCGCTACCCGCAAAATTATTATTACCATATTCATCCAATGATCAAGTACAACTTTATTACCTTTTTTAAGAGGTAGACGTCTAGATTTGAGATTTGAGACTTGGCGTAGTCACCCCTTCAGTAGAGTTTCTCCCCAGCATCAGCTGAAGCAAAAAATAACTCGTCATTGCTTTCTAGGCAGTTATTGGCGTCTTCTTCAACTAAGAGTCTGTGAATAAATAGGTCAACCTGTGTACAGGAGAGCACAATGAAGCATTTACAAAGAATTATGGTCCAAGCTCTAAGCTCTAAGCTCTAACGAATTCCGGTCCAAGCATTTACAATAATATGCAGGCATCACTAACATTCTTGGCTAGAAGCCACACTCCGTGCTTGCTTTCTGACTTCCACCACTGGCATCTCCATACTGTGGGTAAAAAAAGAAAGATCCGTCAAGCAGAACGCAATTAACGACAAAAAAGCTCAGGAAAAAAACATATACAGTATATATACCCAGGTGGAGCAGTAGGCCATCTCAGCAGTGCAGTTACAGCACCTATAAACCATTCAATAATATAACAGCATCAACTCACATAGTTGCGAAGTATATCCAGTACCAAATATATGCAATGCCTTAATATACCTGTGCTCTTTTTTGCTAGCGGAATGGCAAGGGGGATTAATCCCTGTTTGGCTCCAGGGGACAAAATGGATTCACCTATTATAGAGCAATAAATATGATACATCATATTAGGACTCTCTTGAGTTATGAGAAAATTATTATGGGGCAAACATTGGTAATTGAAAAGTACTTGTGCACTGGAAAAATAAATATAACTACGTCAGATCCAGCTTTTTAGGCCCCTTGGATGCTGGGAATATTGACAGTAACAACTAACAAGGACTGGGCACTGAAAACTCCATCAAACCTGACAAGCCTTCTGATTAATGAGTACAAAATTAAGTATCCATGCAATATTTAGTTATAACCATAAATTTTCATACGAAGGCAATGTAATTTAAGTTCCGAGGTCCATAACTCAGTCCTGTGTTTTGACTCAGAAAAAAAAAACATTTGACGAACATGAATTATGTGCTTGCATTTATCCGCATTGAAAGTTGTAGATCCTGGGATACATATAATGTTGTGAAGACAGACACCTGAGGGTCTTCAAGTGACCATAAGCCAAAATGTTAAGAGCCTCAAGTGTGATGAAATCCCAACTTGACTGATACCAACAGAAGTGAATGATTGATGTAACATTGCTGGCAATGGGATTCGCATTGCCACTGAAGGAAACAACCGAGGTAACACTAAAAGTACATTTACCAAGATGCCAAAAAACCCAAGTGACAAGCAAACGATGTTTTCAACCTCTGCGAAATCTCGGAACATTAGAATTTCTGATCTTTAAAGGACGAACATGACAAATATTTTGTTTCATAAAGATGCCAAATTACCCATAAATAGTAAAAAATGATACAGACGTCCAGCAAAGGATGATGACCCACCTCTGGTCTTAAGCATTCTCACCAACTGACCCAAATGCTCAGGAGGCTGAGCCGCCGCCACGTCTTTTATGAAAGTCAAATGGTCTGCATTTCAACAACGCCCACAATCAAACGCAAAAACTTCCGAATATCCGAACAGAAGTGTACGTCAAAACTGGCGCAGAACTCTCTGACACATTACATTTACGTTACGTGCCCGTGTGGGTGTGATGTGAGACAATTTAAGTGTTACCCGAAGTAAGAGAGGAAGCAGAGCAACGAAAGCGAGCTCTGCTGTGGCCGAGAAGCAGAGCAGCGCCACGTGAACCGCCGCACACCACTCCGCCGCCTACCTTCATTGTCTCTGCAACTAATTTCTACTTTTCCGGTGCCAATCGGCCTCAGGTTCGTCTTTCTTTATCTTCTCTATCGCATCTTTGGTCTCAATGGGCATAAGAAATTCCCCCGGTTGATCCATGTCAAGGCCCGAGGCTCTATATCATATCTTCGATCTCATTGGGCTAAGAATTTCACATAGCTGATCCCTGTAAAGGCCCGATTCTCATTTACACAGATAGGTCTAGTTAGCCCACTAATCTTTTTGGTTATAATTTTTATTTTTTTGGTGTATTTCAATTTTTAATTTTGACCTTTAGGCCAAAAATGTCACACCCCCAATTCCACTATCTCTTGAACGAGGGCACGACTCAAAATAACGTAATTTGGATTTCAAGCCCAAGCTCAGACTTCCAATAAAGATCTTGCCAATCTTTTTCCATCACATGCTTTTATAATTGTTTTTTCGATCAATGTGGCCGTTGGAGCACCATGAGAGATTTGAGAAAACTATTAAGATTATATATCGTGTTCAACTATAATTCCTATCACTCCCTTTACATTGGTCAGTTGATACGTACCTGTCAGTCACCGCACCATCCTTGGCTCTACTCCATGCATTTAGAAATTTGCAACACTTTTCAACACCATAATTAATAACCGAACACGTCCACGTTGTGAGTCGCCGACTGCCTACATCTGCACATAAAAAAAATAAAAAATAACTAGAAAAAATGTTACTTCTCTTACAAATAACATTTACGTCCACTAGTTCAAAAAAAAAACATCTACGTACCCACTACTACTTGGACTCCTATGATCCACGAACTTTATCAAACCTGCTATATCTTCGTCCTGCATGCCTTTGATACTGATTGAAACATACCTATGTGCTTTTCGTGAAATTAATTTGGAGCATTTTTAACGTCACGAGAAAGTAATATACATGCATTTTGTTGGTACCCACTCATCCACGTTAGCATGGAAATACTATATATGAAAATTACTACTGTTCTACCGAATTTAATACATTTTCCATCACATGATGTTATATCAAACCTAATGCACACCTACAAGTTCATACCGTTGATAACAAGGCATTACTCATTTTGTTAGCAGCCTTTTTTGTATAAATAATTGAAATATCGCACTTGTCTTGCAACTAATATCTCTACTGCGCCCTCCTACCGATCCCGGCCCGCTTGTCGTGTTTTGCAGAAAGCAAGTTAACATGGTTCGCTTCCTTTCCACCAGTACCATCCGACCCACGAGTCAAATTAATGGCTCAAATCGGAGGATCGAGTTAACTCCTTGGGATCTCAGCCTCCTCTTACTAGACCATATGCAAGGCGGCCTCCTCTTTCTCAAACCTACACCCTTACAAGAACATGAACGTAAAACCAATTTCATCGATCACCTAAAATCTTCCCTCTCCCGTACATTAGACATTTACTATCCCCTCGCCGGCCGCCTTGCCATGATCGAAAACGATGATGGGACCACCTGTTTCTTCGTGGACTGTAATGACCTTGGAGCTGAGTTCGTCCATGCAGCTGCAGATGGTGTCTCTGTGGCCAATATTATCGAGCCCATCTACGTTCCCCAGATTGTGGAGTCGTTCTTCCTTATGAATCGTGCTCTCAACTACGAAGGCACTTCAAAGCCGTTACTTTCCATTCAAGTGACCGAGCTTATTGACGGTTTCTTCGTTGGCTGCTCTATGAACCATGCGGTTGCCGACGGGACCTGCTTCTGGAATTTCTTCAATACTTGGTCCGATGTATCTCGAGGCTCCTCCGACAGTTTGAGTACGCCGCTTCCCATCTTCGAACGTAGTTTTTTTGACGGCATCATTAACTTCCCTATTCGCATACCAAACCCTTGCAAAGAAAACGCTGCGAGGGTTGTTCCTCCACCACTGCAACAGAGGTTTTTTCATTTCACCAAAGAAAAGATAGCTGAACTTAAAGCAAAGGCCAACGCAGAAATGAGCACTGACAAGATCTCGTCTATGCAAGCACTCTTGGGTCATTTTTGGCGATGCGTGACGCTCGGTCGGGGTCTGGATGCTGATCAAGAGGTTCAATACCTGGTGGCTGTGGGGGCTAGGCAAAGAATGCACCCACCAATACCAAATCAGTACTTCGGGAACGCGGCCCAAGCGGAGGTGGTCACAAGCACAGCAGGAGAGCTGATAGAACACGGACACGGCTGGGCAGCTTTGCGTATAAACGACATGCTTGCTTCAAAGAAACCAGAAGAAGTGAGGAAGTTTTTGGTTGAGTGGGTAAGAAATCCTTGGCTCATAAAGTTTAGCGCGATAAGGAGTACTAAATTGCTCACAGGAAACTCGCCATGGTTCAACGTGTACGGCAATGACTTCGGTTGGGGAAGGCCTGTCGCGGTGCGAAATGGTCTTGGGCTAAAGTTCGAAGGGAATTTAACGGTGTTCCCAGGAAAGGAAGTGGGTAGTATTGATTTTGAAGCTTGCCTTTTGCCCGAGACGCTGGATGCTTTGGCACAAAATATAGAGTTTATGGAGACTGTGGCCACATGAACTTAGCTCGTCGCCATGGGAAGTACGTATAGCCAATGGGTTTGCTCGAGTACTCGCTATAATTTCCAATAAGATACCTTTTTTTGGCTTGTCAAAAATATTAATGGTTGTAACACTATACGAATTAATTACAAGTGTGTGTTAACTTTGTGGTGACGAATTCGTACTTAATAAGAATTTTCTCCTTTCTCTCATTTTAGTTTGATATATATTATATATTCCCTCGAAAATGGTTGGTAGATTTGAAATGGCCCGCTATGCAATATTGTGGTGTCTCTAGTCTGTGGATCGATTCAATTCAAAAAAAAGATTGTACGAATAGATTCAAAACGACAATTATTTTAAAATAAACATTTGAAGATTAGGATTTGGCTACCTCATTTAACTAGATATGTGAAATAAAATGACTAATTTATTTGGTACGTAATCAAAATTTGACACCCTTGAATAAATCTTTTTACACCATCTTTCTTTAAACTCATTCATCCTAATTTTGACCTCGAGAACAATGTCAAATGGACAGAGTCCTATATCTCACCACATAATTACCATTTATGTCTGTCACTCTGTTGAAGTACTATGATCGCGCTTCCAAACCATCCAAACTGTTGTGAAGGGTCCGATCACTCTCCTTTCACATACATATATAGGTTACGTATCCATATTTGCAGGCGATCCTAGAATCGCCGGCGTATATTCTTCATGCTTCTCTTCTCAATGGACATGGCTGAAATCGTTGGCTGTGATTGCTCCTGGCTATTATATTCCTCGTGCTTATAATATTTACGTCGTTTGCTCTCCTGCTTATCGGTCGATCATCTCTGTTGTGCCGATTGCGCTGTACGTATTTGGAGGCTGAGTTGGGTTTCCTTAGATCTCGGACTTCTCTCTCCATGAGATGGTATCTGACTGTTTGTTCTGACTGTTTGTTCTGACGTACACTGCTTTTTCCAAGTATTTAAAGCATCTGACTGTTTGTTTGACTCGTGAGATGTACGGACTGCAATAATGCAATTGCATACTGTACAGGGACAGGCATAATATTTTTTAGGGATAAATCATATTTTGTTCCCTATGGTTTGGGAGAAAATCAAATTAGTCCCTTAACAATTTTTTTTATCAATCGGGTCCCTAATCTTTACATGCTTTTATATTAAGTCCTTCCGTCCACTGACTTAACGATAAGTGTCAATCTGATCAGCTCGAGATAGAGAGCTGAGAGGATTCAGAGGCCCGAGCAGGTTGGATTGTTTGTGCTCGGGATGCTCGGACTACTTTTATATAGCCTTTGCAAGAGCGGCCTTGCTGCTCGGGCCTCTCGATCTGCTTATGCTAGGGCTGATTGTGCTCGGGATATCGGGTTGCTTTTGCTCGAGATGCTCAGACTGCTTTTATATAGCATTTGTGCGCGCGGTCGACCTACTCGGACCTCTCGATCCTCTCAGCTCTCCATCCCGAGCAGATCAGGTTGACACTTACCGTTAAGTCAGTGAAAGGATTATGAAGGAAATACTTAATATAAAAGCATGTACAGATCATAGACCTGATTGATGAAAAAAATTGATAAGAGACTAATTTGATAGCAGCCTGACCTGCTCGGGCCTCTCGATCCTCTCAGCTTTCCATCCCGAGCAGATCAGGTTGGTACTTACCGTTAAGTCAGTGGATAAATTTGAACGGAATGACTTAATATAAAAGCATGTAAAAATCAGGGACCCGATTGATGAAAAAAATTGATAAGGAACTAATTTGATTTTCATGCAAACCACAGGGACCCGATTGATGAAAAAAATTGTTAAGGGACTAATTTGATTTTCACCCAAATCACAGGGACCAAAATATCATTTATCCCTATTTTTTAATAGCATGTTACGAGTATTTACCCCCAACAGAGAACTTCTGGAGTTCTTCTTTGCGAGAAATTCTGGAGTTCTGGTGGAGAGGCAGCATACTGCGGCTCCAGTTCTGTACTTCCGGATTCCAGAAAGAAAGAAAGTTCTGTACTTTCCGGGACGCTCGGATGAATGATACAAGCTCATGGGTCTCAGTTGCTTAGAAAATAATAATAATTAATTGTCTAAGTTCACTTTAAAATGAACTATTGTAACCCACTTTTAGGCACTTTTGGCCAAATGAACGACCTTCTCTGTGAGTGTCCCTATGTCCGTACGTATGTCACCCGTCGTGGATGAATAAAATAATAGGTTTTTCGACAACTATTGACGACCAATAAAGGTGGGAGTGGTTGGATGACTCTCTAATATTAGGTGTTCAAGTATCTGCAATTGCATACCCTCTCTCCCATTTTAAGAGAGTATTTAACACTTTTGTAGCTCACGCAACATGATTTACCAATTCTCAAAGTCACGCTGAGGGATGTTCGGTTTGTTAGTTTTTTTGAGAATTTTTTGTGTTTTGAAAATTTTTAGGTGATGTTAACTTTATTGGTATACGTGCAGTAGTTATTTTTAGGTGAGGTTAAAAAACATGTTCAGTTTGTGTATTCTTAGAATTCAAAAAATCCTAAAAATACACAAATATCGAACAGCCCCTAAGTTACTCCTTCGTGCTTTTCTAATTGGTTATTTCTCTTTTCTTTATTTATCCTATATAAATATATATATATTCTCAAAGTCACGAACGGTAGATATATAAACACTGTATATGAATTTCAGTGTATAATTTATATTGTTTGAAATTTTATAAGATGATATTTAAAATAATATAATATTTATTATTTTTATCTACCTCTCCTAATTATGCATTACGATTTAAACAAATAATTACAAACTTTCATATGCAAGCAATTAATTAATTATAATAGTAAATGAATAAAAAGACTCGTTAGATCAATGTTGAAGGAGGCTCCTTATATCATATTAGGGCTGTGTTTGCAAACCCAATTATCCCCAACATTTTATCTCTCTCCTAATAAAATACTCCAATATAATCTCTCTCTCTCCCATAAAAAAATATAAAAAATTATAAAAAATTACCTCTCTCTTCACCTTTTCACTAAACCCAATACCAACACATATTCTCATACTAAAAATATTACAACACAAACACAACCCTAGGTTGTGTTATTATTCTTTAAAGAAACTTCTTGCAAGTTAACAAGCAACTAAAATAAATTGATTTTGGATCAATATCGAATGTTTGGATTTCAATAGGGGGTGTTTGTTTCCCCAATTAATCGGGGTTCGAAATTTCCAACAAAACAAACACACTCTAAAATTTTTAACTTTTACACCTACACACTTCACTTTTCACAAACTCCAATAAATCTCAATAAAGTAAAGATTCCCAAAATTTCGAGAATATTCTCCGAAATTTCCACAAACAAACACCCCCTTATTGTCGGCTGTAATATTATACAGTAGATATTTCAAAAGAGCACCACGTTGCCTTTTCCCCCCAACTTTTTTAATTACTCAAAACGACAAACTCCCACTCCTCCAAACGCGCTTGCCAACTTATCTATAACACTCGATTATTGTTAAAAAGCCCAATGATTAAATTTTTTTAAACGGCCGAAAGTCCCAAATTGAGAGATGTGGCTAGGGTTTCCATTCAAGCCCCGACCCGCCAAATCCCATCTCTCAAAAAACAATCTACCGCACCGTACAGCCCCTCCGCAAAATCTCCGGCATTATTCGCCATCTGCATGAATCGGATCCCGATCCGGTCCGCCATTGCCGAATCGGCTCCGGATAATCTAGACCAACTCCGTTTTCGTCAATGGCGTCCAAAGGCTCGCCTTCGGCATCTGCCAACAGATTGGACCCTCTCCAAGATGCTTCGGTATTTGCTTTCTGTCTCGCACTTTCCCTAAAATCCATAAAAATATTTTGAATTTTGGCTAATTTCTTCATTCTGTTGGTTTTGTTTTGTGTTTCCGCGTCTTAGTCTACATAAATTCAAATTTCTATGTTCTTTGTCGGTTATATAGATTAAGAATGAGATAGTTTTAGCTGCATTGTAGATTAGATGACTTAATTAGGTTTTGGCGTCAATATTAATGAAGTTCTAGGGTAAATGCTAGCAATGTCTGTCAAATGCGTGGCGATTTGGTGTTGTTAACGCACAATTGTGTTTGTTAACCTTCGAAATTTAGTGGAGCGTTCCTATTCACAAGTCTGATGCCACACCGAGAAACTTGGAAGGAACTACAAGGGAAGCCTATGGAGTATTGAAAATTTTGAGACTTGTGTATGTTCTTGCAGAGTTTTCATGTTCTCAATTTCCTTGCAACTATCTCCTGAATAGTTTCTGGTGTACAGTATTATGTTTAGGTTGTGAGCTGAATGTTTCTGGTGTTATTGTAATTGTTATTCCTGCTGATGTATTATTTATCGTAACCAATAATATTGTAATCAAGTTGCGCTTTTAACGATCCTATGGTGCATTAAACTGAAATATAGAAGGCACATTTATTTTTTTAATGTGATTTGGACGAGTTAATTCACACTCTATCATTAGATGAATTACATATAGTAAGTAGGTTGGATTCCTGTTGATTGTAAACAGACGACGGGGCCACAAGAAGCAAGTGCACTTCTTAAGGAGATTTTAACTGTTATCGATTATATAAAGAAGCAAGTTTCTGCCAACCGAGCTGTTTCCATAAAGGTGCGTTGTTATCATATTGTAGACAATCTTTTGGCGTACTATTTGGAAAGCACTATTTTGACGTTTTCTTTGTTATTATTATTATTTTTTAAATTATCAGGATAAAATGGAAGAGAACAGGCAGAAATTGGTTGGTGTAACAAACCATATGTATAAATTGTCTACGGATAGAAGGATCGGTAGGACTAACGATACTGATAGAAGTGTAGATCTACTGACAAAGAGGCAGAAAGATGCACTTGACATGCATAATGGTGTTGATACAAGTAATGGAGATGGGGCTAGTAGTAGCTCCCAAGAAGATGCACATGCTTCTACCGCAGTTCTTCTAGGATCTAATGTTCCTGTCAAGAATGCTGTTCGTCCTATTAAGCTCTCAGAAGTAAAAAGATTACCGCCTTATACCACATGGATTTTCTTGGATAGGTAAGTTAAAGTCCCCCCCCCTCCCCACCAAAAAAGAAGAAGAAGAGAAGATAAATACATTTTTCATCCATCAACTATAGAGGGTTTGACACATAAACTAATGTTTTTGATACATTGTATCCTCCAACTATCAATCTTATACACTTTGCACACTCCGTCAATTTTTCCTTCAAATTAAACTGAATCAATTCATTAAGTCATCAGGGCCATTATTATTGTCATTTCAGTTTAATTTGAAGGAAAATTTGACGGAGTGTGCAAAGTGTATAAGAATGGTAGTTTGAGGGTGTAATGTATAAAATCCAGTAGTTTAAGGTGCAATGTGTCAAATCCCTATAGTTGATGGGCAAAAAGTGTGTTTATCCCAAAGAATAAAAAAACTCACTCAGTCCATGTAGATAATATATTTTATTGACTACACAATATGTTAACCAGGTATTTGTATATGAGTTTAAAACTAGAAAATTTCCAGTTCTCTGCACAAATTGGTAATCGCTGGTAGTATGTGGATTCTGGTTTTCCAGATCGTTGGAACCTTTACCTGATTTGGATATATCTACCTTTTTATTTATTCAATAGTAATTTACACAAGCATCCTGTAAATTTTGAACCCCTGTTCATATTGATGCAGGGGTGCCATATGAGCTAAAGCTCATTGGCAACAATAACATATTACCCCATGTAGAAAAATATTACATTGATGTTATAACTCAAGAATTTAAGGATTTTTTCTGGTGCAGAAATCAAAGAATGACAGAAGATCAGTCAGTGGTTGGTCGACGGAGAATCTACTATGATCAAACTGGTGGCGAAGCCCTAATTTGCAGTGACAGTGAGGAGGAAGTGATAGAGGATGAAGAGGAGAAGAGAGATTTTCTGGAATCTGAAGATTATATACTGCGGTTGGTACATAATCTATGGGTCTGTGAGTCTTATGTTAGTGTTCGTTCTCTGTGCATTTTCTTTTTAATTCCTTGAATTATATTGCTGCAATTGGTAATGTGTTTGTCTGTCCTTTGTAGACTGCTTTCTGAGCTTGATGTCAAATGCATTTGCATTCAATCATGATTTTGTCATGGAAAAGGAAATGCATTTCCATTAGGTTGTGGAGTCATCTGTTGTATTATCACTCTTTCTCTCTCTCTCTGACAGATTCATAGTATATTCTGAAAATCATCCTAATTTAACAGCAGATGATAATAATGAAACCGCAGCAGCTGCGTTTCAATCAGGCTTGGCTAATACGTGATAAATTAAAGCCTCAGTTGAGGAGAAAGTGTTCATCCTGTCATTTATACCCTTCCAAGCCCTTCATTATGGAGAACTTTGTGATGGTTTTCATAATGTATTGTTTTGTCTTCAAACTTCCAGAAGCTTCTGCATTAATATATATTTTTAAAGGTTTATTTTACTTACATTTCTAAATTCTGCCTTCACCCTTTGTGTTTAATATTTAAACCAAACTGGGATCATTTAGACAAGACCTTTCCTCGACTCCTTGGATTCACTTCAAGAATCATTTTCCTATTGTTTTGATTAATGTCATTATGTCCTAAAACATGTGACTGACGCTCTCTGGTGGTTTTCCAATATTCTGTTGGTGCTAAATGTGAACTTGTGATGAAGCATCCATGTCTATTCCCATTTTTTCTGGTTTACTCATTCTTTCTCGTGCAAGAATAGCAGATATGGGGTTCTCTTATGCACTTCTTTTCAGCTGTTTAAAAAACTTTTTTTGATACTGTCTTGATATGGGAAGTATATGGTCACTTCTGCCTTGTATTGAAACGAATGAGCATTGAAGACTTTCAAGTCACCGTTGGCTGATTGTTTATGGGGTTTTGGACAGACTTTTGACGTGCCTTTTAGGCATTATGCTAATCACATCCCATCTATATATTTTGACTGTCTAGTGTTTGTTCCTTTGCTTTCATTTATTGCTTTTTTTATGGATATTCTAATAAGATGGATTTTCCATACACGATTTATAATTTTTGTTTGACACACTTTTGCTGGACATATTAAGTATTTTTTATATAAAAATTCAAATGTTTTTGTCAGCTTGTGAAAGTGCTACTTATTAGACGTGTGGTATTTTTTTGTGGTATTGCCAGCATGACCATCAAAGAAGTTGGTTTATCTGATGAAGTGCTGGAATCACTGGCGCAGTGTTTTTCTAGAAGCCCTTCTGAAGTCAAGGTTGGATTTTTTTTTGTTATTTTGGGAGACATTTTTGTCTCTTCTTCTTGCTTCTGTGTATTCATCACATGAGAACTGAGAACTGGTCATGGTGTAAACTTTGGTCCAGCACTTTCAAATTTGGTTTGTGCTGGCTTTACAGAGATATGAAACACGATCAAACATCTTATACAGGCAAGATACGACAATCTTATTAAGGAAGAGAAGGCTGTGGAAGGTGCTAAGCATGGGGATAATGAAGATTTTTTGCAGAATTCATTTCTTGATAAAGATCTCGATGCGGCCTTGGATTCTTTCGACAACCTCTTTTGTCGTCGATGTCTTGTAAGTGCTGTTCTTGGGCACCAGTGACTTCTGTGCTGTTTTGTGCTAACATCTTGTATATAACTCTCCTACGTTTTTCTTCTTCCTTTTCTTTTGGTAGGTTTTTGATTGCAGATTACATGGATGTTCACAGGATCTTGTCTTTCCTGTAAGGTTTTTTTTTTTCTAAAATAAATCTTAAATGGTAATCTGAATTTTTTGCTGGAATCTCACATCCTTCGTTTATTCAAAATATTTCAGGCCGAGAAACAACCTTCGTTGTTCCATACAGATGAGGAAACTATACCATGTGGCCCACATTGCTATCGATCTGTATGTTTCCGGTCGGATTATTTTGGAGCTGTGTCTGAAGAAAATTGGCAAACTAACTATTATAAGTATCTTAATATTTTTCATGTCAGGTACTGAAGTCGCAAAAAAGTGCTAGAGTGAGCTCTTCTATGAATGGTGATTTTGAAGAAAAATCTGCCCCTTCATCCGGTGGTGCTCAGATACCATTCAGGAAGAAGTCTTCTGGTCCATTTGCTAGAAAAAGGGTGAAGTCCTGCCAAAGTGAAAGTGCTTCATCAAATGCAAAGAACATCTCTGAAAGCAGTGACTCAGAGAATGGACCTGGGCATGACACCACTTCTACCCACCAGTCATCACCTCGTAAAATTAAGCTTGCAGGAAAAAGTGGAATTAGTAAGAGGAACAGCAAGCGAGTTGCTGAACATGTTCTAGCTTGCATGCAGAAAAGGCAGAAGAAAATGGTAGCTTCGGATGATTGTGATTCCTTTGTGAGCGGAGGTCTTTGTCTTGGTGATATGAAACCTAAATCTCATCCATGCAAGGAAAATGAAGATACGAGTACTTCTTTGCATAAGAATGCGAAATTTCCAGCTAGCGGAAGGTCTAGAAGGAAGGAACCATTAGTTCAGGACAGTCAAAAGTTGGGGCAGGGTGAGGCTCCCACTGGTTCATCTAATGAGATGATTACTGATCCACCTGCCACCAGTAGTGATGACAACTCGAGGAAAGAGGAGTTTGTAGATGAAAATGTGTGTAAACAAGAACTGATTGATAATAAGTCTTGGAAAGCTATTGAGAAGGGCCTTTTTGATAAAGGTGTCCAAATTTTTGGCAGGAACAGGTCAGTGGATATATTTGTGTTTGAGCAAGTATATCACTTTTCCAAGTCTATGTTGAAGTAACTGTTGTCTCAAAGGGTGTACATAATTCAAATATGTTGACAGTTGGTCTGAACACATTTGAAAAATCTGTTGAACTTCTCTTGTTTCATCCAAATAATGGGATAGTATTGAAGAATTCTGGTTTTGGTTCGCAACATGGACATGGATAGTTTTCTTGTAATAAAGAATCATTGTTGGTAATAAAGAATTCATGTTTTCCCCTTATTTTTTCTCATTGCAGGAATTTTCTCTGGTTGCACATTGTTACCATGAGATTATTCATTCCTGATTTCTTATTGATTGTTCTTTATGTGTCATGACAGCTGTTTGGTAGCAAGGAACCTTTTAAATGGTATGAAAACATGTTGGGAGGTTTTTCAATACATGAATTGCTCTGAGAGTAATCTGTTTTGCCAAGCTGGTGATGGTGCAAACTCTCTTGTCGAAGGCTATTCGAAGGTTGATTTAATTGGAACTATTGTTAGTGCTTTGTTGTGGTTGTCTGTGTCTGGCTTAGGACCCTCTCAGGCCTAATAAGTTGATTACATTTGTGCCCTGGGTAAAATGAACATTAGGGAAATAACGAAGTGAGAAGAAGATCAAGATTTTTACGTAGGAGGGGTAGAGTTCGTCGCTTGAAATATACCTGGAAGTCTGCTGCTTACCATTCAATAAGGAAACGGATCACTGAGAGAAAAGATCAGCCATGCCGACAGTACAATCCATGTGGTTGCAAAACTGCTTGTGGAAAGCAGTGTGCCTGTCTTCTAAATGGGACCTGCTGTGAAAAGTACTGCGGGTGAGTTTTGTTTTTTTAGATAATATGGAAACCAAAGGAGGTGATTTGCTTGTTTTCTTATGTCTTTTACCTTCCCCCATTTGTTGAGTTATTAAACTTTCTGAGATTTCTCTTCCTGAGCTAATTGCTCCTTAGATTAGCAAGTACAGGGTTTATTGATGTAGATGTTCTCTTTGTGCGCCTGTGTCAATGATTTGGATGTATGAAAGTTTCCAACTGATATAATCTTCCTGATCTAGATGTCCAAAGAGTTGCAAGAATCGATTTAGAGGCTGCCATTGTGCTAAAAGTCAATGTCGAAGTCGTCAATGTCCATGCTTTGCTGCGGACAGAGAATGTGACCCAGATGTTTGTAGGAATTGTTGGGTCAGGTGAGTTCGTAATATCAGTGTGCATCTTTTTTTGTCTGTCAACTTCCTTAGAATCTCTGGGCGGGAAAGCCTTTAATATGACTGGAATGATAGTATGGCAATAAAAATGAAGGTTTGAGGTGACGTATAATACTATATGCAATTGCAATATAAAATCAAAGCAGTGTTCCCATGTAACTTTTGTGTCCAGGAAAACAATAATTTTAGTGATATAACCCACATATTGTAATTTGTTCTTGTCAATGATGGACACATGTCACTCAGACTGACAAAGCCAACATACATGTTCTCATATGCTTGCAACATGTCAACCCTAGAAATCAGGTACCATTTTAAGTAGTGGAAGTAACTCCTGAATTTTTGAAACATCTTGGGGTTGCCTCGTAAGGACAATGCAGTTTTCTTCATCCAAGCGGGGAGGAGAGGTAGAAGAAAAAGTAAAGAAACTACCTGTACAATTCAATTTGTCGTGTTAATACTGGATAAAGTCTGTTGGTAGTATTCTCTCTTTTACACGACTTTTGACTGCTTTGAGTCATCAAAATTGGCTTTGCAGCTGTGGAGATGGTACCTTTGGGGTTCCTAGCCAAAGAGGTGATAATTATGAATGTCGAAATATGAAGCTTCTTCTCAAACAACAACAAAGGGTATTTGTATTTTACCGTGCTTTTTCATTTGTCTCTTTTCTTTCTGTGCAAATTATGGTATTTGTCGTAGGGAGAAATATCAAAGTAGGCTGAAGTCTCTTTCATCTGCAAATTAGCCTGTTATGTTATGAGTAGCAATTAGGCCTCATTATTTCATGTGTACCAATCAGTCAATCTTATCTTTACGAGTAGCACCCTTTAGAAGGGTTCTGTAATAAAGGAATGCAAGTTTGCATTAAACCCATTGAGGGACAAGCTGACGGCTGTTACATTCATGCTGTACGATTTCAACATTTCTCTTCTAGCAGCAGCAGTGAACTTCCCTAATACCACTCTTCTTTCCTGTGTTTATTTCATTTGAACCTTCTACATGTATGTGCTTTTAGTTGATGCTTGTCATGTCATCGCATATTCTGCTGGGTTTCTCCTTGCTTTCTGATGCTGAGACTGCCGGTCATTTGAAGGTTATCGATTTTGTGCAATATTTTTGTAATGGCCTTTGTGTGATTTTCATGTGTATGTATGCAGGTGTTACTTGGTACATCTGATGTATCAGGCTGGGGAGCTTTCTTAAAGGTACTACATAATAAGTATCATGTTTTGCGCTTCTGTCTACTTCTTGCTTCTAACAATTTTTTTACCTACAGAATAGTGTCGGCAAACATGAATACCTTGGTGAATACACTGGGGAGCTAATTTCACACCGGGAAGCAGACAAGCGTGGAAAGATTTATGACCGGGAAAATTCATCGTTCCTCTTTAATTTGAATGATCAGGCATGCTAGATACTACCCTTTGTGCATTGGTTGAAAATGGAATCTGTGTTTCTTCTTACATTCCCAACATGAATATTAACTGTGAAACTATTTGTGCAGTTTGTTCTTGATGCGTACCGGAAGGGTGACAAATTGAAGTTTGCCAACCACGCTCCAGATCCCAATTGTTATGCAAAGGTACCATTTGACTGCAATGGGTTGTAGTTGCCCTATTATCTGATTTGGGTCATTACGAGTAAGGTGCTCTCCAATTACTAACTCGCATTCACTCACATTTACGAGGCAGGTTATTATGGTTGCGGGGGATCACAGAGTGGGCATATTCGCCAAGGAACGAATTTGTGCTGGAGAGGAACTCTTTTATGATTATCGTTATGAGCCAGACAGGGCTCCTGCCTGGGCTCGAAAGCCTGAGACGTCTGGATCGAAGAAGGAGGACGGTGCTCCTTCAAGTGGTCGTGCTAAGAAGCTTGCTTAATCTGAAAATATATCTAAGTATCATTCAAATTTTTTGTCATTCTTTTACAGGAATAGGCATCATTCTCATTGATCACAGAAGAACGGAGTATTCTTGATCGTTTTGTTTTGGGAGCGGTCATTGCCTTCTCCCCACCGATGTTGAATATCAACTAACGATTCATTTTTACTTTAGAACTGATTGTATTCACTGAAAAACAGAAAGAATACAGCGAGCTAGGGATTCAAACATTATGATTTCACATCAAAATTTTACGTGAAGTGACAATTCAGCCACCAATACTTCCGAGCTTCTTTCAACATTCTATAACTAATCCTTATATTATGCGAGTAAGACCTTATGCCCACCTTGTGAAGAATATTTTTGTTGGTCCAGAAATAAAAAGAAAAAATGGAACTCCTGCGCCCCACATTCATTGAGAGACAACAGAACGGTGCTTTCAAGAACCGTCGACATACTTTTTGGTAAACAATTATCCAAAGTTGATGGGTTCATAGATTTTGTAAGCCCTCTCTCCTGGTACCTGCTCGAATAAGTCTCAGATTGGATTCATTTTGGACGTGACATGTAATACGATTTTTCTTAGGAAAACAAAAGACCCGTAATGCGATTTCTTGGAGAAGAAATAAAAAGCCCAACCTAAGATTTTATGAAGGAAGGCGATTCCTACAGACCAAGGAATTAAGCGAGCTACTGCACAAGTTTGCATTTGGACATGTTTCTTGCTGCCAAGGAGAAAAAGACGTTTCTTGTTGCGGAGAAGAATATCTTTCTTGCTAGCTGCAATTACTTGGGTTGGACCAACTGTAGATATGACGCCTGTTACATCTCTACAAAGGGATTAGGATGCTTCTATTTGGAGAAAAAAAACCATAAACTAGAAGGAAATCCAATGTGATGCTGCAAAAACTGCCATTTTACTCAGGGAGAAAAAAAAGAAAAAGAAAAAGGGAACAGCCATGTTGGTACAAAGGTGCCGGGGGAAAAGACAGAGAAAGATAATGGAAAAAGGAAAATAGTCAAGACAAAGTGCCCCACAGTGAAGCCGCTGAGCAGAAGCAAGCGACCTACCCCAGTCCCCACCAAGTGAGAAGCACTTTAAGGTAAATTGGCGAAGCGGGGCAAAATCCAATGCTCAGAGTATCCAAAAACACAATCAGAAGCATAATCCAACCTTTTTTTTTGGTAGGGAATGAATAATCCAATCTCATTCATCCCAAGAGAAGAACCATAACCGGAAATTTTTTATTCTTTTGTATAAATAACAAAACCTGATATTACGAAGGCAAACTTCAATAAACGAAATGCTGTTGTTGATTATTATAAAAACGTTGTAGTTGTTCCTGTCCTACTACATGGGGCTCGATCTTCGAAAAGCAAAACCGGTTTCTTACTTGCCGATTCAAGATTTAGAGGGGGGCAAGTGTTTGGTACCTTAAAATAAGAGAAAATTAAAAGGTGACAAAAGCATAAAGCCCGCGTCTGATTTCCAAAGAAACTTGTCTTCTCACCTACACAGTGGAAATTCCTCTTTTGCTTTGGTACCTCAGACTCTCTCTCTCTCTCTCAGGGGGCTCTGGAGCTCTGGATAGGAAGCTGCTCAGTGTTGGCGTGTCTCGCGGACGACCGGAGCAGCATGTGCAGAGCTTCTGCTATTGTGTACCTCTTTCTCTCCCTCTTCTTCTCTGTCCTCTACACCACTTCTACTGCTTGCTCCAATGGGAATTGCCAGGTACTCTCTCTCTCTCTCTCTCTCTCTCACACACACACGCACACACACACACACATACATGATACACCCACAGAAGATTTGACGTGGTTCAAGATCTGTGTAAATTCACTTTCTTTCTCTGAGTTTGGCACTGAGTTTTCGAGAGTTATCAGGTTCTGGAAACTTGTTCAGCTGCCACAGACTGTGGGCCAGGACTTTACTGTGGCAACTGCCCTGCTCTGGGAAAAACTCAACCTTTCTGCACCAGAGGCCAGGCCGCCATTCCCACTGCGATTGTAAGCTTTTACTATTGGAAATTTTGTGATGGGTGTGATCTTTTAGAGCTGAATTGCGTGAATCCGTTGTCTTCTAGTTTCTTCTATGCGTGAAGTTAGCGTTGGATTTTAACTATAGTGTAATTCTTTGGTTTCTAGATTAATGGGCTGCCCTTCAATAAGTATTCGTGGGTGGTGACTCACAATTCGTTTAGCATTGTTGATGCCCCGGCTTTGCCGGGTGTTCAGAGACTGACATTTTACAATCAAGAAGACGCTGTCACTAATCAGCTGAGAGTATGTGGCTGGTCTTTTCTTGTTGCCTAAGTTTTAATTTCATTGGTTTTTTCCCTCATTCCTGGCCTATGCGCTTTTGATTAATGTATCCGTTTTTGTTTGATGGTTGTGTTGTTCAGAATGGAGTGAGGGGATTGATGTTGGATATGTACGATTTCAATAATGATATCTGGCTCTGCCATTCATTTCGGGGGCAATGTTTCAACTTCACCGCATTCGTAACTATTTTCTCTTTTCCTTAATTTCTGGCTTTTGCAGTTATATTTTCGTCAATGATTGTCTAAAGCATATTCATATGGTGTCTACTGCAATCTTTCAGCAACCTGCAATTAACACGTTGAAGGAAGTGGAAGCATTCTTGAGTGAAAACCCAACGGAGATTGTGACTATTATTATTGAGGACTATGTGCATACTCCTAAAGGGTTGACAAATCTGTTCACCAATGCTGGTTTAGACAAGTATTGGTTTCCCGTGTCCAAGATGCCCAAAAAGGGTGAAGATTGGCCCACTGTGACTGAGATGGTGCAAGACAATCATCGGCTTCTGGTTTTCACTTCTGTCGCTTCAAAGGAAGCGGATGAAGGAATTGCTTATCAGTGGAAGTACATGGTGGAAAATGAGGGTGAGCATTACAAGAATATGATGTCGTTATAACTTGTTATTGTAGAGACAAAACATCCAATAACTGCATCTTGATGGATCGGGTTTCAGCTGGAGATCCTGGAGTGGTACGAGGGTCGTGCCCAAAAAGAAAAGAATCAAAGCCCCTGAATTCAAGAAGTGCATCTCTTTTTCTACAGAATTACTTCCCAACATATCCAGTTCTGACTGAAGCTTGCAAGGAGCATTCTACTCCATTGGCTGAGATGGTCACTACCTGTTACAAAGCAGCGGGGAACTTTATGCCAAACTTTTTGGCAGTCAACTTTTACATGGTATAGGAAATTCAATTCATAGAAGCGTAACACAATAGAAATATATTCCATTTAATTATCATAATGGGAACTAAATATTGCAGAGGAGTGATGGAGGAGGGGTGTTTGATGCTACGGATAGAATGAATGGACAGACATTGTGCGGGTGTAGTACTGTGACTGCCTGCCAGGTCTGTCAACTTATTGCTTCAATTCCACATGATGCTTTGTTGATTATGAATGCTTTTGCGTTTGGATTAACCCAGTAGTTCTTGAGACCACAACTTTGTCTAGGGCTGGGAAGGATGAGGGATGAGGTTGCATTTGCACTAGTGCTGGTGTTTGAAACTCTTTTTTTACTGTAATGCAATTTTGTCTTGATTTCATAATGTTAGGCTGACTTTACTCCAGCTAAATCTGTTTACTTATTGCCTTGATCTCTCTGAAGTATTTGTCAATTTTGCACAGAGCTCATAAAAAACGCCAGGGACTTTCTGATATGGTTAACTAAATTTTTAATGGAGTGTCTTCTCCTGAATTTTACTGCCTAGAGTGTGGCTGAATATCTATGGTCGCTCAATTCTAAAACCATCCTCTTTCCAATTTTGTTTATTTTCCTCGCGAAAGAGTTTTTATGTCAAGATGGGGCCATAGGAAGAAGTTTTAAACGTTTCTGATTAGTCAAGATGGGGCGCAATAGGAAAAAGCTTTTAGCCTTTTTTATTACTCCTGTCGGAGAAAAAAATTGAGTACTTAAAGGTGACTGAACCTTTTATTTTTGAGTATTGTATGAACTTTAAGGACCTCGCTTGGACACCACATGGCAGATATCCAATAATTCACATCATCTCTGGACTTGGTGTTTTATTCCATAATTTTTGACTATGTGAATGGGATCAATTTCATTCTTCAGACTTAATTTGTTGAGAGCTTTTGTCCATGCTCTTCCCACTATTGTATGTGCGGAGCTGTTTGTGAAAGGCACTGTGGTGGCATTTTGCAGGCTGGTGCACCTTTTGGATCATGCAAGAATGTTGCTGTACCAAGTACCAGCCCAGTAACCCCTACTGCAGGAAGCTTTACTGGATCAGTTCAGTTTTCCAGATCTCCTTCAACAGTCCATTCTCCAAGTGGCTTCATTGTTTTCTTGTTTTACTTCCTGTCACTAGCATTTTTGTTCTGACTGCATGGCTAATTATAGGACTAGGCAGTAAATGAGCTACTTCTTGAGGAGAGAGGCTTAGTGTTCTAGTATATAGAAGGCAATACTCAGAATAGATTACTGCATTCTTGCCTTATTGAGTTGACGGTAAAGAAACGCGTGCTAGTATTATAAAATCTGATTGCAGAGGAAGAACTTCTCAGATTCTTATATGGACCAATTAAAGTGAGGGGCTGGACAGGAAGCTGATACGGATAGTGGTGGAAGAGTATCAACAAGTTGTTCAGGTATGCAGCTTGTCTCTTTTCTGCTTGAGAAATCTCTATGGTAAATGCAGAAGTGCACATGATTTGTCACTTCTTGGACTGTTTCGTTAAGGTTCATCACAGAGGTCTCATTTGGATCCTGCAAATTCGTGCTACGAGGCTTTAAAACGTACTTAGGCCCTGCATAATGAATTTAACTGTAGTTAAGCCACCACACTCGGCAACTTTTTGTGGTAATTGACCACCATTATATATATTTGATGATCCTATGCAATGACTTTGCTTGGTTCATTAATCTCTTCACGAATCTGATTGCACCCAGATATTTGTCTTTTTTCATAAGTTTCTTGGTATTCTCCTTTTCAGGTCTCGTGCTGCCGCGTAGTATGAAGTAGGGGGAATGCAGTATGGCTGTGGCATGGCATGGCATGCGTGAAGTGGGTCCATTAGGTTACTAGATTTTCCAATAGTATTGTTTGTAATATTCTACGTTTTCTGCTTCTACCTTTCTTTTCCTGCTTACATTCAGGTCGTTGTCTGATGATTCTACTACTATATGGATCACGCGGCTATCGGAAACGAGTTTATATACGAGAATGTCCTTTCAGAAAATGTGTTGTCCTATTCAGTTACTCATTTTGGGGAGTCGAAATTAAATTAAATAGTAGACTGCCCTTGGGGCATTAAATATTGGGCCTGCTTGTCTTCTTAACATTCATCAGAAAGATCACAAATAAACAAAACAGAGCTCTAAAGAATTTTTATTTGCTGACTCCTTCTGGTGAGCTTATACTCAAGGTAGCTGACATTTTGGTTTGCATTTGGAGAACCCAGATTAACTTGACCCATTGAAGTTCTTCTTTAATACCTAACCATACACCCTAGCCAAGGATATTGACACACTCCCGGTGGCCATCTTTGACTATGCTGAGTATTCAGACTCTCACGGTCTCACCATTGCCGAGATACATTACCCAGAGGCTTCCACGTGGTTGAAGGGAAAATGGTTTTTTTTTTTGTGGAAAAAAATTGCATCTACCAACTGTACTGCTCTACCGGTGCTACTTTGAAAGGCTCAGCATCTTCTAAACACAACAAGTGCACTTTATATAAAATTTCGAATAACATGAGTACTACAATAGAGCTCACCTAGTGTTTATCTTTCTTCAAATTTTACCGATAAAAAATTGCAAAGGACCCTCATTCACTCTGAAATCCGAAGAGGTTCTCATTGATACGTCTTTTAGTCGATAGGATTTTGTGTTTGTTATTTAACAATGAGATCTAGATGGTCAAGTACGGTAGTGAGAGGTTAACTTGTCCCATGTTTCCTCCGAGCAGATTTGTAAATCCTTTAACAAAGTAGCTCCGCATAATATTTGGTCATTTACAAAGCCATTATCACAAATATAACACTTTCATCCAATCTGGTTGAATGAAGTGTTTCTGTGACAGAGTTTACATTACTCCTGTTGTTTATTGTCCAGATGGATTTATCATTATATTGAATATACAAGTAGATACAATATGTACACAAATCAATTGGGAAACAAACATACAATTAGGAAACTCATGCAGCAGGCCACAGATAAGCGCTTCCAGCATTTAGCAGCAGTCCTCTCGATTTTATCTGAAGGGCTGGACTAATAGTAAGCAACCCAATGAAGCAGTCCACGGGAACTCTGGTTCCCCATACATTCATAGATTCGAGCTTCCGACATTTATTGACGAGAACAAGGAGCCCGCTCTCAGTGACGTGACGGCAGCTCCACAGGACTATAGTCTAGAAAGAAAAAGATACATGAATCTATTTATTGCAAAGGTTTTAAGGAAATCAAAAGACAGAAAGAACCAAAAGGTATGTGATGCGAGATGAAAATTGACGATCAAAATAGTTTGTGATTTAATGGGACATAAAGAGCAGTAATCAATGATCAAAACCCCTTGTTGCACCAGGAAGGGCGAACTACCTTACCTTTAAATGTGGACAGCTTTCTGCATTGGCAAATAAAGATACATCTGTGATAAATGTACCACCAATATTGAGGTGTTGCAAGGAAATAGCTCTTGATATCTGCTGCAAAGACTAACATCAGCGGTGGAAAATGAAGCAAAATGGATCTATGTTCATAATACTCAAAATTTATCTGGAAGGTATCCCTTTTGAGATGATTTAGATAATCAAACACCAGAAAGAGATCTGCTATGTCATCTTAAATTGGCACTGAACTTTTTGAAGCCAGATTGCCACCGCTATTGAGACCATAACGTACCAGTTGAACGGCACCTTTGTCTGTGATCCCTGCCATACCCCATAATGATATGGATGTCAGGTTGCTGACACATTTGGCCACTGATATTCTGGAAAGTCCATTATCAGTGATTTGGCAACCCCAACAGCTCCTTGAACTGAAAACAATATAAGATGCATCAGGAACTTTTTTTTTTATAAGTGAGATGCATCAGGAACTTAGAAACTCGTGAATCAAATCATTCCCTTCAGACCTAACTCAAGAATATGACTATCAAATGCCGCTAGAAACTGAAAATAGTAACATAATAAAAATGGAATTTACAGCCTCTGGAGTATCACTAAGCACAGACTAAAGCTCTGTAGCTGGTTAAGGCCGTTGGAAAGACTCTGGACTTGGCCAAAGTGCTGGTTGATTACTTGTGAAATTCTACACATCCCTCAGAACTCTAAAACTCTTACTCCTTGCAGTCAAGCACAATATCAAAGAACCTGTGACACAGAGACATTATAGGACAGATAGGTTTAACCATTCACGGAGCAGGCAATGTACTCTCCAAAACGTGATCACAATTTGGTCTATCCACACTTTGTCCATAGGGAGTAGGGCAAACTATGATGTAAATGATCAGCTCAGCTATGAACGTCAATTCATTCCATGACTTCTTGGTTGATGAGATCTAATGAATCACAAATTCACGATGGACTAAAGGTGGAGAGTTGTAGCATATGCTTAACTGTAGGATGTAGACAATTGGCCTACTGCCAGATCAACTTGGTCTTCTGCAACAAAATCCAAGTCTAGTATTACTCACAGAAGTGAACTACTCAGCACATAGACAAAAATTTCACAACCTACACCAAGAGTCACAAATTGGAGAGAGGTACCAACGAAAAACTTCCCCATCTATAAAGAAACAAATTCTCATTTTTTCATGTTAAATTCCCGTCTCCCCTTTAGGAATTACCAAGCAGATAAATTTTTGAAGCAATTTGAGCTCTAACAGATTTAACTCTATTCAGGTAGACAAAAAGCACTTCAATAGCCTTCATGAACACAGTTCCAAACATCGGTTTCTTCGTTGGTGCTGTAGCTCCACATACCAAACGTCGGGAAATAGAACAGGAATCCCCAAACAAATATTTATAATATGAACCCCCCCTTGAAACTATTTTCATCCTATCTCTCTCTGACTCCAAACACCCGTTGTTTGAAATGTGGATTATTTAGGGAACCAGCAAACGGAATTTTCCATAAACACATGGCCGCACGTTTTATCATCAAGAACACCAAAAAAAACACAGAATTCAAAAGAGCTTAAAAAAAAAGGATTGCTTGCAAGACAGAGAAAGAGTACATGTCAAGGTCTTTGAGGCTGTAGGCATAGCGAACAATGCGGGCGGTGGAGTCGTCGTCCATCTTCCAACCAGCAAAGCTCAGAACCTCCCTCCGAGAGAGAGACTGCTTCACTCCCTGCCTCCATTTCTTGCATACACTGCTCGCCCTGACAATCCCATATCATAAACATTAACCGAAGATTTCAACAAACGGAACTTCGATGAATTCGATTACACATGGTATGATAACAACTTACTGTGCCAAATCAGTGAAGGAAGTGAGCAAAACGAATATATTAGACAGCAGGTCTATGGGTAACCGCTCAATCTCTGGATCTTCCTCCATTCCCCCACACCAAAACAGGCCGAGGGAGAAAGAGAGAGTTCCCTCTGGGCTTTTTGTGGTACGTGGTTGAAAGGGTCAGAAACAGAAGTTGGAGAGGTTCTTTCCGTGAGCCAACTAGCCAAGAAAATAAAGCTCTGTTCAGACGAAAACCTGAAGGATGTGCTCATGTTTTCGTCACCATGTCAAGAATCCACAGTGTTTGTTAGATTCCAGAATCTCCGTTCAACGCTTTTTTGCTCTTTTATCCTCTAGCTTAGCGTCATAATTTGGAAAAAGGATTTAATCGGAGGTACGGCTCTAATAAATTATTGGATAACGACTTATTAAAATCTATTAGATAATTATCTCTTACGAAGGAATACGAGTCTCATAATTTGTTATAAAGAGCTTTAGAAATATCAATATTTAATCTTTTGTTCACGAATCTCCGTCAGATTTGAACCATATCATATTGTTTCATTTTTTTTATATAATCAATTGTGCATTTCAATTTATTATTGACTAAGGACAAATGAGGTTTTTACTTTTTAAATCATTAGACAACCACATCGAACTTTTAAAATTGAAAAAAATCACACTTCTCTAAATCTAGAGATTAGCAATATTATTTATATGGGTGGGCTCATGTTGACATTTTTCTTTTGCCACGGGTGGAATCCTTATACATTAAAAATATATATATATATATAAACATCCCCATCTTACACAAATTCGACCCTTTCTAAAATATAAGGGTTAAATATATTTTGTCTTCCTTAATTTTTGGGTCATTTACACCTTCCACACCGATATATTATTTTTGACATATTAAACTCTTTAACTTACACATTTTTTCAATTTGGACTCCTCACTCAAATTGCACATTGTTCTCTTATCTTTGAGACGGATTCCGTTAAACTATTTACACATTGCTTCTTTATCTTTAAGGGTATATACACATTATTCCCCTTATTTTTGGGGTCATTTACATATTGCACCACACGTTTTAACAGAATCCGTCTAAATTGACAGACAATTTGGGTACGGAGTCCAAATTGAAAAAATGTGTAAGTTAAGAGGTGCAATATTTCAAAAATTATACATCAGGATGTAAAGTGTAAATGACCCTAAAAACAATAAGGCAAAATATATTTAACCTAAAATATAATTATTTGGTCTAGGCTTTCTCTTTTAACATTACGCTTTTCTCCTTTGCGTAATTCGGGTCTAGATCATTACAGACTGTCCTTCATCTCTCCCGTACGTTTTCGTTTTCTTCTTCCTTGTACTTTTTAGGGGGCCCAAAAGGTGTAACGTTGATGGGTAGAAATCCTACCACGGTGTTGGTGGTTTGACCCGCTTTTTTCTTTTCGCATATTTCTGTTCGGCCCGCTTTGCGTTGGTTCATTTTGACTCCAAATGAAGTGGGCTAGGTCCATACAGAAGATGAATTGTTGTAGATGTTTTATTATGTAACGCATCTGACATCTTCATATGGGTGATACGTTTGTTTTTGGGAAATTCAAAAATTGCTGTTTTGATTTTTGTGAAAATTTTAAAATACGCCTGAGTTTTAGACTGATTACAATATTATTTCTCCCGTCACATTCTATCCAGATTTCTAACGAAATTGATGACGTGATATGCCACGTGTCAATATATAGTAATGTCACAAGTCTCGTGTAATAAAAATAAATTTTAAAAAATTCATAAATAAAATAAAAAATATTAAACTACAAATGTCTTCTAATGTTTATATACTTTTAAGACATATGACATGTCACATGACCATATATTGACACTTTGTTTGTTAAGTAATCAATTCCGTTAGTAATTTAGATGAAAATGTGACATAGTAAGTGATTTACAGGCGCGAATTAAACTTAGGTATAAATTTGTCAATTCTAAAAACTTAAGCAGTTTTTAAAAATCTCGTAAAATCTTAGTAATTTTAAAATTTACATTTTTTTATGACAAAGAAATTTATTTCACTTGGCCATTATGCATCAAGTTCAAACAAACTTGATCTAGTTGGGATATGCACAAATAGAATGGGAGCATAATAACGACCCTTGGATACTCGAAGTACTAGTCCAATAGTCTGAGTATTATTCAAATTTAAAAATTCGCTCACAAACGACATAATTAGAACTTATATTCACTGCGTTTCAACTATTTAACTATCACCGTCGTGGCCAATAATGTTATTTATTTTTCTTTTTTATTTTTATGTTTACGAGCCATTCAATGGTGATAAGCAAGAGTACGGGTTTGTCTAAAAAATATTTCAAATGGTGGACGTCTACTAATGTTCCGATACGCAATAGCTTTTATTATATGGCATGTAAACGTTGAAAGTACTGGGCCCCGCCAGTGATGTTATTTATTCTTGTTTTAATTACTAGCGTTTAATCATCAATGGTGCTAACTGTTGTCGTTTATCTCAAAAGTATTTCAATATTGGTGGGCGACTACTCTTTCGCTACGCAAGAGCTTTTATTATACGGCACGTAAACTCTCAATTAAGTGGCCAAGTGGGCATTGTTGCCCATAACATTATGGTGGAAACTCTCAAAATACTCTCTTTTTTTCTCGTTCTATTTGTACTTAAAAAACCCCTCCATATGAATCATTATCTTTGGTTATTAAGAAACGAAAACATAAGATCTGGAAGCTGGGAAAATGTTTTCACTAGATTTTAAAATAAAAAGGAAAAAGACTTTGACTTTTCTACGTTGGCCATCAGCGACAAATATCTTAATCAAACACTTGCGTAAACTTCACGTATGTACGCGCGTGTTTTGACTTCAACGCAATCAGATGCCTCTGATCGGTTTGCATGATGGCATATGCAATATTGTTACAGGCCGCCGTATATAAAGCGGTACATATAGCTTCCATAGATACTTAATTAAGCAGGAGAAGGAAATCCCAGAAATGGCGAGAGATTATGCGGGTATTGTGATGGAGGGCTCAAATTATAATATCATATTTTTACTGGGCATGGTCATCATGTCCCTCGCAATTATATCAATAGCCATCTTTGCTTGTGGTGATGATGATTACTCTGGGAGAGGTGGCCGTGGCGGCTTTTTCGGAGGAGGAGGAGGTGGCTGCGGGGGCGGAGATGGCGGCGGCGGTTGTGGGGGAGGAGGCGGAGGCGGTTGCGGGGGCGGGGGTGGAGGGGGAGGCGGAGGCGGAGGCGGTTGCGGGGGTGGGGGCGGAGGCGGTTGAAGTAGTGACTGTGGTTAAAAAAAGTTGAATATCTACCTCATTATTATCGTCAACCTCTTCTTAAAATACAAAACTAGAAAAACAAAAAAGTATGAAGTGGAATAAGCGAGGATTTGATGTGGTTATGCCCGATTTTCTACCTATTTTTGTTATCTAACTCGTTTTGAGTATACCTGCTGTAATTTTAATGGTGTCTTGTCATTACATATAATATGCATTATTTTTCAATAATTCTTTGATCTTCTCAATTCCTTGAGATTTTCGATCTGGATTTGTGTGTTTCAACAAGCCTCTGAGAGTATATGCAATAGCAGTTAACGAAAGTGTGCAACTGAAATTCAGGTTTTGGCAACCGCGATCTATATATATATATATATCCAGGTTTTGGTAATGGCGATCTATCCATTGAAATGAACAACATTATTGGCCACAGAGAGTAGCTTATCTAATGGGAATTCGGAATTTCGTGCACGATCTACAGTCTTTGTAAGTAAAGTGTTTTCAAGTGTCATAATCTTTACCTTGAGGGAAATCATTTTAATCCTATAGGATGTGATGGGCAAGCAAAATAACAGGACGTATAGCTATATGTAATGCGTACACAGTAACATGTGGGGATCTGTACTCAGTGTTATATACCCCCATCAACAGAAGAGAATATATGGCTGAGTACCACTAAGATCAACGCACTTCAATCCTACCTATATATTTTGTAATTTACACAAAACCGATTCAATATCTCTCTTAGTTGAAGAGGATTGAGGTATAAATTATAGATTGGTAACAAGAATAAAATTAAATAGTTGAATATAATTACATCTCGAATAATAATCTAATTGAATGTTACAACTTTCATAAAACCACACACTTAAGACTCTTTTTTTCAAACTTTTTTTTTGAGCGTAAGGGTACAAATCCAGATAGAAATTTCAAGTACCAAACACATAAGAGGGTTATAAAACAATTAATGGACTGATATATAATTAGCTAATGCGACAGCACGAAGTAATCCCGTCACCAAGGGGAAGCTGAGAGATCTCAATACTCGAATCAACGGCTAGAGTCTTATTGAGCTCCAGTACATAGTCTTTGTAAAACCGAACGTACTTTCTAAGCGGTGCATCAGGTGGGGCCACAATGGAACCATTCCAGAAGGTGTTATCGTAGGCGATAAGTCTTCCGACCTTGACCAGCTTAATGAGCCTCTCGTGGTAGTTCAGGTAATTGTCCTTGTCCGCATCCACAAATATGAAATCGAACCTTCCATTGTTCGTGCCCTGTGCATTTGGATAAGATAAAAGATAAAAGATAAAAGATAAAAGTATATATAGCTGATAGATTTAAGGAGCTAGGTTAGTGTTTGTACTCTTAAATTTGTACTTACATCTTCCATCATTTGGCCAATAACAGGAAGAGCAGGACCTTCTCTGAACTCAATCTTGTGGGCGACACCGGCCTTTTGGATTACAGGCAAGCCCACGTCGTAGTTTTCGCGGTTGATATCCATGGCCAATATCTGTAACATCCTGAAATTGATTAATTATTTCATTCATGATGTAGACAGTATAGTATTAGTAACAGGCCTTTCCAATGAATATGAATAAGTGTATTCGTAAAAGTGTACGTATTGAGTATATGCGTTTTTACGGCCAAGACCAACGGTGTAATAAACCGATTGGAGCAGAGAGAAGACAGAAGGCTAATGGGTTATTTCAGTAGTTATATGTACATGATTAGAGTTGTTCGGGTTTCAAACCTACCTATTAAGTTATATAAATATATTTATAAGACTTTACCACTATATATTAAAATAACATTATGTTATATGTAGGGCTGCTCAATCCCGGTGTAGGTGCCAGTTTTGGCCAAAACCGGCACCTTCACCGAGTAGACCAATTTTTAAATAATTGTCACCTACGCATACACCTTTAAAGGTAAAAATCGGCCCTTAGCGGTGGCGGTTTCCGGTTATCCTACATTCAAATTAGACATTTTTTTAGTATTTTACGCACTTGGCCCAATATATTTTTTTTCTTTTTTCTTTTGGTCCATTAATCACATATCAATAAAATCTAAACTAATGAAATCCAAATTTCAAAATCAATAAAACTAATGAAAGTCGCCAAAGGTTCACCGGACTAAAGCCGGATGGTTGCCGAGCTCTATCGAACGGCTTCCGGGCTCTACCGAACGGATCGTATGGCTCCGATACCATGTAAGAAATAAAAAATTTTAAACTTAAATAAGTGAGACAAGATATTTAAGTTTTGATCATTGACCTACATCTTGAAGTTCATGATGATAAATGCTTTCAACTTTAGATGCCATGGCAATTTTATAGGGTGGATATCATCAGGGAACTGATTTGTATAGTAGTTGAGCAAGTGTACTCGGTATTTTCAAATTAGAAAAAAAAAATCTGCATGCATGGTGGGTACAAATGGTTGATTATCCCTATAGTTGAGACAAAATTAGAAATTTAGAGGTTGAACTGGTTATGGGGACAAATATTCCATTACCCTCACTAGAAAGTGTTTTCAGGGCATAATTAGAAAATTTCTTACGAGTGTTCCTGTACAGAATTTAAAAGGCTTTATAAAGAGACGTCCACACGCAGAGCTACGTCCATAGATGATAGATTTTTAGTGTAGAAGGGATCTCCACATGGTCTTTATTAACTTGAAGCGGCTAAATATCCAGTCATATAGGTACTGGGAGTTGAGTTTTTAAACAGAAACAGGTTTTATGGGGGCAGTTTAAGATATCTGGTTGACGGACTAGTTTGTAGAGGTTTCCAGAAAGGGTCATCTTTGCATTAACTCAATAAACTTGAGTTTTTTAGCAGTAATATGAAAGGAAATTAATTTAATATCAGCACTTACAGCTATGATTCTACCATAAATTTTAGAAAAGGTGGAAAACTAAGAAACGATATGTGTTCACGTTCTAATGTAGTTCAGATATGGAGTTGCAGAATATGTTGTTGAACTACTAGAGAATTAGTACGATTTACGGAAGAATAGATGAATACGGAAAATCCTGAAAATTTTGTCATGGGCAGTGTTGAGTTGTTGAAACTGGAGAGATGTTTGTTTTTTAAGTCAATTTCTTGATATTCATGAGAAATACTCTCTCGAGTCATGTGAACGCGGGTATGCGACTCAGTTGCACAAAGTTCTCCTGCTGATGTTTTTCAAGGTAGCTTTGCAGATAAGAAATTGTACTGAATCCAACTATTCCAGCTCTTATTCTATTACAGCTAATGTGATTTCAGGTCTGCAGAGAAAAACTTCTGTTTGGACTCCCTCTGGCAATCTTTTGACCTCAAGTGAAATATATCTTGGCCAAGATGAATGGTCAAGGTAGCTCCTCCAACTCATTTCCTGAGACCTTCCTTGTCGGGCATTCACGCAATGTCAACAATCTTGGATTTGCGCAGAATAATTTAGTTCCAACGAATTCTGCTGTTCGTGATACCCAAACAGTTATAGACTGGATGGGCCAATCCAGTTCCAGAATGAACACCCGAAACCCAAATGGTCCTCAGGAGTTATTAGGGGGGCATGGGTGGTTTTCTTCCATGGATCCAGAAGGAACTGGTCGAAGGTTTCAGGTAAGGCATTCTAGGTCTAATATTTCTCCTTTTCAAGAGAGTGTCAGAACATAGACCTAAATGCCTTGCACGAGAACAATAAGAGTGATGCCCATCAGGATAGTGGGGCAGGTTTAAGCTGGCATCTATTTTTGCCCGGTGGAGTAGAAGCTAATCAAAATCTACCGGCTGGCATTGCTTCTGCACCAGTGGTGATATCTTCTGGACTTGGAGGATATGTGTTGAAAGAAAATGATCAGAGAGAGGGTCTTTCATCGGATGATATGCGGGTAATCTGCAAAAGAAGAGCCCCTGAAGATGCTCCTAGACTACTGCATTTGGGTGAGAGTTCAAGCTCCGCTCAAGAATCTGGAAATTCTGAATGGCAAGCTGTCACTGAGCAGGCAAATGCCAATAGCAGCTTGAATATATCAAGTCCTTTCATTATTCCTGCTGGTGTTAGTCATCCTGAACAGTGGGACGGTAGACATGGCATTGGTATGATGGGAACAGTTTCTGGCATGCACCATACTTCAAATGGGGCAGGGCAAGCTGAATGGTCCCAGAGAAATATTCGGCTGAGTAGAGCTGCAAATCCACAAGATCTTCAACCACCTAGTATGTCTGGCAGTCACCCATTCAACCAGTGCAGACGGTTACGCATGTTCCCAATTCTGTGCAGAATATGCAGCCTTCCCAATGGTATGATTTGACAAGGTCCAGACCCGACGTGTCTTTGTTTCCTCCTGTCTATGCCGTCAATGGCACCGACACTGTGCAGCAAGAACAAAGTTCAAGGTACATTACAAAGAACACCCTGCTTGTTCCTGAAACTGAAAGGGGATATGTGGCACAGGATCCAACAGCCTTTTACTCTGTCAATGGAAATTCAAACTACCTTCGAAACATTCCTTCTAGCTCACATAATGGCACTCTTTCGGATGTTCATTTCACATCTGCTCCTTCTTAGGTTACTGAATATTCACCACACAATATGGACAGAGAATGTCAGGTGTTTTCAGTCAGTCTATGCCTGCATCTAGTGGCTTTGTCTGTGGAGGCCAGTGTGGTTTCTACTGCCGAGTACATTCAGGGGCTTCAGAAACAGAAAGAGATATGGAGCTTTCAATTAGAGGCGGTAATGCAATACCTCTTCAGGTACATCTGAGTTCAGGATTAATGATAAATCCTGAGAGACAATCTAGTGGCTTTGACTGTGGAGGCCAGAGTGGTTTCTACTGCCCAGTAGATTCAGGGGCTACAGAAGCAGCGCGAGATATGGAGCTTTCAATTAGAGGTGGTAATGCAATAACTTTTCAGGTACATCTGCGTTCAGGATTAATGATAAATCCTGAGAGGCAGGCTGGTGGGTATCCTGAAAATCCCTCTGCATTAGAGTCCATCGCTACTCAAAAGACCAGCGGACTGCTATCTGAGGTATGCCTTCTAGAATATTAACTGCTCTTTTCTTTTCATTTTTTAGTAGTGGTTACCATTTATGGCAGCGTTTTCAAAGTACAGTATTTTTCACTGTCAGTGTCATAGAACTCGAAACTCTTCAAGAATCTGCAGTGATCTGGATATCTGGGAAGTCCTAAGGATAAGATCACATCGAAAAGAGATCATTATGATGTAATGCAGTATTGGGTGAGCCCAACCCAATTCTTTTGCGTGTTGTGCAGTTGGGAGATCAAGACCTTGCCACAAGAAAGTGATATTTTCAACAACAAAAAATATATTATTTAAGGAACTCGAACTCCAATAGGATATAAAGCCCCAATCCCATGAAACCTAGGATGAAGAATCCCTAATCCGACAAAACCCGACCGTAATTTGTTGAACCCAAGGCCTCCAACTTTGATAAAGGAAAAAATAATATTTGGCTTCATATGCCACTTATAGGGATCTCCAATATAGGTTTATTGAAGGATTCAAAAGGGAGAAATTAAGGTGCAGACGGAAGTTAAATAAAGTGGAAGAAGTGCAAAACTGGGCATAAGGAGATGAGAGATTACCGTGATGTTCTCGAATTTAAAAATGATGTCACTCCATCTAAATCTGAAGCTAGAGTTTCAGTCAGTGCCTCCTGTCAAAGAAGAGGAGGCTCACTTTAAGTTTCTACAGATAACTTTTTCGGCGAAAACTTCACATTACAAGTTCAAGATAATAGATTCTACAACCTTTCATAGGAATCTATTGAGAATATTTTCTTGGTTTGTCCATCTTTTTATTGAGAAAACTCTCATGTATATTTCTTTTCCAAAAAAAAACCCGTTTTGCTGGTTGGTGTCATTTTTAAAGCTAACAGAGAAGTAACGACAATGCCCTTGCGGTTGTTTCTGGCCATTCTACCCTATGTCATTGTAATGCTACCTACTAAAATTGTTATTCCTTGGTCCTAAATAACGAAGAATCCACAACTCCCTTCTAGAGGGCCTTGGGGAATGCCAGATGCATGATGTCTATTTCTGCAGAAGTGCACAAAAGTTCATTTGTCATCTCCCCCACATCTTTCCAATCTATCTATTGTCCTGCCAACAATATGCAGAATTCTGTCCATCGCTAAAACAAGATTAGCTCAGCAGCCAAAACCTCTTATGCACAATAAGTTTCTTTATAACTATACAGAATTTTGTCCAGGGAAGACTGGCTTTGCATTTATTTCTGTATTTGATGGCAGTCATTATTTGAAGAATGGATATCTGGTTTGATCATGTTCACTCACGGAAGAAATTCAGTGTGACAAACATTATCCTTCTTTTCTTTATTATTGAGTAATGAGGGAAGTCCTATGCGTGAGACTCACTAATGCACAGGCATTCCTGGATACCTGCAGTGGTGTCTCACCCTCAGGAAGCAGCTAAGTCGCTTATTGTGTGTTCGAGGACTTCAACTTGGGCCTTCAATTGGTAGGTGATACCCATGGACAATCCAAACACACCTGGGAGGACAAACATTATACTTCCTGCGGACACTGTTTTGATAAATTTATTTGTGGTTACATGCTATTTCTAGGTGTAAAATTATTTTCAAATATCTGCTCAGACAAAAGAACACTTACTGACATGTAAACTGATGAGTACTCCACAGTTATGTTTTATTTATGGTTAGAATACTTCAACTTAATATGATATTAAAGTTCCTCACTTTGATATAACAGGTACAAAATGCCATGGCACTTTTCCATAGGGGTGATACCTTACAACTTGAGGTACGTTATAGCTTGATCTTAACATGTTGCTACTGAGTTGCATCTCTACAGTTAAGGTTAAACATCTTTTTGTTATTTTTTATATTTGGAATGATTAGTAGAGGTAGAAAAGCAGAAATTTGACGGGTGTGTTGTTATATCTGTAGACTTCATCAAAATGAATTATTACCTCGAAGTTCTTGCGAGAATTGGTCTCTTCTGTGAAAAATGGGCCCAATTTGGCTTCAATGTCATCAAGGTGATTTGCACTTAATGTTTTGTTTCAGGATGTTATGGTTATTGAGCATACAGTTCTATATGGTGTACCTGAGGAGGATGGTATGAATGACGACATGCACCTTGATGTAGATAACATGTCTTACGAGGTAACACTACAAACAACTAGTAGGTTACATGCGTAGCTTTATGAAGTGCTTTCAAGGATAATATTTCCAAATCATTGGCCAAAAAGATTTCTAAGGTAAATTATTCTGCTCACCATTTATTTCTGGTCATTCTTTGAGAATCACAATTTTGGGCTTAGGAACTGCTGAATCTGGGAGAGTACATTGGGGAAGTATGCACCGGATTGAGCCATGAAGCTATTCTGCCGAATGAGGCAGCGAAAGTATGTTTCTCTCACATTAGGATCTCCAATGGAGGATGAATTGTGCTGCATTTGTCAGGTAAGAGCAATTCCATTTTCTTCTTTCCACGGTAGTTGGAAAGAGAATGCTCAGACTGTGGTCAATCAAGCAAATACAAAAATTTAATTTGCCACTATTACTATCATAGTTATTTCTCCTGTTACTGCAGTAGGTTGCTTGGGCCTTTGTTAGATTTTACCGAACTGGCATTCTTCCATGTAGCTGCTTATTCTACCTTGATCATTGTTTCTTTGGTTTTTTTTTAATCCTCATTCCGTTACTGGGAACACGCTGCAGGAAGAATATGTCGACGGAGATGATCTTGGGATCCTGGACTGTGCACATGAGTTTCACTTCACCTATATAATACCGTGGCTAGTGCTGAAGAATTCCTGCCCTGTTTGCAAATTGAAGGGGCACTGGCTATTTGTGACGGAGGTGACTAGTTCGAGGTGTCGTTTGTCCAAACCCGAAATGATGGAAGCAGAAAAGTGTTCGCTGCCCTTGGATGTCATCTTTAGGTTGTGTTTCAGTGTCAAATTTTTCGAGGGATTAAAATTTTAGGGTATTAGATTTGGTGAAAAAATAAAGAGAAATGTGATTTGTAATATTTATTATAGTAAAAAAGTAATGATATAATAGAGTGAGATTATATTATAATTTTTTATTGTGTTAAAATTTTAGGAACATATAATTCAAACGCGCACCCTTCTAGTATCTTTATATACATAAATAATTTTGGTTTCTTTACAAGACAGTTTTCCAGTGTCGTTTTTGTGCAAGTCCACGAGCCACCTTAGAGCCTCGTGAGTCAATCCTTTCTATGGCTGAGGTGACATGCTAGGGAATCCTCCTTGTAAGAGGGGATGTGGTATAGACAGAGGCGGAACGAAGGGGTGGCAAGCCTGGGCGGCTGCCACCCCTTAGTTCTGTAATTTTATTTTATTTTTAATATATATGCATTCTTCAGGTGGGCCAGGCCCTACCCGTATCCCACCATGCTCTTCACTTGCCACCCCTTTGAGGCTTTCCACGTGTTTTGCGCTAGTGCTTTAACATGGCAATGGGCTTTGTATACCGTTGTTCAGGTCTTGTTGGAAAGAAATAACGGTGGGGCAGCAATCTGCACCATGCTCTTCACTTGCTTAGCCCAGAGTTTGGAATGAGATTATGAGAATGGTCCTACCCAGCTTTGTTTGGTCCGGCCTTCCAATATGCATTTGATCGCCCACATTAATTCGGCTTCAAATGTTCACGTGAACAGGACAGATTGGATTGACAATGCTGTTCTTTAAATTTGTTTATTTTAAGAGATTTTGCAAGATGTTTGTGATCCCACAAATAAGGTCCTTTTTTTTCTTTTTTTGTAAGCAAACATAGCATTTATATCAAAAGTCAGTATATAGGAGGTAGGGAACCTACAAACAATCTCATATAACCACTACAATAGACAAAAAAAGCTCTTGGCTATGGTCAGAGACTATAGCCAGGGCCGCCGTGAAGGTGATTGAAGGAAGAGCTTTATCCAGAAGATTTCTCAGCAGCTAATCGTATGGTTCTTAGACATCAACTTCAGACCTACATTGATAATGTGAGAGATACTGATGCTTTTTCTGGGCTTCAAGATATTGGAGCTCTTGCTGTGAAGATGGTTGAGACAAGAAAGCATACTCTATATCCATTGGTTTATCTCCTTCTTGAGTTGGCATTGGTTTTGCCAGTTGCGACTGCGACCGTTGAGAGAGTGTTTTCTGCAATGAACATTATCAAGACTGATTTGCGTAATAAAATGAGAGATGACTGGATGAATAATAGCATGATAGTATACATCGAGAGGGAAATCTTCGAAACTATTGAGAACGAAGCTATTTTGCAACGTTTTCAGAATATGCAGAAGCGTAGGATCCAATTGCCACCTCGTAGTGACAGTACATAGGACAATACATGTATTTCAATGTTTTTAATGCTTTTTAATTTTCGATATTCTATCTGTAAGACATTTTCTACCTTACGTATGAAATTTTTTTGACATGTCATTTTGCCTTAAGAATTTGCCCCCCCTTCACTTGAGTTCTGGTTCCGCCACTGGGTATAGAAACAAACTTTTGGTGCTTATTTATGTAGCAGGTTAATACATGGAACCTTGGCCACTAGTAATGTTTATGAGTTCAGAAAATAATCGGGTTGGTGAAACTTCTATTATAAAACTGAAGCCTTCCATCTGATGGGTGCTTTGTTGTCTACTCCCTTATCTTTGATGCTGCCATCTTTGTTCTTGGAATACTGAAGGTTAGTTGATATTTGCTTGGGCTGGTAATATTGAAGGTTACTATGATATTCAAAAAAATTAAACAAATATTTACTAACGTTTGTGATGGCATAAATGTTCGTCTATAGTGGGTCTAGCTTTGGTTAATTTCTGCTTCTGGTTGGGGAAACAATGCCCCTATTTATCAAATGCAAAAATTGCACCAGTCTTCTGAAACTGGGCTGGGCTTCTACTTAACCAGAGATGGGTTTGGTTGCATCTAAGCCTCCAGTATACTGGGTTATACGACATTAATGGTGGGAGCACTGATCTATTAATACCTTATGTGGCCCGTAGTTGTTCTAACTCCGGGATCACATGTTCTTATTATTCCATTATTCTAGACACTTTTTTTCTACGCATAGACGCATTTACTTGTCTGCCTACATTACTTCCTTTCTCGTATCCTACACTGCCACTGGAACCCGAAAGAACAAATCTAGGTCTGGAACCTCTTTTATGTCTAAATATGTGATCCTTTGGTCCCGTTAAAGTATTGCTTTACTTGGTTAAAAAAGAAAGTGACAGGACGACTGCCTAATTTAGAGGAGGCCCCAATGAAGCGACCCATAGACAAGGGTTAACAATATTTTAATCATTCTGCACAGCTGGCTTCGTAGTACATCGGGAATGAACATTTTGTTTTTCCTAAAATTCACGGCCCAGCCATCAAATTGCCTTAGTCCAATTTGACTCGTAAAGAATCTTCAGCCGTCGATCAGGGTTAGGATGAAGTAGAAGGCGCGCATCTCAAGGAACCCAATCATCCTATCTCGTGGCCACGTCAACCTCCAAAAATCTGAACTTGCCGTGTGTGGATGTTGAACGACGTCTGTGTGACGTCTAATGATGTTGACGCGGATACTCTGGTGGTCCCGTCCGTAGGCTGGACTGAGGGTTGGATACGAGATCTCACGGACCAATCGCTTCCTTACACGTACTGGTACTGATGCAAAAGGCTGCTCGAAGATATTGCTAAATTTCATCGGACATTATTTTGGTGTCTGCTTAAGGTGACGTTTTGGTGGGACAAGAGGGGTGGGGAATGGGGGATGGTAGATGGCGAGAGGCCCGATTCTCTGAGCAACAGGAGTAATTAGTCAGCAATAATTTGGTTCTAACAGGGAGTGTTAAGAAGAAAGTCCATAGTCGGGGTAAGAAATAAACGACTAAACGAGTTCTGTAGGAGTTACGCAATTATTTTGAGAAAGCTTTATAATTTCCTCACTTTTATGAGTAAAATTACATATGATCTCAAATTAACTTATAACTTATGATATAATTAGGTGAAAGTTTTCAAAAGGAAAACAAAAGAAGGCAGCCAACTTCCCTTCAATCTGGACTTGACTTTAACTAGTATATCAATGCATGTACAAACGTCGCATCTAGAGATGGACAATGAGAGATAAGGACATTATTATATCTATTCGATGCGGTGTGTCACTTCTATCGTATTTGTACTTCCCAGTTGGTTGGCATTGTCAAAAGGTTGGCTCTTTCTTTTTACTCATCCTTCAAACATGTTTTCGCTCGATTCAACGAGTCTAATGCACCTTTAAACATATTTTTGCTAAAGTGTTATGTAAAATAAAAGGCAAAAAAATATACTTAAAAAGATTAAATAAGTATACTTAATGTTTATAAGTCTCCACTCCTAAATTAATTAATAAAAAAACTTTATCTTAGATTTACGTTGTGTTTATTTGTAGAAATATTGGAGTTTTGAAAATTTTGGGTATTAGGGTTTGTGAAAAAGTATAGTATTTTATGGAAAAGTGAGGAGAGAGAAGATTTAATTGAATAGTATAATATTATTTTATAATTTAATAAGGAGAAAGATTATTTTATGATTGTTTGAAAGTTTTGAGGGATGCAAATTTTAGGCTGCTATCTTTTCTATAATTAGGTCTCTTTCAACATAATTTATGGGTTAACATTTCACCTTAAAGTGTGTAATTTTTTTTCTTTAAATTAAGGGAATTTGACAATTTGGTCCTTGAGTTTATACTCATTTGACAAATGAGTCATTTACTTTCAAATTTCAAATTTGTAGTTCTTGGGTTTTTTTTTTGTTTGACGAAATGGTCATTCCGTCAGTCTGTATTCCATATACTTAACAAAGCTTTCTGACACGTCAACAAATTTGTACCGGTCGACTGCTCACTTTTTACACATATATCCGGTCGACCGCTTCAAATCCGTTAAGCATATTGACGACAGACTAACAGAAGAATTATTTCGTCAAACAAAAAAAATTCAATAACTATAAATTTAAAATTTAAAAATAAATAACTCATTTATCAAAATGGTATAAACTCAAGAACCACAATCCAAATTCCCTTAAATTAATTCAGAAACAAAGTGTTGTAGAAATTTTATTTTCATTTTACCCACTGACAAAGCTGACACGAGAATATTCCGCATTAAAAAACCACACTTAATTGGATATTAAGCCTCATCGAGTAGAGTTATTAATCCGATCATAAATATTTAATTTATTTTTTTTTTCCCTGTACACGCCTACGCGACGAACGAGAGTCAAGTTCCGTACAGGTGACTGGTCCAGTGTAAATAAAATTTAAAAATGAGAACCAAATGTAAAAAATCACAGGCAGGAAAAATGCTCGTTGGGGTTCACGTGCTACGTGGGAGTGAAGCTTACCTGACAGAAGCAAGCTTATGTTAACTATACATGTCATCTTTTTTATCAACATTTGACAGCCCCAACCATACCGTAAAAGAGCAATGTCAGACCTCGGTTAGAGACCCGACCAAATAAAAGTTTAAAACAAGTGATTGTGATAATCTTACTTTGCCTCACACAAGGTTTATTTTACGTTTTTGCTTTTTTTCGATTTTAATAACTAGTAATTGTTATTTCTTTTTTTCTAAGAGTAATTGTTATTTTTTCTTTGAAGACAATCATGATATATGTTTTTTTTTAAATTTAGAGTGGAATGAGATAAATCCAAGTGTTTTGTCCTATCGTTAATGATTGAACTTATATTTAGGGGTGTTCGATACTAAAAAATTTGGGGCTTAGAAATTTTGGGTATTGAGGTTTGTGAAAAAAATAAATATATTTTATGAGATTTGATGAAAAAATGAAGAGAGAAAATTTAAATGGATATTATAGTAATAATAAATAATTTGATGAGAAGATATTTTTTAATGAGTGGAAATTGTGAGGGATGTAAATTTTTACCCCCGAACACCACCTTAGTGATGGATCATGAAATACTCGGCCCTCGACAAGTTCGACTACTCGGGTTCGGGCTTATTAGCACTCGCAGAATATTGAGTATCCAACCAAGAATAGGATTATGACAGTTACAAGACTCCTAAACAGCCTACTTATTCAGGAACTCTTCTAATGAAACTCCATTACTTTAAGAGGTAGTCTCTTAACAGGACTACAACGACGTCGATACATGTATAAAAACTCAGGAGACTTAATCCGTGTTCACCCCTCGGTAATTCAGGAACTCTCCTAATTAGACCTAAGTTCAATTCTGTCTTCGAAATACTCATATTCTATTTTAAACACTGATTTGACCGTAGGAGACTTAATCCGTGTTCACCCCTCGGTAATTCTTGCTGGTTCACTTAGCTTCCGAGCATTGTGGTGATTATTGACATCATCATTTAGATTACTAAGAGAAAAAAAAGAACTATTTAGATTAAAGGTAGCTCAGATTTAGGTACTTGGAAAATCTAGATTCTCTTGAAATGCAATTAGTTTGCAATACAAGAGTTAAAAATATTATAACTAAGCAAATTATAATCAAATAATTTAGAGAAATGCTTTGTTTTCTTTTTGAGTTTTTTTTAGATTTTTTAAGAAGAATCTGATGACTCAAAATTAATTTTAAAAATAGACTCTACACATACAGAGATCATAGATCGTCAAAAACGAAGAAACACAAAATAAACCAAACATTTCTGAATAATTCAAATAATTTATCTTAAATCTGTAAAGAGGGTCGGCAGAGCCGTAAAAGGGAAAATAATCTCACTTGTAGGGTGTGTTTGAGGGTGAAAATTTTGGATATTGGGGTTTGAGAAATATTATAAAGTAAAAGAAATATTATGGGAGTTGGTAAAAAAGTGAAGAGAGAAGATTTTTAATAAATATTATAATAATAAAACATTATGTGGTGAATTTTTTAGTTTAAAGCACTTAGAATCTTTAAACACTGCCGCTCCCCGAAGTCGCCATAATGGCGCGTGGCTTTGCACTTTCATCGATAAGCCCCTGCCCAGTGCCCTGCCCACAATTTCCAGTCATACAAACAAACACGCTGTCTGTTTCTGCTAAGTGCTAAGTACGTCACTCTGGTTTTATAAAGAAGAGCAGCAGAAGCAACAAATCCAAGAAAACCAAAACTGACCCAAGCCCATAACCAATAGCAACTCTCTCCCTCTCTCTGCGGACTCTGCGAAAGCCAGGAAAGACCCAGAAAGAGAAAGTAATGGGAGATATGTATGAGTATGACAAAAATTCCTGTTCATCATCAACTTCAGCTCCTCAGCCTCAGCTGCTTCCTTCGTCTTCTTCTACTTCTCCCCATGTAGGCTCCTCAGACGAAATCTCGTTTTTTCTTCATCAAATCCTTCTCCATTCAACCTCATCTTCTCCGCCTCTTACAGTCCAGACCAGTAGCCAAGCGCAGCCCTCCAACTCCAATGTTATGCTGGGAAATCTTGACCGTTCATCATGCCGATCAGTGCTCGTTCAAGATGGGATCTCGGCCCTTGAGTCTTCTAGTGGTGTGAGCACTGGCTCCGGTGTCTTCCTCTCGAATGTGTCGACCTCGTCGCTTGGAGCGAGTGAGAATGAGACTGATGAGTATGATTGTGAAAGCGAGGTGATTGTATTTTCTTAAAGTCTGGACTTTCCTGTCTGTTTGTTTGCTGAGAAGATGTAGGAAAATTCTTAGATTCTCTCTGTCTCATTCTCTTATAGACTTGAGATAAAGTGGGATCTTCGCTTACAGATGCGTAATGCATCTGTCTGGGTTAGTAGTATGTCTGAGGTTTCTAGGGAATACGATGTCGTCGTGGCTACAGATTTTGCATGTCCCTACTGCTCCGTTGGTCTCCAACAAACTGTGGAAAAGCAGAGAAAAAGTACCGATGCTTGATCTCTCCGTAATTTAGGACCTGAGGAAAGTGTATGGCTCTAAGTTCGCTTAGTTGTCAGGGTCGTTCGTGCCTACGAATTTAAGCGAGTACATTAAAACTGAAGGCGTTACATCAACAGTTTATATCTCATAGTTTTTTGACAGAATTATATTTTTGTTCTAATTCATTCGTGATTTCTGAAATTAGGAGGGTCTTGAAGCGCTGGTAGAAGATGTGTCAGACAAGCCGGTTCCTCGTGGTTCATCGAAGAGAAGCAGAGCTGCAGAAGTTCATAATTTGTCTGAAAAGGTTGGCTTGCGTATTTGAGGCTCTTGTTCGGGTGATTCGTTTGCCTTTATGCCACTATTTCGGACTTTAATGTATGTGGTTGTCCCGCAGAGGAGGAGGAGCAGGATTAATGAGAAAATGAAGGCATTGCAAAATTTGATTCCGAATTCTAACAAGGTACAACACACATGCTACGAACTTTGGCGTTTTAAAACCTTTATTGGTCCATTTATCAGAGTTGGGTTGGCTATTGCATTGAGCAATTTTTTTATTTTTGGTAGACAGACAAGGCTTCGATGCTTGATGAAGCTATTGAATACCTTAAGCAGCTCCAGCTTCAAGTACAGGTTTGTGACTCTGTTAGAAATTTGCGGCTTTTTTCTACAGAGACTTTACACTTTACAGTGTCGTCGTAGTGTTCCTGTGGGTCGCATGCACATCTTAGAGCTCCTAATGTTGAAGGCAGCTATTACGTGGGTGTTTTCAAGTTTGTGCCCGTAATTCATATAATGTGATAGCCGATTAGCCGTGTAGTTTCTATATATGAGCAATTTCCTATGTATGGGGTTCAAACTGCAAACTCCACGGTTTATGTGATAACCAACTCATAATCTGATAGTTAAAAGATAAAACGAAATTCAAGTACCAACTCAAGCGTCGGGATTCATGCATTTGCCTATATTTGTACATCCATGGGAGAGACTATAAGAATCCAATAGCCTTGTTGACACAGCACTTGGTTATCTTTGTCTCTTAAGCTAAGTATAAATAATTCCTAGCGATGCCAATTTGCTGCATCTGAAGCATAAGAATATTCATAATTATTAGGCTCCATTTGTCCAACATTATTGTTTCGATAACTTGCAGATTCACACCACTTTAAATCGTATTCTGTGAGTCTGAGAAGTTGAAGTTCTTTTATGCTATCCAATTTTTTCAATTCAAGTAATGTGAAAACTGAAGCCAATTGAGAAATCTGGGATAAAAGGTTGAAAGATCTGGTTTACTTCTAAGACATCCTGAGTTAACAAACCGTTCAGAGGAAGCTGCTGGATGTTTGAATATATATTATGCTTGATTGCTGAAGCTGAAGCCTAGTGCTGCTAAAGAGGAAGGATTGAATGTGAATCTCAGTTTAAGGCTCACTGCTACTTAAAAATGCCAAAACAAATGCATTGTTGACAGCTTACTAAGTTGATTTGGACATTGCACTCGGTTATCTTCATCTTTTAAGCTGAGTGTAGCTAATTCATCATTATGCCAGTGATTGATTCTTGACGTTGTTTTACTGCTAAAGTGAGATGACAAGTGAAGCCGACTGAGAAATTTAAATATATTTATTCTTGATTGCTGGACGTAGTGCCGTTTTAATCAGATGATATTTTGTTACGCATCCTTAATGCAAACCTCAGTTTAGGGCTTGTTCCTCTGCACAAAAAATGCCAAAACCGATAAACTGTTGACAGCACACTGTTGATTATGGTTTGTTTACTTCCTGCTTCACATTTCAGATGTTATCAATGAGAAACGGCTTGAGTTTGCATCCTGTTTGCTTACCAGCGGCATTGCAGCCTATCCAATTCTCCCAGATGAGAATGGACTTTGGTGAGGAATATAGGCCTCTGCATCTGGGCATGGCAGGCACACATCCCCTAAACAAGGAAACTTCATTGCATGATGTGTTCTCTGTACCCAACCAATGCACAACATCAAATCATCCATCTGTATCCAATCTGCCGAATATTATCGGTTCAGAACCCTCATTTGGGTTGGAATCATCGATGCAGGCTCATTTAGGATCATTTCAGCTGCATCCGACTTCTGCGGTAAGGTAAACCTCCTTGAATGATGCATGTGAGATCAAAGAAATGATTTTAGCAATTTTACATTTGTTAATGCAAAGCTTATAAAAAGAACATTTGTTAATGCGAAGGATTTCTGCAGGGGAGACATTTTGCAGCATCAGCCATCAAATGTAATCCATCTTGAGACCAATCCATTAGGTGGGTCTCCAAGCTTCATGTTGTTTTGTTCGATTAATCAATATGATTTCAGCATCCAAGTGCCAGATCCATGGGTCTCTTGCATAACATTATATTTCACGCTTGCAGTTGTCTTAAGCCCTTGGTCTGACTCGGAAACTTTTGGGAGTGTCTAAACTGTATTCTTGTCTTTTTGTTCAAAGGGATTGAGATGGGAGCCACGGCTTCAGTGTCGCTTCCTTTCAGTACACAAGCATCAGATCTCAAGGACAGTGGCTCTCTAGAAACAAGTATCTCAGGAAGAGACCATTCAGAAGTCATGCTTCTAAAGAATATAGAACATAACCTTATACATACGCCACATTTAAGGTGAATGGATTTTGATGCATATTATCACTCCTTGCCTTCATGATACGCATTTCATTTTCATTCACATGCTTTTCACCAGCATGCACACAGGATTAAGTTCCCCAAAGGAAGATGTCAAGATGGTAAAGCCAGACCTTTGAAGTTTGCTGAACTATTAAGGCACTCTTTGACAGTTTGAATATGGTGTAGCTAAAACTTCTGATAGCTTGTGTAATTCACGAACGAACCTCTGGTGACTTGTCTTGAGATGAGCTGCAACTGAGTAGAATATCTCTTTGACAAGAAAAAAGAGAGTAGAATTTCTCTAGGATGCATTGCGCAATGCTTGTAGAACTTACCGGTGCAAAATGGGAGATGAGCCATGTAAACACCCTTCAGCCCCTCACCCCTTCCACTTCTTTTTCCCTGCGAATTAGTAGCCCGTATCTTCAAGTTGTTAAGTGTGCGCACTATCTGTGACGATATAAGGACATTGTTCTTCGCTACATGAAAAGCTTAAATATTTGATTTCAGAATTTAAGTTAAAAAGCCTGAAAATGGTGCATGATTAGTTGCCCATATTTTTTACTTGGTAAACCTGCCAACCTTATTAACAATAGCTGAACTAGTCATTGTCATGGAGTAGTATTCATTTTCTAGTGGGATGACTTTCTGCCACTCGGCTTAGTAAATTTATATATTTAATCCTTCAGTAATTTCCTTGGATGGGTTTGCTGATCACTCAAAATTTGTATGATCTGTCTCTGTCAGAGATCTTTAGCTCGCTGTATCTTAAGAAGATGCAGCCGTTGTTAAGGCTTTGCCAGGTGATTTTATGATATGCTTTTGCATGATTGGTAGCTTTGCCAAACTTGAACGGAGAATGGTATGGCAAACAGGCATTATAGTGTTTTCTGTTTCGTAGAATTTTAAGGGAACAAAATCCATGCTTGAAAATTAAGCCACAGATGCACAAGGGGAAGAACTTTGTCAAATCGTGACGTTCGTTTACCATTTTTTTTTAGTATTTGCATCTTATTAATGTTTTATTATTTTTTTACAAATATTAATCTATTTAACATGTCAATACAATTTGAACTTTATCTAATTATTCGTAATTTTATTAAAATCTTATAAATTTAAATTTCTTTCAAAGAACGTTCCTCGCATCTTAAAGATATCCACTCAACGGGTGCCATACTGGAGAACATTCATAGCATCCTAAACCCTCTTAACGGGTGCAATACTGGAGAAAGCATGAGCATTTTATCCTGCCCGGGTCACTTGGGCAAAGGATAAAGCGGAAAAAAGAATACGATTTAGCGTCTAAACGTGCATCGACCTTGGGAATGTCTCTGTCAAAAAATAGTCACTGCCCACGAGGCGAATCCGCCATTTTCATTAACCGCTTATTCCTAATCCTCTTGTTCTATTCAGGTTGTGTTTGTGTTGTAATATTTTTGATATGGGTATATGTGTTGATATTGAGTTTAGTGAAAAGGTGAAGAGAGATAATTTTTTATATTTTTTTATGGAAGAGAGAGAGATTATATTGGAGTATTTTATTAGGAGAGAGATAAAATTTTGGGGAAAATTATGGTCGCAAACGCAGCCTCAAGATTAGGAAGTGACTGCACGAGCAAACGAAAGTGTGCTTCTTGGATATCCTTCAAGTAACACGGGAAGGAGTCCAATCTAGTATAAACGGCGATCAAGTTTCTCCTGCGAACCCGAAAGCTCTCTGCCCTTTGCCTACCCCAACCATACCCAGCCCTTACGGAGGAGGGGGGAGCTCCGGCTCCTTCATCCCCTCCTCCTTTTCTCTTTTCCTTCTCCCTTCTCCTTATCTCTAGGGCCGGCTCAAGGGTAAGGCAAGTTAGGCGGTGACCTAAGGCCTCACCCTGAGCAAGGCCCCGTAAAGACTAAAAATATTTTTTGTGTTGTAAATGACCCAAAAATAAAAAGACAACTGAGTTAATAAAACAAAAGACAAAATACAATCTTTTCATTTTTTTTTTATCATGAGTGGACATATATATTTCTTCCAGAATTCCTAATTTTTTTTAGATATTTCTGAACTTTGCTCAAAGAGAAAAAATGCCTTATAAATTTCTTAATTGTTCTAGTCATGGGGCCTTGATGTCATGTATGAGGGCCTCATAAAAAATAATTAATGAGGCCTTTAATATTTTATATTAAATTTAATAATTTTCAGGTAATTTTAAATATTTTATATTAAATTTTATATAAAAAGCCTATTAATTTATTTTGCCTTAGGCCTCCATTTTGTTTGAGTCGGCCCTGCTTATCTCTGGTCCGGTTGGTGGTGTTTTGTTTGGCTGGTTTGGTTGGTTTGGCTGATTTTTTTGGTTTTCATTGCAGGTAGCTTCCATGCGCTTTTCGTCGGTTTTCGCCTATTTTGGCCATGCACGCACCGGCTGGTGGGCATCCGCACGCCGAGCGCTTCAACGCTCATCTCCTCCGACACTCAGAAGGTCGCGCGTCTTGATCCATGCGCGCCACGCGTTGCACGTGGATCTGACGCGCCGAACCTTAGAGTCGCGCGCGTGTGTCCCTCCGGCCACCCATTCCCGCTCCTCTGCTCCGGCGTGGATAGTGCGGGTTCTGGTTTACATTTCCAATGGTGTATATCCATCTCCGTTCCCCACGCGCCGCCTCCGCCACCAACCTTCGGACCTGATGCTTCCGAAGATTTCTAGGGGATTATGTTATGTTTTTGTCCGTTTGGGCCAGCCTCTATGTTTAAGGCTTATGTTCGTTTTTTCTTGTCTTTTTCCTATGTGTAGGCATATTAGCTTGTGTTTGCTGGCCTCTGTGGTTTGTCTGGCCCTTCGGGAAATTTGTAGGACCTTCGGGTCCGTCTGCTCGTTGGCTCGCCGGCTCTTCGGAGTGTCTGGTATGCCCTTTTGAGCTTTCTGATGTTTTTAAACCTCCTTGATCCTTTCAATCTATACATCTGCTACCTTACTTACAAAAAAAAATAGTGTGCTTCTTGGACTGCTTTTTATTGGTTTATATCTCTCAGCATTTTTGTTTATAACAGCTACTTCAACACGCTCATCAAGCCAAATTGTTATTTATATCTTCTCCAATTCTAGCATATATACAGTTGCAACTCCCTGGGGAAATATTATCTAATTCGTGAGGCACAAATTTGTGTATTATCTTTGAGGTCAAAAAAGGAAAAGGTGTGAACCAAGATGTTGAAATTCGATTGTTCAAAATGTTTGACGTCAGTTGTGGTTTCTTCTTTGTCCTTTCTTCAAATCCAATTGAGTTATCGACCCAAATACGACGTATCTCACTTTCCGCTGCTTTTGAAATCAGTCTAATTCAAAGTAGACTCTGATTAAGCAGAAAAATTATCAAATAGGTCTAGTGCGTGAGTTAGGGTCTCTTAAATTTTCAATTGCGTAAGGAACGGATGCAAAGCAAGTCTCTGCCTGTTTTATATTATCGGATTTTCTCACCAAAATACAAGAAAATCAGAATAAGATGCTAAGCCAGATGATCAGGTTCATGGCTTCCAACAAGTAAAGAAGAAATTAATTTGCGCTTTAATTACGATTTTATTGGACTTGTCACAACGCAAATATGTTCCAACTAAGAAAATGCTAATTTGCTCCAACTTGCATCTAACCCACGTAAATAAATAAATATGAATTAGGATTAAAGCAGCCATGTGCATCGTGCAAAATCATGTAAGGTAGGCTTTTACGTGTGTTTGTTTCCCCAAAATTTTAGGGTTTGAAATTTCCAACAAAACAAACACACTCCAAAATTTTTAACTTTTACAAACACACACTCTATTTTTCACAAACCCCAATAAATCTCAATAAAGTAAAGATTCTCAAAATTTCGAGAATATTATCCAAAATTTCCACGAACAAACATCCTTATCACCTTTTTCGTTGGCACCTTGTTTAGCCAAAAATAAAAGAAAAAGGAAAAAGGAAAATCTTATCGGACCCGGACGGCTAAATTTTAAAGTATTTTCGTAGGAAGGAAAGAAGAAACCCCTCAGAAACATTCTTGTTGTGTCTCCGTCAACCCCGCGACACAGAAACCCCTCGTTCTTCTGTGTCTTCGTGACGCTTACGTTCGCTTTTTACAGTCTCTGAGTACGTGTATTTATAGACACAAAATATTGTTGTAATTGCATAACTAAGCGAGAAAAGAAGCACGATAACCAAACAAACGACAACAACGATCCAAAGTGAAAAGACCAAGCCCTAGGAATCTGAGATAGGGAATGGAGGCGAAAGAGAACGGCCCGAATGGGAAGCACTCGGGGGTCCAGGTCATGGCCGGGCCAACGAATCCGATGGTTACGCCTCTCCTCACGGATCTCTACCAATTCACCATGGCCTACGCTTACTGGAAAGCCGGAAAACACCACGAACGAGCCGTGTGAGTTTTGCATTTTTTCCTGCCTTCATTCGTTCTTTCTTTACTTAATTTTTTTTTTCTTCAAAATTATTCTGTTTGGCTCTCAAGAAATTTGGAAGAAATTGCTTTTGCGTTATCGCGCTGTTAAATTCGGTAGTTCTCCAACCTTTCTTGGCAACAAAACAGAGTTGTTGATATGTATTTCTTGAGTTTCGTTTAACACTGAAAAGGAATTTAAGCGTTTGTTAACCTATGTTCCCTAAATACTAATAGACGGATCTTTTGTTAACTACGCAGTGGTCGACATTAAACACGGGGAAATTAGTTATTTTGAAATCTTGCAGCGAAGTATTTCGCGTTTCCATGTAATAACAAGACTTGTCTATATAGACTATTCTATTTATTGTTCCCATTCCGTATAGTTGGAGATTGATTTTCAACTTTACCATGGGATTTAATTCAATTAATCACTGGTTTAAAGACGGTATATTGCCAGTAGCTTGTCATGTGCTTTTTTCCTAAGCTGTTGATTCAGTTGCTTCCATATGTTGTGGCTATCTTTTGGGAGGTAAAATATTCTGTCTACTTGTTTGAGAAGTTTCTGTTTGTCAATTCGTATTTGCTTCAGGTTTGATTTGTATTTTCGGAAGAACCCCTTTGGTGGTGAATATACAATCTTCGCCGGTCTGGAAGAATGCATAAGATTCATTGCTAATTTCAAGTTCACCGAGGAGGAGATTTCTTTTGTCCGTCAAACCTTACCTTCCTCTTGTGAGGTAAATCACATTATTAAGTTCAGCTGTAGTAATTTTTTTCTGATTTGAGTTCAAGAGAGGTAGCTGTGGGGCTCTTCAACAGGGAGAACAGCTATTCTTACAAGTCATAGTAACTTTTATAAATACATTTACAGTCAGCTGTGCCAATCTTATGTCTTTTTGCATGTTAACATATAATGGTCACTGTGCTGAATATTTTTTCTTTGATTTTTTTTTTTTAAATTTTATACAAAGGAGATCTTCCAAAAGTTGCAAATAAAGGATTTAGCATGGATTTATGTGTATGCAACAAAAAAATTTTGTTGATGTTTCTCCCAGAAGCATATGGGTGAAGGGTTGACTGTCCTAACTAGTTCTAAAACCTTCTTAGTAGGTTTCTTTATATGATTTGGCTACTAGACTATGGTAGTTTGTGGTTCTGATTGTGTAAAGTCTAGATTTGTGCTGCTATTGATGTAATGCGCTGATGGCTTTTGGAGGTGACCGCTTGGGTGACGGAAATCAAGTGATGGCCAGGGGGAGCTTTGCAATGCGCTATTTTAGTTTTTCAACAGTTTTTCTCTTCACCTTTGCCCATTGTTTTGTTACCTCTTGGTCTTTTTCTTCTTTCTCTAGCATAGGGTGAAATCAAGTGAATTGGTAGAGTGATAAGAAAAGAACTTCAAATGAAGTGTGAAGTCAATGTTATTTCTGGCAATGAGATATTGTGGTGCTGTTTATTTAGTCTGCGAACCCTGCCTACCAAAGTGGTTGACTAATCCATTTTTATTGATACATTATAGGATGGATTCTACGACTATCTTAGAGGAATCGACTGTTTTGATGTTGAAGTGTATTCTGTTTCAGAGGGATCAGTCGTTTTCCCAAAGGTACCATTGCTTAGAGTTGAAGGGCCAATTGCTGTAAGTATCGTCAAACTGGTTTTCTCTACTTCTTCTATTTCTTTATAGAATGACAGTCATGCATCATTGTTGGTTAATTTTTCAGGACTTCATTAATTATCTTGCAAATATTGTTGTTTCAGGTGGTTCAATTGCTGGAAACTCCACTTGTAAATCTTGTTAATTATCCATCCTTAGTTGCTACCAATGCTGCTAGGCATCGATTTGTGGCTGGAAAATCAAAAATGCTTCTTGAATTTGGGCTTCGACGAGCTCAGGTTGCTGTTTTTTTCCCTCTGTACTTTGAAGTGCTTCTCTCTATTATTTATCTTCAAAAGAAAGATGTCTTTGTTTTATGTATAGGGACCTGACGGTGGAATAGGGGCATCAAAGTACTGCTACATTGGGGGCTTTGATGCAACAAGGTAGTATTGCCCGAAAGTATCACTTGGTGCACTTTCAAATGTGCTATTTTGTTCCTAGAAAAAAAAAGTGATATTTTGCATCAATATGTTTCCCGTAGCTGGATTTGGGCAGCATTCTGCATTTTCTTTGGTCTTTTTTATACCTTCTTAATGGTCATGTTGGTGATGCACTTTTGTAACGCTATGCTAAGCTTCATTTGACATAGCACTTCTATATTTCAAATTCAGTCCTAAAATCCTTTTTTTTTATAAGTAGAGAGTTGCGCAGCTTGACCACTAAAGCACCTTTACTTTTTTAAATGCAAGTCTCAAGCAAAATCCTGGACTGTAGGTTTGGTAATAAATGCAAGTCTCAAGCAAAATATCTTAAATTTTATTCTAGCAGAGTGAGCTTTCACAGTTTCTTCAATCATGAAAATTTTTGATTTAATTAGAAAAAAGATATCTGGTTTTAAAGGTGGTGCAGCCTTTGGTTTAACAGTGCTTGCTACATTAGTCATTGAGAACTTATTATGGTTAGTTTAATTTCTTTCTTTACCGTACTACAAATTTTCACCTGGTTCCAGTATCTGGGATATTGTGGTTGGCTGGAAAGATGACGTCCTGAAGCTTGATGTTTAATTAAATTTATTTGAAGACCTGTGATTAGTGCATGTGTATGGTATTCAACATGCATAGTTTGTTTCCAAACAAGTGCTACAAGAGTCTCGTCTCTTGCAGAAACGATCTAATATTCAGATTGCTAGAATTCATTCTCCTTGTCTTCTTCAGTGGTTATGTTGTTGATCTGGAGGAATGTTTGACATGGATTTTTTCCCCTTTTTTTTGGTTACTGACAGCAATGTTGCCGCTGGGAAGTTATTTGGAATACCACTACGAGGAACACATTCCCATGCCTTTGTTAGCTCGTTTATGGTTTGTATATCTTGCAGGGAATTTCATCTCATCTTTTTATGGCATTTGCAAAGGACTTGATTTACATAAAGTAGATTCGAAAATGTTTATACCCTACTAAATTTTTTTTTTCTATTTACTTATGTGACTTTGTGCTTGAAGCTATTCTTTATCTGATTTATTCAGTGGTTTGCAGAGCCCTGATGAGATCATAGATAAATCACTTCATAGCAGTGATGGATCAAATGTCTGTGAGGATTTTGTTAGTCGAGTTCAGACATGGTTAAGCAAAATTCAGGTATTGTTTTTGGCTGTTGGTTTTTTATTGGTTAATATATGTTATTCAGTATGTGTTACTGTTATTCTCATTTACTGTTCAAGAGAGATTGCTTAATATACTTCTAATTTGAGCCACCTAAGCTATTGCTTGAGAGTGCGTTAAGCGTGGGCATATTCATTTACTTTTCAACATGTGCTAATTGAGTCATATAGATTTAGGAGGCCTTACACTGACAAGTAGAAGGTGGAAATGAATATTGCTTGTGCATGAGGTGGTGAGAAAATGCTAGTGAGCTATAATTGAATAGAGTGTGACCCTTGATAGAGTTGTATGACAAAAATAGGATTCATGCAGCCAAACCCAATGCTTAGATGCCCTTTTTTTGGTTCTTTTTCTTGTGAATTCTGTCTTCCAAAATAGTACATGTGCTCCGGGTGTGTTAGATGCTTACTATTCGCATATGTTGAAATATGTGAACCCTGTACCTACTTGTATTACTGATAAGGTAAAATTATGATAATGCTATAATCTGTGCATGCTTTGCAGTGGTCAATTTCACTACGTGGTGTATTTGGCGAGACCAATCAAAGCGAACTAGCAGCGTTCACATCGTATGCCTTGGCATTCCCTACTAACTTTCTAGCGCTTGTAGACACCTATGATGTAAGTCAAAATTTTGCATATTACTCCCATATGTTTAAACAATGAGGTTGAGCCTACTTATCTTACCTTCTTGGTTTAGTAACAATAGCTAGTTCTTCCAAATTATCTGGTCTGTTTTCTCGTTATGTTTTAGCATTTGCTTTTTAAGGGTTATGTGCGCTAGCTGATGCCTGAACTGCAAACTCTCTCTCACATCATTCTATACATTGGCTGGATTTGGTTTTAAGGGCTCCAAAAAAAAAGCAGCTCTAAATCTTGGTAATTCATTAATATATTTCTTATTTAGCTAGTTTAGCTTTTGAAAGGGGTCTTGAAATGTTTTTGTCTGGTGTGAAAGCTTATTGGTTCATCGAGTCATGCATCCACAACTATTTTTTCATTAGAATTTAAAACTTTTTTTCTTTTCCGGAAAGGAGCCTAGATTGAACTTCTGAATGACATTATTGTACCAATGCAAATGCTCTACTCATGCAGTTCATTTTTGTACTTCTCTTTGTGGATAGCAATACAGGTCAATATGTCCCATGCGATCTTTTCTCCTCATTTAATTTTACTTTTGTCCCATGTCAAGAGACTGGAAAAGAGGGATTGATTTCGACCTTGTTTTATCATACTACACACTCATTCTTTATAAGCATCCTTCATTTAGGTTTAACTTTTATATTAATAACACGATTGTGTTATGCATATAAGTGATGTTTGTTGTACAGGTTATCAGGAGTGGAATCCCAAACTTTTGTGCAGTTGCTTTGGCACTTAGTGATTTGGGGTACGTCTGAAAGCTTTTTGATTTAACTTATGTGCAAAACATCATGAAGACTCTCCACTTCAATAATCTGATCCCTGTAAATAATCAAATATTTCTAGTTCCAGTACTGAGCATAGATGAGGTGCTGCACAGGTACAAAGCAGCAGGGATCAGATTGGACTCCGGTGACCTAGCATATTTGTCTTGTGAGACCCGGAAGTTTTTTGTGGCCATTGAGAAGGAGTTTGGGGTGCCTGGTTTTGGAAGTATGAGTATCACAGCTAGCAATGACCTCAATGAGGAAACTTTAGATGCTTTAAACAAGCAGGTTGTGATTCTAAACCATATTTATTGTGAAACCCCTTGGGAATATGTCTTGGTGATGTGTTCATCAATTATTTGTTCCAAGTACAATGATCAAATGACATTAGAGTATGTTGCTAAGGAACAGAGATTTCTCTTTTTTGACACAATTGAATGGCAGTTATTTTATTTAGTCGGCTTGCTGAATAATGATATATTTAACTGTTGTCCTAAGGTTCTTATTTCAATATCTTTTCCCGTGGCCCTTGTTTTCTGGGATATCCCTTTTAATCCAATCATGTCATAAATAGGCAGAGAGCTTTCTTAGCTCGTTTAAATCTCATATTTTAGTGGGGCGTTATGGTTTTAATCTCTTGTTAAAGCAATATCCCAACCAATTGAGCTTTTCTATCTTCTTTCGAAGAGCTCAATTCCAACAGAAAACAATTGCAGGACTAATTCTTTAAACTGTGCATTGTGTGTCTACATGGTATATTCCTTAGCAGGTAGTGAGTCTGTAATCCCTCATACCATGTACATTCTTTGGCTGGTTGGTAACTTGCTCTAGTGAATCTCACATGATGAACTTTGGAAGTGTAACTTTCTTTCCTCAATCTGATACTGGGTTGGGGATATTCTCTCTGGCTCATTTTCGTTATTCTTAGTTGTTTCCATCTACTCTTGATGATGTGAAGCCATACCAATTTTTCTCAAGTGTAGTGTTTCCCGTGCAGGGTCATGAGGTTGATGCATTTGGAATTGGAACTTATCTTGTTACATGCTATGCTCAAGCTGCTTTAGGCTGTGTTTTCAAGCTCGTTGAGATAAACAGTCAACCACGCATCAAACTTTCTGAAGATGTCTCAAAGGTTGGATAATGCTTCAAGAGGTTTGAAGATCAATAATTTTCTTTTCATCACCTAATGTCTACCATTGATTTCCAGGTCTCTATGCCATGTAAAAAACGGTGTTACAGGTTGTATGGGAAAGAAGGTTATCCCCTTGTAGACATTATGACAGGTGAAAATGAACCACCGCCGAAGGTAACTTGTCAATTTGGTCTTCCCACTATCCCTTCCCCCTTTCTCTCTCCTTTCTTGGTGCTCCCATTAATTACTCGCCATAAGTTCAAGATCTTCTTGCTAAATGAATGTTGAATTTCTCATCCTTATCTATTATTTCTATTATGAGTCATACGAGTTGGGAGTTGGGAATATGCAAGCTCACAATATTTTTTGATCACCATGTCAACTTCTGGATTGTCTCCCCTTGGTGTCGAGTAAAGAATGGAAGTACAAAGGGAGAGTCCTCTTCTTATTTTTACTGTTCAAACATGATACTTTATTTTATATTTGGCGTAGAAAATAGAACCGAAGACTGGAACCACATGCTCTAGGGCATTGGACTAGCAAAAAAATAAAACCTCACACATTCTGTGATACACATGTTTTTACCAGATATGAAATAATTCCGGTCTTCTGATAACTAATACTGCCTCAAGCTGCACTTTCTTTAATAAAGCATTAGTGCTACTATTCTTTACTCCTTTTATGTTTTTTTTAGTATACTGTTATTTTTACATCTTATTGAATTTTTTGTATCCTATGCTATTTCTGGCTTCCATTGATGTTGAAAACCTGTAGAAACAAAAGATAAAAAAATTTAATACAAATCTCAGCCAGCAAGCTCTGCTTCCGGTGTATGAAGAAGATTGAGTTATATCTCCCCTCAAATTTTACATATGGCAAATTGCAGTATGTCCTCAGTATTTGGGTCTAGGGAGACGGAAAGACGGAATTGAGAGCAAGTGATTCAGGAGAAATTCATCCTCCCCTTTTCAAATAACAAGGTCTTAGCTCCTTGTAGCACAAAATTAGAAGCCGTACTATGCTAGTTCACTCTTGAAGGCCTAGTCTGAACATAGTTATTAGTGAATTAGATTTAGTTTGATTCCTAGTACAGAAGAAGAGCCTTTACTGTATATTATATTAGTAAATAAAAACCCATGGAGAGCCAAATGTGGAGCTGTATACAACAGGGGACTGGATAATGACCATGAACTATGTCATCTTGAAATTGGGGTTTAAGGAAATCTTCACTGGTTATTCGCATTAGGAATTGTGAAGTCAGAGTACACTTTGATCCTCAGGCTTATAGTTTTTTGCTTAACTCCTTAGTTCTTGGACAGCCAGTCCCAAGCTCAGATAGAGGAGAGCTGCGATAGGGTAGTGCACAGTTTATAGTTCAACATTTTGAATGATTTTACAGATGTCCTTAGTACATAACCTCGTCAGGGATCTACATGTCATCACCCTCAAATAGTTTGGATCAAGCCTTTTATAAGTTGAGAATTGGATGTTCAGGGTCGCCTACCATCTGTTCTTTATCTCCTAATTGCAGTTGGTTTTGAATGTTATGTTGGATTTCACAGTTTACTCTTTTGTTTTTTGGGTAACTCAGTTTACTCTATATTGCGTAAGCAGAAACTTACTTTTTGTGCCTACTTTTTGACATGCAGGTTGGAGAAAGAATCTTGTGTCGTCACCCTTTCAATGAATCTAAAAGAGCATATGTTGTGCCGCAGCGTGTTGAGGAGCTGTTAAAGTGTTACTGGCCTGGAAAGACAGGTTGGTGATGATTGATATGCAAGCCTGTGAGGCATTGTTGAACAAATAGTTTTGAGCAGGCGGTATTTTCTTTCTATAAGAGAGCATGAGTGTGCATATTTCTGCTTATTGCGAACGTTTTCTAGTTTTTGTTGGTGCCACTAATCTTGCTGCTCCATCCAGCCTGTACTAGAACTACATGCTTGTCATTTTTGGTGCCGCTGGTGTCACTGCCAGAAAGGATCTTACTGCCACCCTCACCCACTGTGTAGCTTTTTTTTCAAGAAAACAATTTCTCCGTGCATCTCCCTCTTTTCATCCTGCTTAAAATATATATATATTTTAATGCTTTTTAAAATATCAGAAATTGTGCCCTATACTGATTTAGAAACCAATTTGCAAACCCAGCGTTGTGAAATGCTGGGTTTTGAAACCAGGTCCTGGTACTGAAACCAAAACCCGGACCTGATTCCAAACATGGCGAAGGTTTCTCTAGTCAGTATTTTAATGACTTGCGTATTGTTTCTGGAGGACAGAGACAGGATCATCAACAGCATTTATCAACTTTGGATGCAGCTTGTGACTGATTATTGAGTTCGCTCCGTGTTCGAACAATGTCTAAATGCAAATTTTTGTTGCTGTAGAGAAAGCAAGAGAAGATTTACCACCCCTGAAGGACATCAGGGAACGCTGCATCAAACAACTTGAGCAAATGCGTCCCGACCACATGAGGAGACTGAATCCAACGCCATACAAGGTACTCGATTCATCTCTCTCAATTCTTTCCATACGGATTTTCAACTATTTGCCACGGACCAATTCCTACTGGAAACGGCTTAACTAATTAAAGGGTAAGCAGGTGAGTGTAAGTGCAAAATTGTACGACTTCATTCATTTCTTATGGCTCAACGAGGCACCTGTTGGGGAGTTGCAGTGAGGATGTTAATATGGATTACATGAAGCAGGGGATGATTGCAGGGTGATGAATTATCCCAATAAAGTCGGCAGCTTTAAATAGTCCGTATACCCGTCCAAATCACATGTAAATTCGATGGAGGACAATTATTTGTTCTTTTCAGTTCATAAAAAAATTGTCTGCCTGAATAGAAAAAGGAATAAGTGGTTGCCTGCCCTATCTGCCTCACCCAATTATCTGCTTGTTATCTCGCACTGGAAGCTTCGAATTCGCGCTTCGTGTCTTTGCCATTTTTTACTTACCCGCTTTGACCTGGCGTGAGCTAGCCAGTGGAATGCACCCAATACCAGAGTTGCTGAGGCTGAACTAGCAATTAGGGCACCATCTGGCCTATGACAACTTTGATGACATGGGTCCAACCTGCTGGGCTAGCAATTATGGCCCCATTAGGTGCGTTTGCGCTTCAGGGTTAAAGATCGTAGGCTACTTCCGCTTCCTCTGGGCCTAAGGCCCAATATTTTGGGTTATATACTAGTGATAAAATTAGATCCGAAAATTGGTAAGTAAGAATAGAAAATTCTCCACTGGCCTACATCTGGTTGGGCTGGGCCACAGGTTTGGCTGTTCGAAAAAGAGACGCCAAGTGCAGCCCATTAGGATTCAAACAGTGACAAAACGATTGGCCCATAGTTGGGTGACATAAGAGCAGCCTAGGTTTGAAGCCCAAAGGCTGGGGAGTCGGCGAATAATTCGGGCCGATTTCTGGCTCGCGAATGTGGGCCATGTCGAAGTATAAGTTCATTCGGCAAACCCTGCCCCAGCAGAAAAACAAATTTACTGCAGCCCAGTAAGAATTTAGGCCCGAGCTGGCCCAGACCCTTTAGCCCACTTTTAGCCGCACAAAACGTGGGGGATAAACAAGAGGCCCAAACGCAGATGTGGCCTTGAGCTCAATTGGATCGAATTTGGCCCAGGTTAGGCTATGGGCTACGTAAAATGAACTCGGCCCAAAATATGGGCCCACCGTTCATAATACATAAGGGCATGTTAGTCATTTCGGCCACAACTAGCATTCCAAACTATTGGGGCTTAGGCCCAATTGAACAGACTTTAAATGGCCCATTTGGAACCGTATGCAAAGTTTTGGCCGAGATTGGGCCAAAGCGGAATCTTACGGGCCCGTATTGGCCCTTTCGAATAAGTTCGGCACAACAGCAAATCAACTGGATCAATATACCCATTAACCAACATGGGCTCCTTTTTGGATCGAACTGTGGCCCAATCCCTTTGTGATGGATATCTGTAGGCCCAAACAGATGTGGCCCTATCGGACTGGGAGTTGGGTGATGGTCCAGATCATGATATGGGCTACATGAAATCTACTTGGGCCAAAAGGTCGGCCCAATGCTGTCCAGCCGTCATCTCACATAAGGGTATGTTAGTCATTTCGTCGCACCACTCCTACATCCAAATTATTGGGCCTTAGCCCCAATAAGAACAGTTGCTGGCCATTCAATAAGATTGGGCCCCATGCCGATATATGGGCTTTTGCTTAAGTTCGACCCAACAGCTACTCTACGTTGCCCAACATATGGCGCTACAATCCCCTAAACTAAGGTCCAGTTAGTCATGTCTGTTGTAGTTCCAGCTTATTGGACCTCAGGCCTCATTAAGCAGACTTTTAGTGGCCCATTGGGAGGAGCTAGGCCAATCTTACAGACCCATATGGGGCACTGCTGAAAGTTGGCCCAATAGTATTTAACGAGGCCGACTCTATCACTTAACCAACGGGGGCTTCTTTTTTTTGATCGATTTGTGGCCCAATCCAATAGTTGAAAACAGTGCTTTAGGCCTAAAACATCTTTGGACCTCGGTTTGGAAAAGCATTGCCGGGCCGCCGCTTTATGTCTGGTTTCGGCTAGATCTATTTAGGCTGCACCAAAAAATGAATACATTGCTAAATTTAAGAAGATACTGAAAAACTGTTCGAAGCGTGGCGCCACAGATAAAATACCAATGAATTTGACGGCACCGAGCCTTTTTTTTTTTGGTAAGGCAGGGAACTTGTTAAGGATTTTAGCTTTTCAGGGTCCTGTGAGCATGTATATATATATATATATATATATATATATATATAAGCAGGTGAAAAAGCTAAGTTTATGTGGATAGTAACACGTCAAAATGGGCATCATGATGGAACTTCTTTCAAATTGCAATGACAAGATCCTGCAACTGTACCCACCCATAGGCACATCGATCACGCATCCTTTGAACTGTTGATGCCGCCAGATCGACCATTGGCCGAATTTTGGCCAACTCTTTTTCCAGCGTTAATCTATTGCTAGCCTCCAGCTGCAATGCCCAATAGCAATTAGAAGACGGACACGACTACGAATCAAATTGGGGCTGTACAGGGTAAGGAAGCAGGGGAAATAACCTTTTCTGTGCAGCGTACAGTGTCCAGAACGTGGCAGAAAAATGCGAGCTGCTTGTACAAATCTGCTTCCGTGTACTAGTGAAGGTAGATTCCACACCCAAATAAAATACAGCAAATTGGTAAATGTGCTATCGATAACTATTAGAAAACAAGAAAAACAAGTCATCGCCAGAGCATAGTCGTTTATTGGGAAGAGCAACTTTAGACACGCAAGGTTTTATATTGGATATAGCCATAATAATTATGATCTATGGAAAACAATTGCCAAGGAAAAATTTAACACAAGTTTGGTCACGAAATTTGAGATTTAAACCTGTTTAACAAGACGCCCGTTACAGCGAGGATAGTTCGGACAAACTGTTCCTCTCTCTGAATCGCCAAGGAGCCGGAGGTTGAGACTGCGGGTGGTATATTTGCAAGTCTCATCATCGCACTGAAAGCAAATAATAACCGACTTGTTCGTCAAATACTAAAGGAAAATATCCTAACTCAAAAAAGAAAAGAAAAGGAAATATCACGTCAGCTGCGCAATGTTCCCCTCCATAGTCTAAGCAAGAGATTACCATCATTAAGCCTTTATAGTACTTTGAGACGAAACCCTCTGCTTGCCGTTTGACCTACAAGTCAAGAACACATTTTCATCGAGTATTCCACGAGAATGAATCCAAATTCTAATTCCAACTCAACCGAGTAAATATAGACATCTCTAAAATTTATACACTTTGCGAATACCTGGTTGGCGATCATTGCTGGAGATATTTTCCCCAATGTACCTTCTTCTGGGCATCTGGGACAATGCAGTCTTTGCCAAAAGTTGCAGGAGGATTCCTCTGCTTGCGGCTTTGTTGGATTCTCATTGATCGACTTAAAAATTGAACTAAAGACAGTTGGACAGTCAAAAGAACCAGAGCAGCTGGGACACGACAAGATCAAAGGCTCACAGCCCCTATATCTGCAAGAATTCGTCATAAGCATCAAGCCCTTACTCTGTACTTCTCAGAGACATTTATCACTTATATTCAGATTGATTATAAATGCCATCTAGAAATTGGACAATGTCATAAAAGAGGTCAGGTTGACAAGAAATCACAATATGAATGCGGCACGTTAAACAGAAGGGGAACAAAAGATTAAACAGATGGGGGAACAATGCATTGTTTCTGCAATTATTTAGATTATATCAGCAGTATTCCTGGATACTCCTCAATTAGACATGTTGGACAAAGTGACAAACAGAAGCTTGAAGTAAGCATAGGTGTTGATAATTACTTAAACCGATGAACAAGTCATGGAACATATATACCTCTCCGCATCATCTATAGCAAACAAGAGCGAGCTGGAAGGATCAGTCCCGACAGCTTCAATTGATTTGTTTTGGAACTAGAAGAAACCAGAGTTCACAATGTCACTAAACAATCAAGATGGGAAAAAAAATCGCCCATTGAATGCCTGGCTCGCATGGAAGAATGGTTTACCTTAGATGTGTCCAGCCCTAAGCAATCAGCCAAGCGCTCCGGGCTTGTACCTTGAATTGAAGCACAGAGACGAGATACCACAGGATGAATCTGCATGGGGAAACCAAGCCTTCAATTAAGCAGCAAAATGGTTGTAACAAATGACCATAATCGTTTGACAATTTGATTAAGCATCTGTTAAAAAAACCTGCTGTGCCAAGTAGTAGTCAATGTCAATCATCCATTTCCCATCTTCTCTTTTCAGTTCATCAGGATGTCTAGCACGCTGAGCAATCCCTGTTGAACTACCAGAACTACTCCCCTGACCATAAGACAGGACAAAAGAAACAAAGAGGGAAAATTGAAAACGTGACAAGGAAAATGCAAGAGCACCATCTGTAAAGAGGCAAGCTACAATTAATTCAACGATAGAATACAGAAATGACTGTATGTCAAACCTGCTCACAGCATATTACGTAAGGGATTGTATCGCCAACATTGCAACCAGTAGAGTAACCACCTTGCTTCAATCGTTTTGCCACCTAGAAATTGTCAACAGAACACACATAAGATCGGCAAAATGGATTTGATAAATAAGGTCCTAGTGTCAATCAATTAGGGAATGTCAGACTGAACTCACCTGAACATGAGGTTGGTTTTTGGCATCTGGGTAAGCCTCAGGGGGTTTAGTCAGTGTCTTTGTGATGATGTATTTCTCAAGTGATATTTCTCCATTCCTCATATCTTCTTGTACCTGTTTAATATGCACACTCAAAACTTAATTTCCAGCTGAACACGACTTCAAACTATGAATACATATGCAAGCAGAATCCTATGGTTTTCCCATCTTCCAGAGAGTTTAGTTAATGATAACTTATCTAGAGCAGAACCCTTTAATTAGTTTAAATGCCTGTAATTGGAGGACTGAACCACAATTAAATCCACGAGCCAAAATTTTAAAAAGACTGTTTGAGATTAAGTCCCAACAGAAATTTAATGGTGGAAGTTATATTTCAGTTGGCTAATGATTGAGAAGTCCTCAAGCTTAAGGGGCAGGACCCATGCAGTTAAAAGATCTATTTCGGTTCCTCCAAATTGTAGCCGTGTACAGTTTGGGTTCATTGGTAAAGGTGAATGGAAGTGATACCCTATGTCTAGTCTCAAGTATCATAAGAAGCGCAAACGTTTGCTCCACATTCCACCTCTCCCAAAACAATTACCACATTAAAATGGTTATAAGATTGAGAGCGAAAAATCACTTCACCTTCCTTAGAGAGTTATGTATTGATTCAACAACATCCTCACACGACCTGGTAAGCATAAGAGAATAGAGGTGACAAGACAGATAAGTACCCAGATGTTTAGCTCGAATGCCAGCTCAGATCAAAGTCATAACCACACTATCAAAAAAGAAACATGGCTAGAACATAATATACCCTCCTGACAAAATTTGAGTCAGACAGAAGTCTCCCAAATCCTTTGATAGTAAGCTCCAGTCACGACGAACCATATCAAGACCCTTACGTTCAATAACCTGCACCAGTAATAGAAACCCAGTAAGCCAATTGCTCTTTCTTACAACAATGAAATAACTAAAAAGGGTTTTTTTTTTCCTTTACATAACCTCGTAGGGCATCCCATCTTTGATTTGCACTTTGATGGCCGCATATTTCTTTTTCTTTAGAAGCAGCATTCTCTTGTATAAACCATCAAGATCAATTTCTAAACACCTGTACTTCTTGTTAACCTACATATAAAGAGAAAGAGAAGGCACGTCTTAATAGAGCATTACAAAATGAGCATTTCGTTTTGAGTGTTGAATGCACAGTCTAGTTGGAAATAAAGCGAAAGTAGTAAATCAACATCCAACCCTGTAGATCTTTCAAACCATCATTAACAAAAGCTGTTTGGGCAATACCTTTTAATATTTATCCCGACCATGCACTCTTTTTCTATGGGTTAAAGCTTTGTGGGGGGGGGCATTTCTTAGATTTCCAGGACTTTAATAGCTTCTTTGCTTGTATATTCTAGTGAATCTAGTACAACCTTTGTACTATTTTCACTTTCTTTTTTCTATTTCTAATAATATTTCCTTATAAAAAAATTGTATCCCGACCATGCACTTCGAATATACAGATTCTAATTTACTTTCCACCAAATTGGAAAAAGGACATTCCCTAACTAAGTGTTTAAACTCTGAATGTCCTATTCTGTGGCATCATCCTTAAAGCACAGGATAGGAAAAGAGTAATTCTAATGAATTCAACATACATATGGGTACTCCAGATAGGCCTCAAGACACAAGCTTTTGCACCATAAGATTGTGGGCGAATATCCTGCTCCACTAATACCAAGCTCGAGAACATAAGCCTACCTCTTGAATGACTTTTCCCGCAGTTGCTTTTGCTTTCCCAATATCATCTACTCCGCTGTAAATCATAATTGAATCTGTGTCCCCATAAATTACCTGCAAGATACAGAATATTGCATCTTTTACAAACTAAATTTAAACTAAAGCTGAGAAAACAGATAGAACATATCAATACAAGAAATGACCTCTAAGTTCAAATTATTTCGAACAAGATCAACAGTTCTTTGTAGAATCTCCCTTCCCTACACAACAATTATTCGAGTGGCTTAGAGCTTTGAAGAAGAATCCAATATAAAACAACATCTCTGCTTGCTTAAAAGCAAGACATTTGTTGCAACTTAAGATTAGCCAACCATATGTATCTTACTTGAAGAGTTATCAGCTCTGCTAGCGGCTTTGCATAAAATCGTGAATTGGAAAAACCCAGGCATCCATACATACTGCACAAACAAAAATGTGGTGGAAGAAAAGATTAAAGGGATTGCCAAAACTTTAAAGTGATTAAGAGAACTACAATTGAAAATGTGCAACAGAAAACACAAACCTGTTTGCAGTGAGCTTTAGTGCTTGCTGCTGAATGTCCAGTTGCTGGACTTTTAGACCAGAGGCAGTCTTCATCCATGACTTCACCATTCTCCTCCTTTCAACCAAGTTTTTTAGCAACTATAAAAGGATATGTGAGACAAACAATCTGCACCAGCTTTTCAGAGAATAAAGGAACCAAAGCACAGTTCACACCACTCCCTAATCTTACAGATATTTCAACATATAAACCACATTTAGAGGCACAATGCGACAGCAAAAAGGAAGCTTGGATAGCTTGCCGCATAAGTATCAATGAAATAGAACATGCCTTTTGTTTTGATTCAACAGACTGCTCAAACCAATCCTAACCTCAAACTTTTTGGTTTTTTTTGGGGGCCGGGGGGTTGAAAATTAGTCGCTCCATTCTCCTATTGGAGGCTCAGAAGCCCAACGTTTCATTATACATTCTAAAAACAACAAAATGATGAGAAATCAGTTTTCTTCTCCCTAAATCAAGCAGCTCACATACAACTACTTGAGCAGTACAACACATCACCTTATCTTCTTTTTCATTAAACCACATGAAACCTCCCAAGATTCGACAACTACCAATTGCTCTGGTCTCTTACAACATGAAGTGCAAATAGCTTTCATTGGCCCAGATAATCATAATTGCAAGAAATAAATTTCAGTGACTTTTAACTACAATCACAAGCAAATAGAGACGGGTTCCACTCTTTTTCTCCCTCTCTTTGTTGGCTTTTTTATTTGGAGGAAGGGGCTGTTAAGTGTTTGTTATAATGGTCTAAGCAAGCAGAACAAAGGATTGGTGGTAGGTCAGTTTAGGTATTGACACCCCGAGCATTACTGCATAGAACAACATAATCTAGTATGAAACAGCAAAAATCATGAAGGTGCAACTATGCTAGGCCAAAAAAATGAGTACCTCGGGTAGAACTCCTGGTGTTGTACTTGATGGCAAGAGGGGATCTAATCCATCTGGAGATCTTTCCACTGTTGTGAAGCAGATATTGTATTCCTGTAATATATCAGTTTATCAGTAAACCATTACTGCTCAACACATTGCCTGTAACAACTGCCATCAATTTGCACTGGATGTTAGAGAGTTGAAAACATAACAGCAGAAAGGGAAGGATTGAGGGTCCTTTTCTTTGGCAAGGAAGGGTGGGAATTGTTACAAACCTGAATGATAGAAGGGTAAAGACTATTGAAATCCAACAGTAGTATATATTTGTCATATAAACCTTTCTTTGGCTCCAACACTAATCCACCGGCATAGGCAGGACCCTTTCTGCCTTTTCCACGATCACCATGTGAAGCTTCATTATCAACATTTCCATCATCCATATCAACTTCATCAACATTTCTGTCCTCAAAGCCATGATTTATTTTTCGTTTCATCAATTTTGTTTCCTTCATATGAGCCGACATCTTGTCTGGAACCATATATTTCCTTGCATGAAATGCATGCAACAAAAGGTATTCTACTCTCTGAGCCCTAGCACCCTGAAAAGTAAAATATGAGATGTAGATGAATCTCCTTATCACTACTTTTTATTGTTTTTAAGTGGTAAGCATTGGGAAGACTCACTTGGAGAGTTCTGCCCCAGAGATTACCGCTGATATTAGTCAACTGACGTGTGAGAGGCAGCACACTCAAATGAAACATAAGTTCCATGGACAACCATGCATCTGTCTCACCATACTCAATCTGGATCAATGAAGAAAGAAACATTATTATTATGAGAACCATAATATGCTGACCCACAAATGGGATCATGATCTTCCATTTGTAGTTAGCAAAGTTAACATGTTGCGCCACTATATGGGTTCTAGACAACCTCATCTCTTTGGAGGATTAAAGAGATGCGGCAACTGAACATGGGTACTAAAAGCTGAATCTCACATGCACATAGACACCAAAACAATATTATCTGTCAAAGTCTATTAGCGCTACACAATATATAAAGGAAGAGCAACTGCAACCAAACTCATCTTTTGCAAAACACAGTTACCAGCCCAGAACAACCCATTCCTAACAACAATTTCAAGATAAAGTAATGCTTGGTTTGGATTTATAATCGTACATGAAAGACAGAACCAGTAACTAAAGTAATAACAAAAAAAAATAGAAGCTACAATAAGAATTAGAACCTACGAGTTCTGTTAGGGATTCTGAACTCTGAAACATTCTAGGAATATCATGTGGAGTGATCTCCTTCCGGTCTTTGTTAAGCTGAGTCTTTGCAAGTTGAGTCAAAGAATAACTGACCTGGAAAACTCAAAGTTGCATATGAGTTAACCAGCAATACCACGTGGAAATGTTTTCCAGACAAGTACTATACCTCTTTTAATAGGTCACGGGAACACAAAAATGTATCACATAAGAGCCGCCCAGCAATGCAAGACAGGATCCCCGGACTTGCTCCAGACCCAAAGATGGTGCTTCCTTTTGCAAGCTTAGGCATCATAGACCGCTTGAGGCGACCGATTTTGGACCACATACTACTTGGCACTCTGCAAGCCTGCGTGAGTAAATATGTAAGCTTTTTTGTGATGTTGGGCTTATTATACATGCAGTGATGGGCACAGCAGAAGATCTTGCATTTTAAAGAATCAATAGGGACGACATCTAACTAACTAGAATATATGGTGGTGGTGGGCTGGGGGGTTGGGATATATATGGCTGCTTAAATTATTCTGGAAAAAAAATTGCAAAAAAGTTCCTACCTGGGCTCTATGGAGAAGAACATCTAGGTCAAACCCAGATATATTATGTCCAACAAGAACATCACTATCCAACTTGTATAGCTCAATCATTAGACGATTCAACAAAGCCCTTTCGCTGTAACATAAAGATGAAAATATTTGAATAGCAAGAAAGAAAATATGATACCTATACCAAAATAAAATAATTCCTAAGAGGTATCAGAGAAAATTAATCAAAACTTATCAGGCAGGCAAACCTGCCTGCTTTCGGTGCTTAAAACATTTGATCCAGCCTTTGAGTTTCTATCAGTAGCCTCTTTGGTGAATCCCATTGGAAAGATGCCTCCATCAAGCTTACGGACAACAGTAAAATGGCTCAACATACCAGGTCTCTTCCATTCAGAGGGCAACATGGGGGTATCAATCTGGAAGGTAAAACAGTAAGTAGTATATTATTTTGACATAGTGCAATAGCTTGTATGAGATGAATTGGAATCCACATACTCATAATTGATTTTTCAGTCAGCTTATATGAAAAATTTTGGAATCAACATAATTAGTAACTTGGCAATGACATCAGCCAGTTCGCGTATACAAATAATTGATTTTTTTTGGGGTAAATGGTATGTAACAAATAATTGATTGGTTAACCTAAAATTCTGATAAAATGCTGATCGTAGAAGAGAAACACATCCATGGAACTTTATGGACATCAAGTTAATCCAGAAATTTTCAACAGAACTTTGGTGATCCTGAAAGTATGTTATTTTTTCAGGCTGTAAGCTAAACATCATAAAACTAGGAACATCCACACTCATGCATCATAGTAGTACTATATACTAATAATCAGAGGGAAATTGATTAAGGCTCTAGAAACACACCTTGGCCTTGTGACAGCAAATGACAGATGCAGAGACAATTTCATTTAAATTCTGCTTTTCATTGATAATAGTTTTCAAATTTATTGCTGTAACAACAACTGGAGGAATCTCTATTGTGTTCTTTGATGAAGATGAAATCCGCATGTCTTTTGGTGAGTCAACAATCACCTCAAATTTGCACCAGCTCACCTGTGTAGTTTTATAATCAAGATATTTCAGCTGAAACTAGGAACACAGAAGACAACATAAATGCGGACAGACAGACAGACAGAGGGAGCTTTCATAAGCTCACCCGTTGCGGAGCTGGACAGCTAGAAAAATTGGAAACTGATAGCCACGAAGGTCCCTTTATCTTTCTTTTAACAAGAAAAAGCTCCAAAGCACTGTATATACTGATATGGTTAGTTCTCACTACTTGGGTGCATAAATTCTTAAGTAGACCACCAACTATGGAAAAATAAAATAATAGAATGAGCTTAGAAAGAAATGAATAAACGATATGATCAAATTAAATGAATGGTAGTTGTGAATTTAATGGTAACTAGTCAACAACATACATAAGAAAGCAACTCATGCTGAGGGATATACAGTGAATAACTGGATGTGAGGAACCAGCTCCAAATACTTATACCTGCAATGAGTTCCTAGCAGGGCACAGAAAGATTCTCCTTTTAGATCAGCCGGAAGTGGAGGGTCCTATGACAATAGAATTATCAGTAGGACTTTCTAAATGCACAGTTATTTCCTAAACCCCATCTTCATTAGAATGGAACAACAGTCAAAATGCCAAAAGTGATACATAAGAGCTTTACACATCAACATTTGAACATGCACTTTGATTATTACTAATCCTCTGCGGATAATGATATACCTTGAATGGATAGTTGATCTTGAGCACATAATTCTCCCCTACAGGTATGTCAGTTCGCTCAAATGCATATCTCCTCTGTGTCATGATCGTATTACCCAGAATAAGCAACAAAGCAAGAACACGAAAGAAATGCGAACATTGGTAAAGCAACATTGTGAAATACGGGTCAGACAGAATCCTTGCAGCATCAAGATGATTCAATTTCCGTACCTTAACTGGTGCCATACTAAATGTGGAGACATTATTATCTAATAACAGCTTTGTGATTTCACTTTTCACTTCTGAAGCCAAATCCTGCAAATATAAAATAAAAGAATAATAATATCCCTCATAGCAACAAAAGAAAATAAATAAATCACAAGGACATATCTTAAAAAATATAGCTTACCTGCAACCTTCCACGGAAGGCTGCGGAGGAAATTTGTGATTCTTCAACACTTTTTTCAAGCTTCATCATCTCTTCACTGTTCAAAAGAGAGCCGTTTGGAATTGCATAGACACATCTTTGCATGTTCTTGACGACCACGCAGCAACTATGGTATGTACTTCCTGCTATGACCTAAGTAGCAATAAGAGATGTTGATAGGAAGCCCATAGTTCAAGCATGAATGGAGAGAAGGAGAAGCAAACTAACCAAATTCTAGAAAATTACATTCATTAATGGTCTTCAAGAAACAAGCAGCAGTCCTTACTGACCTTAAGGCATAATGAAACGAGATAAATGCCCAAATACAATCTTACAGAAGACATCTCAATTTACCACAGTATCACAACGAAGCAAGCACCAAGTGTAAAAGCATGCCAGTCAAAAATCAGGGAAGGAAAATGTGAAATATTCAAAAATAACTTGCTGATCTTTTCCCATCACGAATGGAGTGATTAAGCCACAAATAAATTCTCAAATTCTAGCAAACCCAATCTAAATGAGTTGACTTCAAATATATCAGAAGTTATGCATGACATAAACTGAGATATCTATATTCGCATCACTTATGTTGTAATCAGAGTACTGAATCGTATTGGAGAGTAATCTCATATTACGAAAAGAGAATGAAGTCTTCGCCATTTTTTTCCTTACTTTCTTGGCATCAGCCAGTCATGTTCTTGTGTCACCCATAATTTATTTACAGTGGCAGCTACATAATTCGCACAAAATTCTTCCAATATAGGTATAACGAATTATCAATATCACTCAAGTTACCTTTCCAAACAGATACAGGGTGCCCATATTAGCCCCGTAGTACTCCTCGTGTGCATCAACAATATAGAAAGGAAGGGACCCATCAGAATCTAGATCAAAATCAGACTTTTCTTCTGTACTTAAACCATTGCTGACCTCCTTTCCAACACTACCAATACTACCATTCCCTCCACTCCTCACTTCCTGCCATCCTACAGTCGCAGCGCTCAATGCCGGGTCCTTCTCTTCTTGAATCTTCGCATTCAGAGCGAAACACGCCTCCTTCTCCTTCTTCACCACCGGCTCCGCTTTAATTTCCAGGCCATTCACCATCTCCTCCTCGAACACACATCCTTTAGCTGTCGACAAATCATCTGATTCCGAATTCCTGTCCTTACCGATCTTGGATCTTGATCCTCTTCCGCCTTCAGATTTATTAATCAAACCCTTCTCGTCCAACGCCTCGCAATTTGGCTCCGAACTCAACACAGAATAATCGCACTTCGTGGCAATCGCAGTGGCAAATTCATTCGTACCGACTAAGTCAACTGCGCTACCAGATAAACCCTCGCTGGTAACATTAACAATAGGTACGGAACACTTGGAAACTGGTACCAGGCCTGCCGTTTGCCCCCTTCTTCGCCTTTCTCTGTCGGCCTCATCCGGCGCAAACTCTGCAATCACATCATCGACAATGCTATCCCAAGCCAGACCTTTGGCCTTCTCATCCTTACTCTTCTTGAAAAACACCGACGAAGTGAACATTGACGACAGCCTCTGCTTCCCCATCATCGCCGCGGCCGCCGAGAGCGAAGAAGCTGGGGGTTTCTTCGGCTGCGGGTCCCTCTTTTCGATCTTCTTCTTCCTCTTCGTTCTCTCTTGTTCGCCGCCGTCAGACCCTTCATCGGAGGATAGAGGAAGGCCGGACTTGGACCAGTCCTCCTCCTCGCCCTCGTCGCCGTAGCCGAGGCCGTCATCGTCGACGATAAAACCCTTGGCCTCCTCGCGGCGCTTGGCGACAAGGGCGTCGTACTCATCCTCACCAACGGTGTCGTAGATGGGAGTCTCGAGCTTGATCTGGAACCCGCCGCCTCCGGACTCGGTTCGTCTGCCACCGCTGCGGAAGGATTTAAGGCGCTCGAGAGCGTCGGCGCGCTTGGCGGCCTCCGTACCTCGGCTCCGACGTCTACCGGATACTAGGGATTGGTCGTCCGCCATGGCTGATCTCCCTCTCTTGAATTTGAGTACCCCCTAACTCTTTTGAGTTTTGCCCCTAGCAGAGGTATCCTATTGAAGGGTAAAGTGGTAAATTATCCGTGAACTGGCGGGAAAACTTTATAGGTTATGGCGCGAATTCGTCTAATTTGAGTAGAAACATACGCAATACGTATTAGAGAATTTGACATTTTGGTCTTTGGATTTATATCATTTTGATGAATAGGTCCTTCACTTTTTAATTTTAAAATTTTAGTTAAATATAAAAAACTCAAGGACTATAAATTTGAAATTTGAAATTTGAAAATGAATGACCCATTTACCAAAGAGGTATAAACTCAAGGACCAAATTCTCAAATTCTCTATATATTATATGTACACTTGTATCCATCTCAATTGGAAATTTGGAGCGTCTGGTTTTCTCTCACAAAAACCAATGGAAATTTTTTCATTTGAATTGACTCGAATGAACGAGCATCTTCCAGTTTGAATTAAACTATTTAATTTATAGATAAAAAATAATGTTAAAATATCATTAAATAAGATCCATGGATTATGTCTTTATTTCTCTTTCAACACATAATTAGAGAGAATCTTCATCAAATTAAATAACCTTTCAAATTGAAATATAGGTGCCCATAATCTTATATTGTTATTATCAATTTATCATTAGTCATTACTATTTTTGTTATTATACGAAATCACGGGAACTCTAATCATTTTAGCAAATTGCAATCCAGAGTCGTCATGGCGACTGAGGGGCAATACAAGGCCCGCCTCCTCGGCCTGAGAATCAAAAGAGTTAAAAGCTATCACCAAGTTAGGAGAAGACCCTTTGCGTACCTTTTTGGTTGAAACATGTGCTGATGGACGCCGGAGCTTACAAGGCAGTGTTGTACTCACATGATACTGACGCAATGGAGCCAAAGTGGGATCTTCCGCAGGAAATGCAAGAGCACGATGTACCCGAGCTCTCTTCTGCATGCCATCATCCCGTTAGTACCTTGCGGGATCTAGTGCAGCGGCTTGACCCTGCCATTGTGTTTGTAATGGAAACCAAGTTATCTGTAGAAGCATTTAATCATGTTGCCCATCGCCTGGGATTTCAATTTTTTGAATCTATTCCAGCTGTGGGGCTGCGTGGTGGATTGGGTGTATTATGGCGACCAAATATCACAATGTCGGTGAACTATATTTCTCACCACCTTATGTCAGTTTTCATTCATCCTGGGGCTGCCATAAAGGATTATGCAATGTATTTTGTTTATGGACCGACTCGGTGGCAAGACAAATTGCAATTCTGGCCTCTCTTGGCCAGTAAGGTTTCTGAGGGGCCTCCTGAGCGGATCTGTGTTGGTGACTTTAATGACCTTGTCTTTGCTCATGAGAAGAGAGGAGGTTGTCCCTTTCATGCTTCGTCTACCCATGGTTTACTCTGGTTTATGGATTCTAATGGCGCTGTGGATCTTGGTTATGTGGGTCCTAAATTCACATGGGACAATGGTCGGTCAGGGGCTGCCCATATCAAGGAGAGGCTGGACCGAGATATTAGTAGCATTTCTTGGCGGTTACAATTTCCGGATGCTCGTATTATCCATCACCCAATATCGCAATCAGACCATAAACCCATCTCTTTGCATCTTTGGGGATCTGATACCCGTCTCCCGAGGCCATTCAGATTTGAGATTTTTTGGCTACGGGACCACTCTTTTGTGATGTCCTCGCCCAAGCATGGCAAACCCCTTGTCATGGGGCACCGGGATCTCAAGTTATTCAAAAAATCTCTGCCATTCAGAGGGCCTTACAGCGTTGGAACAAACAGTGGTTCGGGCATATTCAATCTCAAATTAGTTTCCTCCGAACAGAGATTACACATCGGTAATGTGGCCCATGGATTTCGGGTAGGCAGCAAGTGGGTCAATCCTTATTGAGCTATTTTCAAGAGCTTTATACTTCTTCATCACCATCCTTCCCGGGGGATTTGGAAGGACTTATTCAACCTTGTATCTCTGCTGAACAAAATGCAGCGTTATATGCTATACCATCCTCCTCCGATATATTTGTTGTTCTGAAGAAGATGAATCCCAACAAGGCCTCAGGGCCCGATGGTATGACTTCTAAATTTTTCACCTTACGTTGGAGTATAATTGGGCATGACATCGTGGCCATGATTCAAGATTTCTTTATCACTGGCACACTGCCCCCGGAACTTAATTCTACACACTTGGTTTTACTCCCTAAAACTGAACATCCAATGACTCTTGCAGATTTTCGTCCAACTAGTTTGTGTAATGTGCTGTACAAGGTCATTGCCAAGTTACTTGCCGATCGTATGAAACCTTTACTTGGTGAAATTATCTCTCCATTCCAATTAGCCTTTGTCCCTGGGAGCCATATACAAGACAACTATCTGGTTGCTGTAGAGCTCTTTCACAGTATGAAACACAAATCAGGGCACACGGTTTGGATGGCCATCAAGGGGATATGTCAAAGGCATATGATCGTGTTGAGTGGGCCTTTCTCTTCACTATAATGCGTAATTTCGGATTTTCCCCACAATGGATTTCTTGGACAGAGAAATGTATTACTACCCCTAATTTCTCTATTATGCTAGAGGGCAGTCCATTTGGGCAATTTGAAGCTTCTCGGGGCCTCAGGCAAGGAGACCCACTCTCCCCCTTTCTATTTCTTTTGGTAACAAAAGTCTTATCTCGCCTTATTTTACGAGCGGAACGCCAAAACTTGATCAAGGGCATCAAATTAAATTCTACGGCTCCATCTATTACTCACTTGTTCTTTGCCGATGATGTGCTCTTTTTTTCATGAGCTTCACCACATGATGCCGCAACCTTGAATCTATGTTTAGATAAATATACAACATGGTCTGGCCAGCTCCTTAATCACACCAAGTATTCAGCCGTATTGTTGGAGCACAGTTGACTATGCGCTTAGCTGAGTCGCTCCAGTTATTAGGGGTGAACACTCGACCCTACGGGTCGGAAATTTTTTTTTCCGACACCCGACCCGAGAACTTTCGGAATACACAAAAAGTTCCGAGCCTAGCCGAATTCAATATATGTTCCGAACCGAAATGTATTCCGAAATCGCTTCGGAATACGGGTCGAAATTCGGAATGGGCCGGAAGCCCAAAATCTTGGCCCAAAATCGTGTTTTAAAGCCATTTTAATCAATTTTGCCAATTAAGCCTAGTTAATTCATTTTGAAGCCCAAGGGCCAAAACCATTTTATTAACCAAATTCCTCCTGTCGTCCAGAGTCCAGACTCGTCCTGCGTATATCAACCATTTAACCAATTCCTCTATGGCTCTATTGGACCAATTGTAGCGAAAAGTTGCAAAAAAAAACGAAAGTTGTTACGAAAAAGCTCTTGGAATTCTTATCCACAACCAAAGCACCCAAAAAGAAAAGAGCATTCATGAATCAAACGTGCATAAAACATGTAAACAACTTCAGTTTTTTTAACAAGTATCTAATTATGAAATTCAACCACCATGAAAAATGAACATATGAAATTCAACGTATCTAACGACTAACTATGACAACCTAACATATGAAATTCAAACACTATGAAATTCAAACACCATGAAATTCAAACACCTGCAATTCAACATATGAAAAACATGCATAGAAAAAAACCACCATTATCTCCTTAGTCCTCCTGCATTCCAGAATCCAGACCTAACAAAGTAACAACCTATCTCTAAAGATGAACAAGATATGAAATCAATACAACTAGAAATTAAAATAAGCAAGTTACAATACCAAAGAAAAATATGAAATGAATACAACTAGAAGTTCAAATAAACAAGTTTCAAGTTTCAACAACACCAAGTAACTAACTATAGGAACATCTCCTCAGTTTTCCATCACCCATAACCTACATGCACAAAATAGAAGAAAGTGAGATGCTTATAAATTTATAATTATGCAAGTTCTAAGATAAGACCACAAATAATAGAGAAAACTACACGTACCAATTCATATTCTTCATGCACCATAAAAATCTCACAGAGTTGACAATGTCACAATATACCCATGCAGCCATGCTTCAAACCTACAACAAGATTAAGTGAAGAACAATTAGAATAGAAAAAATTAAACATGATAGCATTGATCGTTAAATGAAATAAAAATTAAATTGGAGAATGATACCTGATTCTAGTTGATAGTTGTCTGCATCACCTAGTACATGTTGGGAATCATAAGTCGTAGGTGAAGACTTTAACCAATTTTGAGTACATATGAGGGCCTCGACCGTTTTCGGAGCTAATGAACTTCGAAAAGGATCTAAGATGCGACCTCCAGTACTAAAAGCAGACTCAGAAGCAACGGTCGAGATAGGAATAGCTAGTACGTCTCGTGCTAGCTCGCCAAGAATTGAGTATCTTGTTGAATTCACCCTCTACCAAATGAGTATATCGAAAGAATCTCCTCCTGACTCAACTTCCTCCGTCAAGTATCGATCCACTTCTGATTTACACTCTACACTAGTACCCTTTGCTGCTCAGAACTTGCGGAATCTGAACATGATATCATTATCATCTACCGAAGATGTACCACTCACATTTGACTCCTCACCACTTGTCTCAACCCCACTTGAACCTCCACCAAATTTGACATAATAATTAAACAAGTGCTCGATGACATTCCTTAACTTCTGAATAAGTTCAGTTGCCCGCTCAGTACCAACAATTTCATCAAACCAAAACTCCAAAAACTCCAGTTTATATCTTGGGTCAAGCACACCCGCAACAAAAAGCATCATATTGACCTTTTCAAAATCTCCCCAATATTTGTCATATTTTTTCATCATCTTCTCAGCCATAATACTCAACATATAATCTTCACTTCTTCGAAATTGTTGCAAATGGTTGTAGATCAAAGATATTTCTTGAAAATATAAATTTGCAGTTGTATACAAAGAACCAGAAATGCGTACAGTTACATCATGAAAAATCTTCAAGAACTTCACAAAGATTCTAACAGTCTCCCAGTCGTCATCATTAGGTGGCCCCAAGTCTCTTCTTCCTTGCCTAACCTCAGTCAAACTCTCTATGAATTGACTATCATCCTCTTGCATAAGATCAAATGCACTTTGATACTTCTGTGCCACATCCAACATCAAGTAGGTGGAGTTCCATCTAGTTGAAACATCCAAACAAAGAAGACCTCCGCTTGGAATTTTTTGTCTTTCCACACATAGCTTGAACTTGTCAAGCCGTAAAGGAGAAGCCTTTACATACTTAACTGCATTCCTCACTTTCACAATTGAGTCATCTACTTTTTTCAAACCGTCACTAACTACAAGATTAAGTATATGAGCACAACATCGCATATGCATAAACTCATTATCCAAAATAGTGTCAACCCTATCTCTTGTCCTTCTTTTCATATAATCAACAGCAACATCATTGGCTGAGGCATTATCTACTGTGATTGTGAAAATGCTATCTATCCCCCACTCCAATAAACATGACTCAATCGTCCTCCCAATTGTGATTCCTTGATGATTAGGAACTTTAATAAAATTTATGATTCTTTTATGCAAGTTCCAACCACTATCAACAAAATGTGCAGTGATAACCATGTAATTAAGATTTTGGATAGAAGTCCACATATCAGTAGTCAAACAAACACGTTGACCAGTATTAATAAACGTGTTCCTCAACCTTTATTTCTCTTGGATAAATAAGTCTAAACAATCCCTCATTATAGTGATGCGAGAAGGAATTGGGAATCTAGGTTCAAGAGACCTCACAAAATCCTTAAACCCTTGCCCCTCCACAAACCTAAAAGGCAACTCATCTATGATTATCATCCTTACAAGTGCAGCCCTTATCCTTTTCTCATTGTATTTAACAAGGCCCATCTCTCTACTTTCTCCCTCCTTCTTGAAAATCTCAGCCAACTTCACTTGCTTATCATCTAATAGACGTTCCTTAGAAAGATAAGGTCTACATTTTTTCAAGTGATAAAGTAAGGAGGATGTACCTTGCTTCTTTGAGTCACAAAAAAGCTCACTTTTACAATGGCTACACTTAGCTTTAGGTGGATAACTATCTTCAATCTTCTCAAAGTTATCCCATGCTTTTGATTTAAACTCAGTTTTTCTCTGATAACGTGGAGGCTGACCTCCTCCAGAACTAACTCGAGGCTGAATGTTGTCCGTGGAGCATGTTGGACTTGGATTCATTTGGGACCTTGGAGTGTCGGGACTTGTACTGGGTCCGAAATTTGAATCAGCCCCTGAAGTAGGCGTGCCACCATCTCTATTAATGCCAAAGTCGTCATTGGATTCATTACAATCCATAGGCTCCATATTTCTGGTAAGAATCAAATAAAATTACAATATAACAAAAATCAAGAAACAGATACAAGTGAACTAAAACAATACTAATTAAAGGATTTATTTTCCAACAAATACATGATTCACTTCTACTACTGAAAAGCACCACCATTGTGGACATTCAGCAAGCAAAATGTTGCTTTCTTGATAGCGGAGTGCTAGTGCCAGACTAGAGGACAATAAAGAATGAAAAATATCTTTTGCAAAACCAAACCTATAGATATTGTGTTTCAACGTTGCACATATGTCTGCTTTTGGCCCCCATTCAGCCACTTACCAAACGAAAACAACTTTTTATCTAGATTCCAACTAAAATAAATATCTCCTATGAACATCATATAAAAGTTAATTCTTATCAAGAAATGAGGTCCAAGGCAAACAATTTTCTGCAAACCGAATACTCCATACATAACCAGCCTAGTAGCTATCCAACAGAAGTGTTTAGCCTTAAAAGCAAAATCAACCGACTGCCAATGCATCCATCTGAATTTGCAGAATAAAAAGTATCCTGTAAAAACTCTTCATTAAAAAACTTTGGCGCTTTGGTTGCTGAGAAAAGGATAGGACTTAAGCTCAGCTCTTCACATTGTCAAACATTTTCCTTTTGGTTTGTCCATATTCATAGCAAAATCGAGTAAGATCATCTGTTAAAGATCAAAATCTTAAGCATTTATAAGAACAAGAAGCATGGTATTCCCCTAAACAATGGAAATATTCTGATCTGTGGCCAATTATGTTAGAATTTATATTCATCTTTCTTTTTCATAAATTTCAACTTTATCTACTGTATAGTGAGTTAACTTAGTACTAATTTCTCCTCTATGTTCTTCGCTCTAAATTGCTCCATTTGGTTGGGGTTCTAGGTGCAGAGAAAAGCTTATTGCATAATTCCAGATTTAACTTAGTACTAATCAACTTAGCTAGCCGTAGCATGTACTTTCCCATTTTTGTTCTTTGACGTTCATGAAGAACTAGCTAGACACACAGCATGCTGGATTTGGCCAATTAGGATCGCAACAATAAACCATTAAGGTGCAATTAATGATACCGCAACATATTGAAATTTGAGAAAACTGTATCCCGTTTGGATGTATGTACAGAAAATATAATTAGAAAATTCACCCTTTTTTTGATCAATAACTGAGTTAAATTCGGCTAATTTACACAAATGATCAAAGATACGCAGATCTGAAAATGAATCAGTGCATCAGTACTCACAGATCGTGATGAGCCCCGTAAAATCAAAAAATGGCTGAGGAATATATCGAGCACGTACAATAAATTCCACGCAAATAAAGCCTACGTACACACAAATCACAAATAGTCGGTAAATAAATTTACATAAATAAAAACTTGCTGAGGAATATATCGAGTTTCACGAATTCGTACCTGATGAGTGACGAATGAAGAAAAGGTTATAGATCTCGAAGATTTGCGGCACAGCGGCGTTTTCCCGTGAAGCCTGGAGACCAGAGATGTGTGGCGGCGTAGAGAGATAGAATCTCACCGGAGAGGGGGGCAGGGAGCGGAGGAGAAGATTTGGGAGGCGGGGAGAAATCAAAACGACGTAATGAAGAAGAATGGGGCGGAGGCGTTAGGTTAGGGCATAAGACTTAATGAAGTATAAGTAGGAGATCAAAACGACGTAGTTTTGATGCATATACATTTCGGGTACGGGTCGGGTCGGAAAACTCGAAAATTTCAAGGGCATTCCGACACCCGACCCGTAATACTCGGAAATAAATTTATTAACCCGAAACCCGACCCGTCATTTCGGAAGGCCGACCCGATTTCACGCGGGTCGGGTCGGGTCGGGTTTCTCCATTCCGTGAACACCCCTACCAGTTATCACGAATGCTAGCTCGAATGCGTCATCTCGGTCTTCCACTCATTTTTCCTAGAGCAAAATCGAGGGTGTTAGATGATCTACGAGATCGCATTCTCCAACGTATCTCGGGGTGGAAGGCCAAACTGTTATCACAAGCCAAGAGAACTACTTTACTTTCTTCGGTGGCTACTACAATGCCTTCATACTAAAAACATATCACTCATTTTTGGCGGGGCTTTGATCCACATAGGCAGCATCATCTAACCCTTAAATCATGGTAGTCAATGTGTCTTCCGAATGGGCTGCTTCCTCTCATCGAGAGGGATGCTTTCCCGAATTTTGTGGTTGTCATGATAGGCTGCCTTGGGTTTTTGAGGGGAGTGACCCTCCTTAAGCGGCCTTGAGTGGCTTGGCATGTTGTATAGCTTTTGGACATATATTACCTTAATGATTTTATCTGGAGGTAGCCAGTTCAAAAAAAAAAAACCATACAAAAAACATATCCATATAATATATACCGCGCGGGCTGAATATGGCACGGGCCAGGGCCCAATAGATTGGCCCATTGGCATAGTGTAACATTACGCCACGATGTCATGTTCCAGCTTAATTCATTGGTTTTGGAAACCCAAAGATGAAAGATGCAGGTTCACAATGTCCGACAATAACCCAGTACATGCAGATGTAAATCGAGATTCGAGGGGGAGAGCCTTAAGCGGAGTAGTTTTGAATCCCAGGAAAGAAAAAAGTAAAGCATATATTGCCTACAGTGAAAATATTTTGAAATTGTCCGTTATATCCTACGCACAGGAGGTACTATTTTTTTGGGGGGGATGAGTTGAGGAGGTACTTTCAATAACAAGTAAACCCATGTCGCTATTTAGGATGTCAACCTGCATCCAGTTAAAACGAATGAATTGCGGTCGAAAAATCAGAATCAAACTTGGCAATTTGGTTTTTATCCCACTGTGTTGAGATATAAGATAGTGTGCCCGAACGTAGTTTATGGTTTGCACTTTCTAATGCATGTCGCACCCATTGATGAACCAGACTACGCGTCCCATTTTCCTGCCATTAAATAGCCGTGGAGTAAGCGCTCAATTGCCACCTCCTCCCCGTTGGGTAGGGTTGATCCCGCCGTCCGAATCGAATCCCCATACCCACTGGGTTGATTATGCTCTCGATTTTGTCGAAAAGAAAACATGCACGAATAACAGTCGAGCTTCTTTGGATCCTTTTCTCTTTTTTTTTTTTGTTTCTTCCAGGCCCAGAAAAGCAATAACAATCTCACTAAAGATTAAAGCATCTAATGAAGGTCGAAAAAAGAAGCTAATCGGGTTTGGGTACAGTTTAAAAGTCTTCTAACCTTGCGAGGCATAGGTCATACAAATGAGTCCTTCATTTTTAAACTTCAAATTTTTAGTCATTAGACTTTATTTGTTTGACGAAATGGTCCTTCTGTCAGTCTGTCGTCCATATATTTAACGGAACTCTCTGACACGTCAGTAAATTTGTACCGGTTGACCGATATATGAAGTAGTCGACCTCTTCATATACCGGTCAACCGGTCAACCGCTCACTTTCAACACATATATCCGATCGACCGCTTTAAATCCGTTAAGCATATAAACGGCAGACTAACAGATTGACCATTTCGTCAAATAAAGAAAGCTCAAGGACTAAAAATTTAAAGTTTGAAAATTAAGAACCCATTTGTCAAAGTATATAAACCAAAAGATCAAAATGAGAAATTCTCTTGATTTTACGTAGTCACCAAGGCAGTCGGTATTGGTATTTTATTAATGGGTGGGTCAATGTCCTTTTTATTTTACGGAATGAAAGTAGAAGCACTCTTTGTTAGATTCCTTTACCGGGCGCGAAAAACCCGTAAAACAAACGCGTGGTTCCAAAATCTTAACAAACGCGAAAGAAGAGATGATATCACTTTGGGACCTGCAAAACCAATACAACTAGGAACCCACGAGTCCAAAACCTAATAGCCGACACCACTATAAATGAGTAATGCTGGATGGTACCAAGGCAGCCTCAAACATCGAACATGCTATGTTATCCGGCAAATGCCTTGGGCATTTGTGCACCTAAACTCGACTTACTTAGGTCGTGTGTTTGAGTGTGAAAATGTTTAGAAAGTTAAAATCTTAAGATATTAAAATTAGTAAAAAAGTGAAGATAAATATATTTTGATTGAATTTTATATTTATTATAATAAAAAGTAATAATTTGACTAATATAAAGATTATATTATAATTTTTTTTATTGTGTTAAAATTTTAGTAAACAAAAACACGTTAAAACGTCCCCTGCCTAGTGCCTATCCTCTAAGTTGCTTCATGAAATGGGAGGCTGCTATTTTTGTTTTGAGTTTTGCGTTTTAGCCACAACTTCTATGGGACAAACCAACAAGTATATCACTATATGGATCAAGATATCTTTGACCATGGACGCAGGCCCGATCGCTGTAAAGTGAAAGTGCAATCATAATTTGATTAGATGCTTCTAATTAAAGTAAAACTCTATCCCGAATCGTTACTAACTTTGAAGACTATGCTTGCCCATTGGGATTACTCTAATTCATCCAGTACTCGGCCCACGAATGAAGGTATACTCCCCATCCATTATCCATTTAATGAACGTTCACGAGGTCTGGTCCTTTTCAATATGAAAGGAAAAGCATTAAAGCAGGAGCGTTCCCACACTAATAAATAGACTTCCCAAAACAAAATGTGGTGTTCGTTTCTGTTGCAATGATGCCAAACATGATGTATTTACTGTATGCAACGAAACTTTCAGAATTACAGGTGCCCTGCAATTTATTAGAAGTTGTAGGTATATATTTAAGAGTACTGACTGTAATATAATAATAGCTCTGAAGACCCGAAACATTTCATTACTATATGTAACTCTACAAGCCACAAGGACCATGCTTCTGTCACATGTCGATAGAATGCCTTACAGTAACAGTTCTTTCTATACTAATATCCAAGTCATTTTTGTCAATTTCACACCTAGCAAGCTTACGGGGCTTCCCGACGACCCCCTAAACCGCGTAACGTACTTAACGCTACGAGGCTTCGCAAAAACGATTCCATTGACGTACCCATCAATGCCAGCTGCTGTCCCCCTCCACCATTTTCGCACTCACTCACTGTCTTTTGGTTCCTTTTGTGTTCACTGTATATTCGCAAACGCATCCAGTCTCTCGCAGTTCCGTTGCATATGTAGCTGCAAACTAGCTCTGTATAGTTTTAGTCTTGGTTCCATTTTGAAAAGCGAAAAAAGAGGATCAGACGGAGACTTTGGATGTCTGATCACAACAAAGCAGGGAACATGAACGACCAGCTCTCGAAGCCCACCTCTATCTTTGGCATTAAACTGTGGGTGGTTCTTGGGGTTTGTGTTGGAGCTGCCTTTGTGCTCCTTCTCTTCCTTATCTCCGTCTGCTGGCTGGCCTCTAAGCGCTCCAAAGCCAAGGCTTCTAGGCCACCCACGATCCCGCTCGTCTCTAAAGAGATCCAAGAGCTCAGAGTCGACCATGCCCGGACCCACAGCCACCACCAGGAGGCCAAGGCAAGCAGGAATCAAATCCAAGCGGTCCCATGTCCTGAACCGGAACTCCTTCCCGGAATCGAAAGGCAGGCACTGCTTGTGGCACCTCCGGAGGAAGAAAGCCCAACGGGGTACAACAGAATTAACATTGAGATTGGGAAGGATCATAATATTTCTTATCCTGAGCGGGTTTGTGGGTCTTCTTCTTCTCATGGGAGCGGGGAGGGTCGCGGTCTTGATCAGGTGCCTATGGTGGCTCCTGAAGTTTCACACTTGGGATGGGGGCACTGGTATACTTTGAGAGAGCTTGAGGCCGCCACGGATGGCTTCGCCGACGAGAAGGTTATTGGCGAAGGCGGTTACGGGATTGTCTATCACGGTGTTTTGGAGGACAACTCCCAGGTTGCTGTCAAGAATTTGCTCAATAATAGGTGCTTTCTTGTTAGCTTTGACCATATTTGGCCTTTAGAATTAACTCTGTTTTCGAAATGGAATTAATGTAGATTGAGGTTTGATTTGTGGTCGATTAGTGTTGAACCGATGGTTAGTATTCACGAATTAGATTTTGGTATTCTGTAGGGGACAAGCTGAGAAGGAGTTTAAAGTCGAAGTTGAGGCAATTGGCCGGGTTCGGCATAAGAATCTGGTGAGATTGCTTGGTTACTGTGCTGAAGGAGCTCATAGGTACTCTACTATCACCTAATTACCAAAGCTTCCTTTATGTGAACGTTTAGTCTTTGGCGTTACAGACCAGAGTTTGTTAATCCTCCGGTTTGAATAATATGTTAAGTTCATATATACTTTGCTAAATGGTGTTCAATTCTCCATGGAAAACGATTTTAAGTACGTAACTTTTAGATGCATTAAATATCACCTTTAAGCCATCAGGGATGAATGTTTGTTTCCTCCTGTCACAGGATGCTTGTATATGAGTTCGTAAACAATGGGAATTTGGAACAGTGGCTTCACGGGGATGTAGGGCCTTTCAGCCCTCTTACCTGGGAGATTCGGATGAATATCATCATTGGAACAGCAAAAGGGTATGGTATAAATCACTTACATTTGAGCTATATTTCAGTATTATGAGCATCTCACCAATGTCAAAGTTCTATGGGCAACTTGAGTTCAGCATGTTTGCTCGGTCATGGTCATAATTGGACTTATCCTGCAGAATAACTTACCTTCATGAGGGGTTGGAACCCAAAGTTGTTCACCGTGATATAAAATCAAGCAACATTTTAGTTGACAAGCAATGGAATCCAAAGGTTTCAGATTTTGGCCTTGCCAAGCTCCTTGGCTCAGAGCTTAGCTACATCACAACCCGTGTCATGGGAACATTTGGGTAGGGATGGCTGTGTGTTTGCATATGATTCTGTGTGTATGCGCCCACAAGAGAGGTAACAAGTCTTTTTTTCTGTTTGGTAGCTATGTAGCTCCTGAATATGCAAGCACAGGCATGCTGAATGAAAGAAGCGATGTGTACAGTTTTGGGATTCTTATAATGGAAATAATTTCTGGGAGGAACCCAGTTGACTATAGCCGACAACCAGAAGAGGTTTGCACCATATAATTGATATCAATTTGCATCAAAGATGCTTGAATTAGCTGGAAAAAAAGTTGTTCTGTGATCTTTCCTCTTCCATGTTGGTCTTAATAAAAAAGCCAAGAATTTGCAGGTCAAACTAGTTGAGTGGCTTAAGAATATGGTCGCTAACAGGAATGCGGAAGGAGTGTTGGATCCAAAACTTCGTGAGAAGCCTAATTCAAGGGCATTGAAGCGGGCTCTTCTGGTAGCTTTACGTTGTGTAGACCCTCATGCACAGAAGAGGCCCAAAATGGGACATGTCATACATATGCTTGAAGCTGAAGATGCACCCTTCAGAGAAGTACGTATGCAGTTCTGCTCAAAATCTCATTTCAACTTCAATGTAAACACTTATTGGTACTTGAACAGTTACTGTTATCATATTACATACTATCTATTAGTTTTTCAAGCAAGAGATGAATATTTGAGCTGATTCTTAAGGAAATGGAGCCAAAATTGTCAAATGTCATATTACAGGATCCACAAGCAATTATCATGTTTCATTTTTTGGTCGTTTTGAGCATTCTTTTAATCCATTACAGTGTAGTTGGGTCTTTATGACACTTCAATTAGATTATATTATGGCATTTCATTTATAGTGTATTTTTTCTATGTTTCCATGAGGTGTTTAGTGGCTACTTTCCTACTTTACTCTTCATGTCCCTTGCTTTCTCAATGAGTTTGGGTTAAAACTTGTGACCATCCACAGACAGGAGATGCAAAAGAATATCACTTTTTGATCTTTGAATTGTGGCTGATAGGGTACACCATATCACTATTTATCCCTATGATGTTAATCATTTTCTTCTAACTACCTATTGATCAGGTTCTGGTTTCTTGTTTTAGGATCGTAGAGTTGGAAGGGACAGTGGAGGCTTACATGGCAGCAGTGCAAGGGATGGGTCAAAAGAAAAGCAATGTGCACCCGAAAGTGGGGTGCAGGCCAACGAGGCAAGACAGCGAAACCAAGATGAAAACCTGAAGGTCTCTTCGCCCGTTTAAGAAGACTATTAGGACTTGCTTGACTGATTTACCCCCACCTAGCCAGCGAGCGGCAATGTGGGAGTCATACTGTGTAGGAAGCCATAAGAACTTGCTTAGCTCCTACAGAAAAATCCAGCAAAGCACGAGTCTTGCCTTAAAATTGCCAATTGTTTGGAATTCTGTCTGCATTTATCGGACAAAAAAGAAGGAAAATATTGAATTTCATGTACAGTTGTAAGTTTTTTTGGTAATCTTGATAATTTCGTACAGGTCCGTATAGGAAATTTCCACCATTCTGCATCTTTGAGAAGTTTGCAGGGAAGGCCGGCTTTCGGAGGTCGAATGCGCCACACAGAAAAAATTAGAAGGGGGAAACGAAAAGAAACAGTAAACGCTGCGTATGAACATAACACAATCGATCAGAGCATAGAATAGTCTGAGCACGTAGTGCAGTGTATCATTTCCTCAAAACCAGAAAAGAAAGAGACAGGATCTCGTCCTAAAATACTCGTTGCTATTCAAAGAATAGGAGAGGAAAGTTAACAGGCAAGAGCATCTAATTACAACCATGAGAGGAGAAAAGTGGCCAATATTGACCCAAACAACCATTGCGGTTGCACTGCTCTGCTATACGAGTAAGCCACGCTGGAAGGACCTTGTGGAGATGATGTGGTTCCTCCGGCAGCAGCGGGCGGAGGGGGAGAAGTGGGCACTACGTCACACGTACCAAATGTAGCATTTACCTGCTCATGTATAACAAGGATCAGATTACATGTCGCCCTTATACCCTACCCTTTTACCCAATTTTGCTATTGTTCTTTTGTAGCAGCAGACTAAGCTAGTTTGGAAATGGAGTCTGAAAAATACCAAGGAGAAAGGTGATGGTTGCAAACCTTGCAGTAGGAAATGTTGTCACACCCACAAGTCAGATGACCATTGGCTTCATCAACTGCTTCAGGGGCTCCTCCACCATCACTCAGCTGGCACAAAAATTTGCAAAAAGTGAGCAAATGTTCCTCAACTCTGTTATTTGCCTAAGCAACGTCTGGTGTGTGACTTTCTTGGAAGAATGTAACTAACGGATAATATAAGCGATTACCTGGTAAAAATCAACAGCAATGAAGTTTGGCCACCGTTTGCTATCTGCCTCATAACAGGAGTTCATCATGCCAATTAGTGGAGCTGAATTGTTCACGCAAGCATAATATTCAATGGGATCAGTAGGAAAATAGTTCATCAGAACCAAGGATTTCGTCGTTGTGCTCATGGGGGACGATTCGGCACGATTTGGACATGAACTGTTTACCAGCCCCTCGTCTCCATCTGAAATTCCAGTGCAACGTCAAAGCTTTATCTTACGTTAAAGAAGTTTCCACAGAATTGAGACTTTTCATTTGCGCGAGTAGCAGAAAAATTACTTATATATAAAAACAAGTAGCAGAAAAATTGATGCGTCCAAACCTGAGACCATCTGGTTTTTTTCCCACTCACAACTTAGCATAAAAAATTCCTTACACTGATTTTCCACCACATAGTTCCACTGATAAGCAATCCCCTCGCTGGCCTCCTTGGATGAAATCGAAGTGAAGACCACCAAGCGCTGGTTCTTCTGCACCATATCATCGACTGTTGGCCAATCTCCGCCACTCTTGGGCATACTCGACAGCGGGAACATGTACTTGCTTAGGCCAGATGCATTAAATAGTTTTGTCAAGCCCATTGAAGACGTAACATAATCCTCAATAAAAATGGTGACAATCTCCGAGGTGTTTGCTTCCAGAAACGTTTGAATCTCTTTCAGCACGTTAATAGCAGGTTGCTGAAAATCGATACCATCGAGAGGGAAAAAATTGTAGGATATTAATTAAGGGATATTAATTTATTAGAAAATATATATTTTCTATCCACAAACTACGGTAAATTTTACACTTTATATCCTAAATTATTATGTTTAAAACATTATATCCTTTAACTACAAATTTTAAACACTAACATTGGTAGTTAAATGATGTAATGTGTCATAGTGATTAATTTAGGCTAGAAAGTGTCGAACATTGGTAGTTGGAAGATATAATGCATCAAAACTGTTAGTATAGAGTGTTTAATATTGGTAGTTGAAAGGTACAATATATCAAAAATGTAAGTTTATGGTGCAATGTTTCAAACTCTGTAGCTAACAGATGAAATTTGTATTTTTTTCCTAACTTATTCGTTTTTAATCTTCTAGATGAATAATAATTATATATTAGTTTAGAATAGATAAAAATAAGGGAAATTGACAATTTAGTCATTGAATTTATACCACACTGACAATTTAGTCACTAGGTTTTATTTTTTGACAATATGATCACTGAGAATACATAGTTGTGACGATCTGATCTTTCTGTCAAACCTCCGTTAATTTTTTAGCTGAAATAACGGTCGACCGATTTGTTTACTGTTGTGGCAAAAGTAACTTGTAGCGGTTCGACCGCATTCTATTCCGTTAAAAATAAACGGAGATTTGACAAAAATACTAAATCATCACAACTATGTATTCTCGGTGATCATCTTGTAAAAAAATAAAACATAGTGATTAAATTATCAGCGTGCTACAAATTCAGGGACTAAATTTTCAATTTCCCTATAAATAAATTCCAGACTTATCACTCGCCCTGACAGAACAAATTAAGCAGCATTAAAGGACGTGCTTACAAATGATGTGAAATTGAAACATTTGCCGTCAAAAGAGTGGCATAACCAGATGTCATTCTCAAAGTCATACATATCCAGCATAAGCCCTCGAACGCCATTCTACAGAGACATGGACACATTAATGTCATTAAAAATTCACCCACCGATAAAAATAAACCGAATGATACGAATGTGGCAGGTTCTCCATAGGCATCTTAAAATGAAAACAATGATATTATGACTTCGATGGGTTGGTTGGTGTGCTTATTTTTTAATCCAAAGACAAATAACTGGGATGCTTACTTCTGAATCCACAGACAGCTCATGCCCATAATCACCCTCTTTTTCCGGTGGGCCTGTGGCGATTTGGTTCTCTAATCTATATGTTCCTCCTTTCTTAAAATTTACTCCAAAATAAGGCCTAAAAATTTTGTTGTTGCGAAATGATAATTTTGTCTCTATATATTTTTTTTTCATCCGTCATTTCATAAGGGTTAAAGAGTAATTTTTGTAATTAAAAAATAAAATTCTGTCTAAATTGAAAGAGAATGTAATATGACAAAAATAATAGATTAAATATAAAATGTCAAGACTATTAAAATTAGAAGGTGTTAAGTGTATTTATCCATCATTTGTCTCTGTTTACACGGCAAATTGAGACTATTTTTCGAAACATGTTCATATTGTCGATTGAAAAAGAACGAAACCATTGTTCTCAAGCTTTTGGGTTTGTTTTCAAAAAAAAAATTTGGGTGATCAAAAAATGGTCTGAAATTTTTTTGAAACATAAAACTACCCTCTTTTTTCCTTTTTTTGAAAACATAAATACGCTTTTATGTTGAGAATAAACAGTCGCAGCCGAAACAATTACGCGGAAACGAGGAGGGATAGTCGAGAACAGAACTCAGGGAAACTCACATTGAGTTGGTTTGTTACCGAGTCTTCCTGGTTGGTTGGAGAGATTATAGTAGCACCAGTAGCAGACTTCGCACCCGCGAGAGCGTACGAGTTGTGAGTCGTCAGCCATGAATACTTATTAAAGGGCAGACCTTTCACCTAAGCAATGAAAGCCACGAAACAAAAACAAACACCTGGTTATTCTTTCGAGGGAAAAAACCCACCCAACTAAAAAAATAATAATAATAAGCAAGGAAAAGACCTACTTTTGATGCGGGGTTCACTGGCTGGATCCGAACACATCTGGACCGAGTGTTACCGTTTGCAGCGCAGGTTTCGCAGCGTAAGCCAGTGTCGCATTGACTGGTGGAGGAGGAACATGTCTCTCCAATCTGGGTATGATTGCCAAAGACAGAACCAGAATTAGAAACGTTGTATATTAAATTTACACGGCTCCATGAAAATATTGAAACAGGGATTGAGGAAAACACCGTGAGGCCGGAGGAACACCCGACGAGACAAATGGCGAGGAACAAACATTGAATTTCGACATTGATGAATAAGTTTATGCTCTGCAACATCGAAAGAGAAAAAAACGGAGTGTTAGGGAGTTGAGATTCCCAAAATATCAAAAGAACGTAGGAATGAGATGAATGAGAGGGGATGTGCCTTCATTGTGGCCTTGTGGAATCTGGGTTTCACTTTGAGAGAGCGAGAGAGGGACAGAGTCTCCTTCCCTCCTTTCTTTCCAAGTTTTTTAAGGGTGAGGTTGGGAGAGACAGGAGGAGTGGTTAGACAATTGACTTTCTCTATTTCGTCTGGCAAATGAAAAGAGAAGTAGGGAGTTTGGTACGAGAGGGAAACGCGTCATACTTTTTGAGGCATTTGGTTTCATATTCAGATATTCGATCTGTGTCATATAGCGGCTAGTCATTCTTATCTTTCTCAGTGTTCACTTTGATTCTGAACAATTTTTCGTTGACAAGAAAACCCTCCTCAGATAATTTAGAACACTTATGGCAGATGTAAAAAAGCATGTCACAGGAAAAAAAAATATATTTTTTCATTTTATTGAAGCACATACAGAATTTCATTATCATATAGAGGGTGACAGAAATATCGTAAATCATCCCACTGCTAACTACGAATAATGGAATCAAATTACAAAGTTTGAAGGTTATAAGATTAACAGGAAAAAAGATATGTATAGACGTTTGAAGCTAATTAGCTATAATATTGGTACTAGTTTATGGTACGCAGCTACGGACTTTTTACTTATTCTTTTTTTTTTATTATTATTATCAAACCCTCACTTTAAAATAACGAAATTATATTAATTATCCTATCAAGTGATGTTTATATATACGTAGTTGTTAATAATATTGCTTGAGGTTGCCTACTATTAATTATCCTATGCCCAGCAATAGTTTTATGTACTTCTAGAAAACTACTGCTGGGCATCTGGGAAGCTACGTTTGAAATAGAAAAATTATTATGACCAGAACAACAGACATGAAATAGAAAAATAGAAAATCGATTATATATAGCCTCGTATTTGCAGTCTTCTAGACTTCTACGACGCGAATAGTCTAAAGCCGTCGCACTCTTTGATTTGATCTCTTTGTTCTGAAACAATCTTATTTTAAGAGGATAGTCAAAAGAAAAATTTAGGTTTCACATATTATACATTTATAAATTGCAATAGTTCTCGGCTCACATGTTTTTGTTTTCAATGAGCTGTCTTTAGTCCTCTCATCTAAGCTGTGATTTAATCATTAGGTTTCATTTTTTTACAATATGGTCACTGAAAAATATATAGTTATGACGATCTGGTATTTCAGTCAAAACTTAGCGACTAAATCGTAAATTTCCAAAGAAGTATAAGGAAAAAGTTAGTATACTATTTTTCGACCTAAGCCATAAACAAATTAAAACAAATTTATGAGTACGAGATTATCCTTGAAAAAAATCGCCTCACCAGGCTTGTGAATTGTGATAACGCTGGGTCACCGGTATGGACAATGATTTCAATATATTTACCTAAAGGATAGTGTTGATAGTAGTCGATCCTAACAAGGAATATGCTGTTATGTACGAGGCACTGTGATTGCTAGGCAGATGTAGATGACAAAGATGAATTTCGTTGTCAATTGGTAGACGAGTCGCCTCGATAGATGCTTTTTGGTTGGGCATCTACCTTACGAAAGTGCCTATGCTCTGTCGTCTCTGCTATAGATATTGCGTCACGCTTAATACTCGGGCGTCTCCTTAGCAACATACGTTGCCGAGCGTTCTCACTTTTCAGTCTTTTATGCTAATACCCCTTCGACATGGCCCACACTACAAGATAACCCAATTGGTGCGAACAGAGGAAAAAGTAAATTCGGATTACCTTTTTCTGCTATCTGCACTTCGGATAGGTGCACGGCCCAAAGGAAGTCCAGCGGCCATAAAATCAGCTATCGGACTATGGTGGCCCATTTTACGGTACAATTGACCCAGTCAGAAAGTAGATTGCCACACTGGCTTTTTAAGTTTCAGCCTCTGCTCTGCACTTTTAAGGCCCAATAGCTGGACAACCCATACCATAACCCGGTCTTGTTTGAACAAAGCTCCTCAAGGACCTCAACACAGCCGGCCAGCCTAAGATAAGGCGGAGATTTGATCACGCGGGTCATGTTATTAGATCACAATACTGTAAAATGTGACAATTTGTCACTTCCTTTCAACTATTGTCAATTTGTCACATACCCCACGGTATGTTTTGACAGTTTCATCCCCTGTTTTTTTTTCTTATTTAATGGTTGTTTAGTATCCTTGCCTGAAAATAATCTAATAACTCGTACAAATTTAACCATCAATGCTGGAAAGTCAGCAAATTTTATTTATTTCTACGATTTTGGAGATTGTGGAGTATAATATTGTTTCTTCAGTAATGTAACTTTGACCAATCGTATCTTCCATTAGCAGCAAAAATAAAATAAAAAATATTAAAAAGGAAAATAAATCGTCCCTCTCAGACAAAGCAGGGAAAGTAGACAATATATAAAAGCGAGATCAGAACGAACTTGACAACTGCAATCGCTCCGTGTCGAGTGATCCTCCACCTCCTATTTATTGCCTTCAAACACAAGATATCGTAAATCGTATATATATATAAGATTCAAATAACAGTCGAAAAAGAAATGTAATCAATCAAGCAGTTTACAGTAATAGTCTTTCACTTCACACCATCTCCACCTAACTCTCAAAAGTTGGCTCTACATGTTGGCTTGACCTTCACCTTCCTATCGCCAACAGAGATGTCCAGTCTTGCCAAGACGGACTCCGAGGTGAGTAGCCTCAGACAGTCCTCGCCCGGGCGCTCCCCTCGCCGCCCAGTCTACTACGTCCAAAGCCCTTCCAGGGACTCCCACGATGGTGAGAAGACCACCAACTCCTTCCACTCCAGTCCGGTGCTCAGCCCCATGGGGTCACCCCCACACTCCCACTCCAATTCTTCTCTCGGCCCCCATTCCCGGGAGTCCTCTCCACATACTACTGGAAAGAGATGGGCTTTCTCCTTTCTATTTCTTGCGGGCTATTGATTTCGGGTTGAGACTTTGCTTGCTTACTTTCACACTTCCTTCAGTGAGCTACTTAAGGTAAGGGGCACTCCTAGCATAGATTACCATTCTCTGCCTCCCTCAAGCCCGGCTCTGGCAACAAGAATAACGGGACCAAAAGGAAGGGCTGGAAACCGTGGAAGGAGTTTGATGCCATCGAAGAGGAAGGCCTTCTCGACGACGACGTCCGGAACTCACATGGCCTGCCTCGTCGCTTCTATTTCCTTGCTTTTGTCGTGGGCTTCTTTGTACTTTTTTCTTTCTTTTCTTTGATCCTCTGGGGTGCAAGTCGTCCCCAGAAACCCACCATCACAGTGAAGGTACATCACCTTCTCTTTCTTTTCTTTTCACTAATTTCTAAATTATTTTCTTTGTTATTTTCCATGCCATTTATCTTTGTGTTAATTACTACGAATGAACAGGAACTAGTTCCTGGATTAATTTGTGATCTGTGTTGGTTTGTGTGTGATTACAGAGCATTCAGTTTAATCAGTTTGTGATTCAAGCGGGTGCAGATTTCTCCGGAGTAGCCACTGAAATGGTGTCGATGAATTCTACACTTAAGCTAAGTGGCGGAACCAGGAATCCAATATAGGTTAAACTAAAAAAATGACAAAAAAATATCTTAAATCTTAGAGTTAAAATATAAAAAATTAATATTTAAAAATACTAAAATATTGAAATATTGAAATAAACTTACCGTACTATTTGTTGATATTAAAATGTGTCAATTGGATCATACTAGTATTCGTTTCAAAAGTAGCAGTCATGTTAGGAGTACTAGATAACTCTACGCTGACTGTCTTCTTTGTCAAATATCTAAACAAAACAAAATTCATCAACCTGATCTCATAATCTAATAACAATTTCAATATGTAGTCCTAATCACAATTTCAATATAATGTGCATTCAAATCCTAATCAACGACAGGGCCGACTCGAGCCTTAGGCAACTTAGACAGTTGCCTAAGGCCCCACTTTGAGAAAGACCCCATAATGTAAGAGAAAAATATAAATATAAATATAAAGGCCTCAAAATACACGGTTAACAAGCAACCACGATGGGAGAAAAAGAAAACGAGAAGGCCTGTAAAAGACAGTTGAATAAAAAAAAATGAAAGTGGCGTGAAATAAAACAATTGACACAACACAGGCCGCATGCGTGAAAAAAAGTAACTAAGTGAAATACAGAAGGCCTACGTCTTGAAGTGATATTAAAAAAAAAAGAGGCTTGCAGTGATGTAAAGACAGAGTAACGTACTAACGTAGGCGTTAAAAACAAAGTCTAACTAAAAGCGTCTTTAAGTGAAAAATGAAAAATAAAAAGAAAGAGGCTTGAAGTGATGTAAAGGTAGAGTAACGCAGACGTTAAAAATAAACTAACAAAGCCTAACTAAAAGTTAAATAAAATAAGAAAAGAAAAAACAAATTGATGTTCTTTAAAGTAAGACTTACAAATTTACAGACAACGTTTTACACGCGAACACTCGAACAATTATGAAAAGTTATGGTGTGACATTGAGTGATTTTAGAAGTTTTGCAGATACGTTTTCTTTCATAATTTGAAGTAAATCTATATTCGTGTATAAAATAGAACGGAACATACACAGATCAGAACGATTTTAAAACGGCTATATTAATCTCATACTCTATCTCATTTGTAACGGTAAATTAATCTCACTTCTCCTATTTACACTTCATACTCTATCTTGATAGTTGTAAGACAAGCCTGATTCCACTCCCACAAGAATACCAATTTAGGTCAGGTCATGCGTGGCATAACTCATTGCAAATCCCGTAGGATATTTTCTCAGGGTTTGTGACCCTCAAATGCCAACTAATTTATCTCTCTTTTAACTTTTTTAGCATGGAATGATTGCTTCAATAATAAGCAGATAATTTAATTGGTTATTTACGCACTACGTCACTCCCTCTTCAGAACTAAGCATATGCGCATATTTTCTATGTAATAATATATCATTTATGTCAGCATAATACTATATATTCTTGGAATAATTCATTTCAGTTGCATTAGGGTATCTGACTCAATAAATGATGGGATCAAACTGAGATAATGGAATTAACTGAGAGAGGTGGAAGGACCCAATACCTCTACTCCCCCACAACAAACTACTTGATTGGCTTATATGTTTGTTTATTGTTAATCTCTCGATCCAAACCACCAGAAATTTAAACAAAGAAGCAATTGGAGTATAAGACATATCTGGCTCCAACTTGATGGAGGATAATCTACCAAAAACAACCACAACCAGCTCTGTCCAAATTGCAAGTTTCGCAACTGCGAATTGGCTGTCTTGCTGTGCTCGCTTCATTACTTCCTTATTTAAAACCATCACTAGAATATTTAAGCCCTCCAATAAAGAATATTCCCCAAGTACCATCAGTTTCATCTACCAATTTGCACCCACAATTGCTGAGGTTGTTGGCCACCTCCCTCTAAATTAAGAAACGCAACGCCCTTTTGCCAAACATTCAAAGACAGTCTTTAGCCACCACTTGACCATTTTGACTAATTCCCACATTAGTGCTCTTTAAAAAGCTTGTGTCATATTGAACCCTTTTCGGGGCCTTAATTTTCTTAAGTCTCTCAAGGATTCCCACCATCTTTATAACCAATGAAAGATTTGATCAGTTTTTTGCGTGACAAATAGTTGAAGCCAATCATCTATTAAACTAGGAACTCGACAATAACAAATTGACAAATGACAAATATCTTTCCAAAAGCTCGATTGTATTGAAGAGTGTAATTTTGTAAACTCTAATCCAATAAAAATATTTGCTATGTACACTCGGCCACCGGCGAAATACCAATCAGAAACTGTTCAATCAATCAAGGTAAATTAAGTGAGCTGTGTTTTTCTGTATTCTAAGTATTTACAGTAAAAAAAAAAGATCAGCATCCAATCAGAAAACGTCAGATGTGATGAAATTCTACCAAAATTACTTCACAATCCTCCTAATTCCTCTGTTCTCAGCCCCTCCCATACTCTGCTCAACATCACCCCATTCCGATCACCTAACTGTGAGCCAACTCTCCGAAAAAGACCAGTTAGGTGACTCATCGGTCGCCAGCTGCCGGAGCCTATCCATCGGAGAAAAAAAACGTGACAAAGCCGACGAATCGGACCCCGAATTCAATTCCCATTCAAACGATGCACCAGAATCCGTTGACGATTCCGGCGAGACCAATACGGACGATTGCACCGAAACCCATTCGGGAAAATTGAAGGGGCTTCTAGGGGACGAAGACGTCTTCAATTCTTCGGTGTCCTTAACTAGAACAGTGTCCTGATCGTCATCAGCACCACCAGCGACCACAAAGGGATGTTGCAAAAGCATCTCAGCCGTCCATCGCTTTCTTGGATCCTTCACAAAACACTTGCCGAGAAAATCTTTCCCTTCGAAAGATAACTCCTTTGGAACTTGTGGCACTTCTTCACCAACGCCAATTCGAAGGAAAAGTTTGCAGATATTCCCCTCTGGCCCACAGTTCCAGGCAGGCTTCCCGCTCACCATCTCCGCCACCGCGCACCCAAGAGCCCAGATATCCGCAGGAGATTCGTACTCGTTGTAGTTTACTGATTCCGGCGACATATACAGAGGAGTTCCTCTGAACTCGGCTCTCTTTTCTTCTCTGCTCTGTTCTTGCTCTGCTTTCCTTGCCAGTCCAAAGTCCGCGATTTTGACTGCCCCATTGTCGAACAAGAGGATGTTCTGAAGCTTTACGTCGCAGTGAACGAACCCTTTTGCGTGAACATCGCGAAGCCCTTCGAGTATCGACTTCGCGTACCGCCGAACATCGGATTCAGGCAACGGGCCGCCTCCCTTCTTGAGCTGATCGGCCAAACTACCATTAGAGGCGTACTCCAAGAACACGTTGTAGAATTCCTTGCCGTTTTCAACACTGTAATCGTCTCCGAGACAGCGAATTACTTGCGGGCAACTTACGAGCCGATCAAGAACTTGTTTCTCGTTCTTCAGCGAAGCCGAGTTGAAAGATTCAGATGATTTAACGACCATAAGCGGAGAAGCTCTAGCGGAGCTTTCTCTGGTCAGGGCCAAACTCACTGTTGCGAAGCTTCCATGACCTACTGCGTCTCCTCGAACCCACTCCATCGGTGCTCTCAAGGAGGTTCTTGCTCTGGTTTTCTACTTGGGAAAGAAAGAAATAGAAGGTCACTCAAACTGAACTCCGAATACAACTTGGAAACCAAGGAAGAGTCCTTTTATTTATATATATATGGGAATTCTCTTTTTGGTATTATTTTAAATTTTAAATTTTAAATTCTGTTCAAATTGTTTACAATGGGTTTTAATATAAAAGCCAATAATTAGAGCACGTGATAGGCGAGGATATTCTTCGCTCCACAACTAGTCTCCCAAGGGGGCTGAAATAGTTCATAAACGTGGCTTTGATAAAAATGGTAGATCCTTTTGAACCTGGATTTTGGATTGCGATGGCTTTTGGGGTAGTGTGCTAAATGACCACACTGCCAGAAGTACGGAATTAAACACGCTAATCTCACAAAGTTCATGTTTATCTTTTCTCTGGTTTTGTTTAAATCTTATAGTTAGGATGACAATTGACATGCACCAATTTTAAACTCCCTAATCTTTTGTTTCAATCTTATACAGGTAGCATCGACGTAATCACTTGATTTTGCTGCTCAACCTTTATTTGAGAGAGTTGCTATGTGTTTGCATATGCAGAATATTATTGCAGTAACTTTTTTTGTGTTTGAATGTTAAAATTTTAAAGTATTTAATTTGGTAAAAAAATTAAAGTATTATAAAAAGTTAATGATGTAATAAAAAGAAAAAAATTATATTTTAATTTTTTATCGTGTTAAATTTTAATAAACAAACGATAAAAAAAGTGACAGTGATACGGCTCAAACTCGAAAGACTGTGATCTTTGTTATGACAATCAGCACATCAAATTAAAGATTGTGATCTTAATGATCGAGAGTTTGAAAATCATGAAATTTGTAATTATTAGTGGCAGGGTTACACTGGCCATACCTGCCAATTATTGAGGTCAGTATGACACTGATAACTGAACAGCCATCTCTTGCCTAAATTTCTCATTAGGTTTGGGCCACAAGGCCCACAACAGCTATTTCTGCGAATTGATTGTCTTTCTTGTTACACGTTTTATTGATAATTTTCATATATATAAAAAAATATTGTCGAAAATACCTTCGTGATCCAAAAGAAAAATAATAATGGTGAAGTGTATTTCTGGCAGAAAAAAAGAAAAGAAAAGAAAAATATAGCTAGAAAGTGATGAGTCATAATATGATCGGCACGACCCATTAGAAATACACCTGTCTAACTGAAGTCTTATCAAGTCCATTGACGCATTTAAGGCCCTTGGTCCGCACACACCTAAATTTGTCCCTCCATATTTTCCCGTTCAACCATTTAAAAGAGTCCTAAGGCTCACATTATTAAGACTTCTCTTAAGACTCTAATCCGACCACATATAAATAGTCAAGTATTTCTCTTCATATTATTTCAGGCTTAATTACATTCTTCAAGTCTCATGCTTAATTTCATTTCTCAAGTTCCAGTCACTTTTTTCATATTCAAATCTTATTGGGATCTAATTTAGTCCTCAGAGTCTCCGGATCCACCGCAGCCCATTCTTCTTGTTCACTTTCAGGTCTTATCGGCTACAGCCAATGGTAATTTTTGACATCATCATGAAGATAATTAAGTAGCCCGACATACTTAGAGCTATCATCTCTTACTATCTATTCCAACGCACGAAACAGAAAATGTGAGGTGGTATGTACAATAAGGAACCAGATCCTACTCTAATTTAGGTCACTTCCACGAGGTTCACATAGAATAGACGACCCCCAAAAAAAATCCCACGAGGTTCATAACCGACACTCTCAAGAACGTGCCAATGTGTCCAAATAATATTGTTCCCTCCGTCCTTCACTCGCTTTTGAAGAAGGTAAGACGGGCCTCTTATATGTCCCTTCAAGAATAAGTGGCCACAGTCCTCCTTATGTGAGAACGGAAGGTAGGGGGGATCTTATTCTAAGTACAGCGTAGTTGTCTGTGGACACCAAACTTCATAGGCGTGTTTATAGAAAAAAAAAAAAGAGAGAGAGAGAGAGAGAGACACTTCGTAGGCATGTATCATGTGCAGTCGGGGAATGACCCACGATTTTGAAAGCATGGCCTAGCTTGTGGGTTTTAAATAACGTGAAAAAATAAATTGTTTGTACAATTTGCAATGGATCTAACGAAACTCAGAAGGTGCACACTGACGCCTTTGATGAAACCGTTGGCGGTGGTAAGGTGCGAACCACCTTTCTCCAGTAAAGACCACAAACATCTCATTTTTCTAAGTAAATCTCAGGTACGTATGATAATGTGGCCAGCTCACTAAAGATAGCTATGGATCTTCGTTAAGATGACGAGACACCAAGAAATTTATGTGAATTTCTACCATGACTTCCAAATTAATTAACTCTTGCTACTTTATTTATCCATCTATCGAGAAATTAATTGACAGGGGTTAGGGACACCGCGTCGTGTAACCAAAGGATTCGTCTCATGAGCTTCAACATGACATGACAGTTGATTCTATGCTGTATAGAGAGATAGAACAAGTGGATTCACTCTTTCACTTGCCGTGTTTTGAGGAAGTATATATTAATTTTTTTTTTTCGAGCAGATACGTATTGCTCTGCGTGGAAGAGAAGTTATTTAAAGTGTAAGTTATACAGCACGTCTGAATAAGTGGCGTATTTAGGATATAAAATGAGAGAGGTCAAATTTTTAAAGTAAAATTATAAAAAATATCATATAATATAAAAAATATCTTAAAATTATAATATCACAAATTAAAAATTAAAAACATTAAAAATAATAAAATACATTTACTGACACTAAGTATCACAATACTTCACTGACACTGCAGGTATGAACCTCATGGATATTTTTAATTGTTAACGTTTGGACGACTACACGCTAATTTTTAATGGGCTACCTGAGCAATATATGAATCCTGCTTTCCATCTCTTTATTACTGTATCTAGAAAAATGGAAGTTAATTTCACTACTTGTTTGTCCATATATATGGTGATTCATAAATGTACTTTTTTTACATGCATTTTGCTTTTCTTCTAATCTTACTCTTTGTTTAATTGCAGAGTTTTAATGAAAGTAATCAGCAGAATGATATTGGTATGCCTATGTCTCTAACATCTTCCCTGTGACATTTTTTTCTTTAACATCTTCCCTGTAAGTCAATTTTTGCATTTATTCTACACAGACTCAATTTCAAATAAAGAAAAAACAAAGGAAAGCAGAGGAGCATATATTTGACTTGAACTATCTGTTCAAAAAATGTCAACTATAGTTTTCAAATCGTGGATGAAACAAGAGATAGTTAAATGAGGGGCTTCATTGATCCATGTTTCTCTGATTTGTATTGATGGGGGCCAGTGAAACAAGAGTCTGAATAAAATGCAAGTTTTTGGGGGAGGTTTGTGTGTATATGTGACACAATTATAAAAAAAAAAATGGACAAAGACTAACAACTCAAACGATACAAAAACTTTCTCATTCACAATTAAAAATGGGAACAAACAAAAAGGAAAGAAATTATCCCATGAAAATGTGAAAGCTAACAAACATTAGCACTTGCAATGTTGAGCTTATTCTTGTCAATTTATCCTCCAATCTTTTGACACGAGAATTGCCAACCTGTTTGCGGTTGGTTTCCAAAAGCAGGATTGCGCTATGTGCTAAAAATTGTTTCTCAAATGAAACCCAACAACAGCATCCTTCTAGCTTCTGCCAAAATGAAGCTTTGGCAGTAAAAATTCCAGCTCAAGAGCAAAAGCATAGTAGACCTATGCCTAAAGCAGTTCTTGCGTCAACAGCTGGAGGGGTTATGAGAGGTATTGCAATTGTTGGAGTGGTTTTCTTGGTTACAAGAAGGTACACAGTAAGGCTTTTATAAAAACTCCTCTAACAAGATCAATAACCGAGCGTGTATCCCCAATAAACACATCAAAACTACTTTCAGATGCAAGTAAGATCTTGTTCTCATATTTCTAATTTTCCTTCCTAATTTAGCACATATCCTTCAAATTGGAATCCAATACGCTAAATTCTAAACAAACGAATAACTCAAAACATAAGAAGGGTTACATGCAAGTAAATCATGAGAAATTCTAAAACTGCTTGTACATACTTGGAGTGGAGAGGTAGTCGTCAGAGAGCTCTGGCGGCTTGTGTATCGCCACCAGTGGTGCTGGCCAGGCCGGTGGGCGGCACCTTAGAGCAGAGGTGAGATGTGAGACTACAACCGTTGAGAGCAGAGGCGAGACCTGACAGTAGGTCGGTGGTGCTGAACAGGCCAGTGGGCGACACTTGAGAGCAGAGGCGTGAGGGCTACAACGGCTGCTGGGCTGAGGGAGAGCCGGAGAGATCAGATCGTAGAGAGTGTGAGAGAGAGAGAGGGGGCCGGAAGTAGTGATAATTTTTTTAAAAAAATCAAAGGGTAAAACGACGCCGTTTCAACCTCTGATTTTTTTTAAAAATAATAATAAAGAAGCAGGCCTCACGGGACTGGGCCAGCAGGCCGCCCCTACTGGCCCTGGAAGCAGGCCTGAGCCAGTGTGGGCAGACCTGCTTCTTAATAAGCGCTCTGACTGGCCTTGGAAGCATGCCTGGGCCAGTGTAGGCAAGGCTGCTTCTTAATAACCAAAAAAAAATTCATGGGATTTTTAGATCCAGTCCCACCTACACCCCTGGCTCCGCTTTTGACCACCACCACAACTCCCCAAACTCGGAGCTTCAACCTCATCATTAAGTGCGTGAACCTGACCCGCCACCGCCACCTACTCATGCAATGATTTGACATTAATTTTTTATTATAAAAAATTTACATCTCAGTCATTATCATCAATAAATATGAAATTAAGATCTCTTTTATTGGGAACGGCCACCTGTTATCATGTTTCACTGTCCATATCTCTGAGAACTGAAATCTTCATCAATCAAACAGTTATCTACGATACAATCTTCATGTGCAGTGCAACACTTCACTTTGTGGATAATTTAAAAAACTGACTTTGTAGCTGCCATGGGATCGAAACAACTTGCTGGCTTCATTTCTCGTTTATCTGAATTGGTTGCTTTGGGGTGTTCGTAGGGTCCCTGGCCTGTAAGAATTTACATACTGGATTTGCACAGCGGAAAAATTAAACTATTAGGATCTGACCTTTAGCCATTATGATCAAGCCTTCTTTATGGGAGAACAACATGTAGAAGACCTACAAAACAAAACACACAGTAGGCAAATACAAACAGGGAGTCTTCTAAGCCTATCGCCTATACTTTAGGGTTTCTAACTTAAGTCATATGATAGATGAGATACACATGCTTTATTTATAGGCTAGACTAGGGACCCTCATGTAATTATTAATTATTTATTTATTCCTACCATCAAGGAATAATTATATTTGATACCACAAATAATATCTTAATTGGAATAATTACCCAATACCATAATTAAATAATTTAAACTTTATTAATTCATGTGGCACGTGGACCACACTTTAAAGGGAAAATTCTAACATTCTCCCACTTGGGCCACGTGACACACGAATATCTTTTAGGTATAAGGTACACCCGCATATGGTTGTAACTTTACTTATTCCAATTATTCGTGAACCGCTCCTACTCACTCGAGGAATACTATGCACGAATCATGGCGGTAAAACTCTTATATATCAAGTCATCCCTTCCACGTATTACAATGCACCATATACCCAAAGCAAGCACTTTATGGGCTATCGAACTTTATGAATGGTCTTCCCATAAGCCATTCAGGTCCAACTTTATATATCCCAATGGATACTAAAATTTATGTGCACAACTAAAGCTTTATTCTCCAAAAATAGTGACTTTATGTCTATAGACCAAATAGAGAGAAATAAGACAGAAATTGAATTAATAAGTCTCATATGCTTCTCATGACTTTAAACTGTATTACCGGTAAACTTTAGTCATGAGATTCGTAATCATTAATTCAATAAGAACTTCATGTCTCTTAAAATTCTCTCTTATATTGAATATTGAATGTCGATATATATAATTTTCCGCTTCAACTTTACAGTTCTTGGAGAAGATAACTGTATTACACTTATTGCAAAAAATCTTAACAGGTCTTACTATAGTATCGACAATTTTGAGACCTTTAATGTAGTTTCACAACTGTGATGCCTGTGTAAAATATTCATAGCACACAATGAGTTTTGCTTCTATGGCAACAATTTGTCTACCATCTTTATAGGATATATATATATATATATATATATATATATATATATATATCACTTTAATAAGAAAATATATATCCTGAAGTAAACTTCTCAATGTCTACCATATTGCAAAATTCAAATCTGAATAACCAATCAACTCCGAATGGTTGGAGTTACTTTAGGTTAATCTTTAGTCCTTGGTGACTCACATTTACTACATTATTTTATTTTGTAGCTTTCAAATCTGAGTTTCCTCAGTAATCACGTTGTCTGACCAACGTCAAACCTAATCCAATGCACCTTAAGGGGTTTGAACTTTATTAAATTTATCCCCTTTGACAATAAATGCTACTATATACTTTATGTAGTAAACTTGAATTGTCATCTTCAACACAATGAATTTACGTATAGTACTAGAAAAGAATGTGCTCCCACTGACCCTAGGGTATGTACAAATATCAACACGATTCTCCTTAAATCCTTATGAGATAACAATCTTGTGAAATTTCATATACCAATGGTGAGATATCTGTACTACTCTAGACTGACTGTTATTCTTAATTCAAGCTTTAACCTTTATACCTTCTTTAAGATCTTATATTTATAAATTTCACTTCCACATATACTTTATGTAACTCTAAACCAAATGAGTTACTAAATGTCATGTTTATCATAAATGACCTTTATGACATTTTACCAACACAATGGTTTGTGAAAGCAAACTCTAATCATCTTTATGTCTGACATTAAAGCCAGAATTTTTGAGGTATACTAGAAAATCATAAAATTATTGACCTCTCTTGTCTCGAGAATGTTGTCTTTAACCCTACTCCCACTGTATAAAACAATCTGAGTAGGTATAGATTGAACCTTTCTTTATGAGCTAACTTTACTATGAATGATTGCAATTCAAGGTAATCAAACTGATTTTCCTCAAACACAATCAAGAATCTTTCCATTAAAGGTAATTTCGTCAACTATTATGCTTCCTCAATTTGTATCCTGCGAGGATAAGCACTCCCACTAGGTTTAATTTCCTCAAGAAAATTTACTTCATGAGACTTAATAATTTTACGACTATATGAAGGATAATGAAAATTAGTGTACTATATAGTCGATGAAAATATCGCTGATTGTCCTTGAATATAATTTCCCTGGGCGAGAATTAAAAATCCTCTCTTTATTAGGACAATCCCAAATGTGTAAATAAACACACAGCAATGTTTCAGGCTTTACTCCATAAACTTAAGTGATCCATCATATTTTCTATTTTATTGTACCTACCGTAGTATTCCTTACCTCCATCAGATCTTAACATCTGTGTTTACTTCATGTTTCTCTATTTCCACTTTATAGGACATAAAAGCATTTAATGCTTTAACCTCATTAATTAGAAGATAGAGATACATTGATTTTTCATGGTCATCAACAAATGAGATAAAATCTCTCTGACCATTTCGTTAAATAATGAGAGAAGGTACATTTATAACAATGTGTATGATCTTTAGGATCACTGAACCCTTTTGGCACCTTTAATGGTCTGGTTGGTCTGCTTTTCCTTAATGCAGTCCACTCAAGTGTCAATGTCAGTAAAATCAGGAGTTTTTAAGACTCAAAACTTTACTAACTTCTATATGGAGACATATTAATCTCTCATGCCAAAAGTTCAATTTAGAAAGCTCCACTTTATGCCAACTTTAATATGCAGGAATAAATAAAACGCTTGAGGTTGAGATTCAAATAAAACTCCTTTCAGTGACTCATTATTGACGGGCGTTTCATTTTCCATAATATTGAAATTGGAGTTGTCCAATTGAAAACAATATCAACTACAAAAACTTGAAAAATAAATCTTTATAGTACATAAAAATTTTAATGTGGCTGTTTTATAAAATCAATCAAAATCCTAACAGTCTTATTCTACCTTTTATGCTAGTAATATAATAGTATATTACGACAAAAAAAGAAAGAAAAAGAATTCCGAGGCAGTTTCGTTGCATTGTTGTGTTCGGGTATGGGCAAGGTGGGATAAGTGTAAAACATGACTAGAAGCAGGTCGCTGGATCTAAGGGACCCCATTCACTTATGAGTCATGTGTCTCGAATATGGCGGTCTAGTATACAAGGCGTGCAACTTATACTACACTTTGTTAAATTGATCTTCTCGATCCTCTGGGCTTTATTTTTTTAGTTGTGACAATTATGTTAGTCAAGTCGTTGAAAATCAAATGAGTGAATAAACTGGTCCACAACATAATATGTAGCACCAAGGTTGACCTCATATTTATTATTTGAATATAAAATATCGAATGAATACGGTATCCGCGAAATTATGCGTGTAATTAGTTTAACTAATAGTTTGTTATGATTTTATGGTGTGATGGGATATTAGAAAGTATATTATATATGTTTACTGCTATATAATATTTCTCCAAGCTGTACACTGCAAATATATATATATATATATTTTAAAAAAACGACTGAGAACCTAACAAGTATTCATCTACACTGCATACCAAAAAGTCACTGTTGCTCAGGAAAAAAAGAAAGAAGAAGATACAACCCCCCATTTTCTATGTTGAGAAAAAAAAACTTTCACCATCTGTCTTCACAGTTACTTAGGCTGCATTTGTAAAAAAAATAATTATCTTTTAAAATTTTAATACAGTAAAAAATTCAAATATAATCTTTTTCTCTCCCATAAAATTATTACTTTTCACTATAATAAATATAAAAAATTATAACACCCTTAATTTCCTATTTGTCTATCTGCAACAACATTGATTGAACCCTTTGGCAGTTGCCTAGTTGGTACGATCGGTCCATCAGATACCTTGGGTTATATGCTATTATTAATATTGATAAGGTAATATTCTTGCAAGTTGAACCTTCAAAAAAAAATCTGACTCGCCGTCAAAATATCAAAGTTTCCTTGGCAGACAGATGCGAAGTGGCGGGATTTGTCTGTTCGCGTTGAAGCCGACGCGAGCGCGTTCGGTGCGACCAAACAAGCAGGACGAAACAACGGTCCCAAATGATGAAAATGAGCCACCAAAAATTATAAACAAGCATGTTGTGCACCAAGAGAGGTCACGGCTTGCGCGAGGGTCAATGTCCAATTGTCCATGCATGTTAACTTTGCGTGGCAGGGTCCCACCCTCAGCTTGGGCTCCTGTGGGCTTCAAAGATCTAAGTGGTGGCCCACTAGACACCCGTGTTTGATTTGACGCCACGATTTTCAGATGCCATATCTTAAAGGTCCCGCCGCTTTCGGCTTTGCATTATTTTTTTTTTTGGGGGGGGGGGGGGGGGGGGGGGGGGGGGTTCGGCTGCAAGTGACCAAAAAGCTGTAATATATCTCCTGGACCCACAGGAGCAGATTTTTCACTTCCTCCTCCGTTGAGGGATTTTTCTTCCTAGATCTTTTATTGCGGCTGAAAGTGAACTTAGATACATGTTTTCCCAAAATAGACACGAGGAAAACTAAATAAATGTGAGGAAATTATTGCAGCCGTCTGCTGGGTTAGACCATGACATAAGGGAAATAAAAAATTGGCTCACGTTGTTAATTAATGATTTTGGTCTTGGTCCAAGTTCAAGTAACCCATATTGGGGAAGTTTCAAACTAGCCCAAGTTCATTGCTCAAACTAAACACGAACTTTCCATGAAGCAGAACCTAGAAACAGTCAATTTTATGTCTTATAAAGGGTTTTCGAATGATGACCATTCGGGTGTCCACTTATTGCGTTCTTTACCCTGCATACAAAGTAGTAGAAATACTAGAAAACTGGTAGGTTGCCATATTTTTGGAAAGAAAATACATGTCACGCCGCTAATTGGGACCAGTAAAGGTGGCTGTGTGTGTGTGAGTTATAATAAAAGTAAATAATTTAAGGATGTTTGACGAAAAGTAAAACTGACCCAAATAGCTTTTTAAGCAAGTATCTAATTTCCTACAACATAAAAAATTATAAATTTCAGTGGCGGATCCAGAGGTGTCGGCCACCACCTGTTGGACAGCCTAAAAAAAATTGTTTATTTTTTTATTTTTCTCATAGGCTAACTTGACCCAAGGGCTTAGTTCCATCTCAAACACAGGAAAAAAAGATTACCTTTGGCAATACAATTCTTCCGAGATTACCCACATCGCTCTGTTTCAAAACCTTCTGCAGAAGAAACCTCGAGTTCTTCTCAGCTTTCCATCCCTACTTAATCAAACCCACAACGCATGCCCCATTCCTTAGTCGAAGGTCTGACATATCGGCAACTAGTATCAATTATTCAATCAAATATTAATTCTCGATTACACCATTCACTCTAGCTATGAAAATCACAACAAAGACAGAGAGCTCACCTGTCGTCTATCCGATGCAACTCTCCCCTGCAAGTTATGCGGTTGCATGGCTGTCCGATCTGCTGGATTTCATAGCGCAACCTCCACTGGCATCATCGCCGAGGAAGAAGCACCCCCACCGGTAGCAGAGGGCCAGTATATCCAGTTTGCCGGATGGGCCTAAGCTGCTGTTGCTGTCGTGCAATTGTCACTCTTGAGAAGCTGATCTGTGTTCTGGCTTTGCTAGTTATGATAGTGTGATGGTGCCTGTGTGACAAATACCGCATTTGTCTTGCCATCCTCTTCTTCCTTGCTTCTTTAGTAGCTGAAGAACCTTATCTCACTAGCCTCGGCCCCACGGCCACCACTCACCAGCTTCTGAACATGTTGGTGGTTCTCCGCTCGTGCTCCACTGCCGCACGCCCGCACCGCTCTTATCATTTCGCCTTTAAAATTCGACCTCTTGAATTTTGATCTGGTTCCGCTGCTGCTTATAATTCAATTTTATCTTAAGATTAGACAGTAACATAATATTTAAATGAAATCTGAGAAAAGCAAAAATTGTTCACGCAAACTTGTTATAGTATTCTTCTCGAGGTTTGGAAGCAGCATGCCCGACCTAACATTTCGTCTTCGTAGCACCGTCTCAACAGTTCCACACACCGAGTAAGCGTGAAAAAGCCATATAAACAAAGATATTCTTGTGGGCCGTAATAAGACCGGATTCAATTTCGAGAATCTTATACAGCTCGGGACATACAGAGTTCAACTTAAAGCCCAACAAAGTCGTGCTAAAGAGGTCACATCAGTCCGAGAGATTGGGGCTTCTGATGCGGTACTCACTTGGGCCGCGATTTCCTTGTATTCTCACGACAAGAAAGCTGAACACTGGACGAGAGAGCACTGGAAAGCAAATAATACCGAAGCGCACTTAAGAGGACCCAGTTCTCCAATACTAGCTGTACATATCTTTATCTAGACCATACAACAATGCGTATAATGGAGCATCAACTGCGGAGGAGATAGGCTTAAATATTTAATTCCAAAAGCCTTCCAACACAGGAAATTCAGGATTGCCATACTTCTTCAATTAACTCTTTATACTGCTGGGAAATCCCCCTTGTTAAGAGCAATTGACAATGAAAAGTTAAAGTTTCGAGCCCAGAAAATATGTTTCAACATTAACATCAATAAAATTTATTATTTGAATTATATTATAAATAAATAAATTTTATTATTTGACTTGTATTATATGACACTCTCATGTATTGGACTCTCTTTTAATAGATAGGCCTTACGCGTGAATATTTTAATTTGAGTGTTAAAAACGTAAACTTCCTATATTTATTACATCATACAGTAAACAAGCTCCAAGTACTCAGATATCAGTATCTTCCTACTTTTATTTAAGAAAAAGTACCGAAACAGTCCATATAATTTCATGTTACAACAAAATAGGCCCCGTGATTTTAATTTGAACACACGAGTCCTCGTTGTCAGCAACCTATTGCAATGTTGTCCTCCGTCAATCCCGTCACTAAAAGTGGAAAATGCGATTGCCAAGGATAGGCCATCTAACAAGGTACAGAAACAAAACATAGTTTCTTCCCTCGAGCTTGTAATTATTGGTATCCCCCGTCGGGGTCCCCCTGTCATTGGAAGAACAATACAAATCCAACAATCCTATATTTGAGGTGGCAATATATGATGCAGGAAAAAATGTTTTAGAATCAACATTGATCGGATGAGGAGATTGATGGAGGTATTTCCTGCTTGCTTGAAGACAAGGAAACATGTAGTTTTTTGAGTAAAATGGAGGCTTCGAGGAGGTTCGGTGGTTTGGGGGAAAATGATGACGGCAAATGTAGAAGGGGTGGTTCTTTGATTGGAGAAAATGAAGGAAAAATGGATGGTGGTCTGATTTAGTGGGAAAATGAAGAAAGGGGAATACTAAGGGAACATTTTGTAATAACGTGAAATCACAGTACCAGGTACTGCTTAGTGCTTACCTAATTTTCCCTTTTATTTATTGCGGAATCCCGGGGGCTACCAAGTCGAGCATCTATATAAACGACCTACTCTGCCAGTCAATTACTCGTGACTGAAGAAGGTAGGTGATATAGTATTAGAGAAATGATATTATGTATGTTGTTGGCAGGCAGTTGAGTTAGTTGAAGTCAGCTGAGATCACAGTGCGCGAGTAAGCATATTAATCCACCATCAAGATATTACTCTTGGACAGCAAAATTAGTACCTCAATATGCACAGTACTTATCCGCACCATTTGTCCATCACTCAACGCATAGATGTCATCCTTTAACCGACACAATTTGCAAGCAAATGGCACAGACAAAACGGGCATTACTCAATTTATAAGCAATAACTAAGCTAGATTTCCACGCATATGCAAGCAAGCGTCTAAGCACATAGGCTATAGACGTAGAAAACAACATCAATGCATACTGATACAGTCCTTGAGCATCAAACCGATGCCATCGACAATCTCACCTAATTAATCCCAAAGTTTACACTATTCAAACTGCTTGATGAACACTCGCAGACCGATCAACAAAACTCTCACATTCACGTTGACATAAACCAAACACATAACTATTAAGAAACCCAGATATACCTCCGTTCTCATCTCCTGCAGCGGGTGATTCTATTGCAGCCTCGGGTATAAGGGAGGACAGGGCCTCTAGCCTTAAAGCAGTTGTGGGTGTAGTAGGACCTCCCAGAGCGAGGCGGGCACGGGATTCTATTGGCCGCGAGCGCACCGTATGAAATGTAGTACCTCACAATTTGTCTCCAGAACAGAGACCTCCGCGCAGAAGAGCCGCCGCCCGTATCCTCATCCTCCTCCTCCTCCACGTCCTCGCCGTCAAACTCGTCATACAATGACGACATTGACGTCGGCCACTCGAACCCGTCCGTCATCAGGTTCAAGCTTGTATCCTCAAGATGAGCCCGAGCATAAGGACCCAAATTAACTAAAACAACGACTAAGCAGAAGATGAGAAGCTTGGGAAGAGCTGGGTATGCCATGGCAGGCCTCAGAGAGACAGAGAGAGAGAGAGAGAGAGAGAGTTATAGAGAGGCTAGTGGGTCGGCGTGCGTTTGGGTAGTGTTGGGGGTCGTAAGAGATCGATGAAAGTGAAGGGGGTTTGAGAGCCATTCGTCCATTCGTACTGTAAAGGGAGTGAAGGACAGAAGGAGTGGGACAAAGTGGGTCACATGGAGCAGTGAGAGATTGATTAGTTTACAGCTGTGCCTCATCAATGCAACAGATATGACGCGTCGTTGCCTCGTCCATCGTGAAACCTTGTTCTCTCTCCAATTGCGCGGCTGATCTTTATGGGCTCGGATTGGACGTGTCATTTCCTTTCCTTTAAGCAAAAGGGAAATTATCCTTAGAAAACGGAAATAAAAACAAGAATAGTGAAATGTATTAAAATGCGTAAAAAAAAAAAAACATTCTTTTAAGAGAATTTAACAATTTAATCCTCCGTTTTTTACCATTTTAACAGTTTAGTCCTTAAATTTCAAATTTTAAATTTAAATTCCTTAAGTTTCATACTTTTGACAATGAGGCCCTTCCGTCAGTCTACCGTCCATATGCTTAACGGAGCTCTCTGACACGTCAGCAATTTGAAGCGGTCGACCGCTACATGTAGAGGTCGACCGCTCATATTTTACACATATACCCGGTCGACCGCTATATGCGCCGTTAAACATATGGACGACATACTGACGGAAGGGCCTCATTGTCAAAAGTATGAAATATAAGGACTTTAAATTTGAAATTTGAAATTCAAGTACTAAACTGTTAAAATGGTCAAAACCCAAGGACTAAATTATCAATTTCCCTTTCTTTTAATTCATAATTGACCCACACTTGGAAGGAAACATTTTGGGCCGAGCTCTTCTTGCAACCGTGTTGGTTTCAGGCTTGGTTAAGGAGTTAAGCCCTAAAAATGATAAGGGGATGGGCTTGCCTTTCACCCAGCTCAAAAATTTGTCTCAGCCCATATGCTTTAGAGCAGGCTTAGTTGGGCTAGCTAAGCTATTCGTATCGTATGGACAAAAATAAGAGAGAAGACCGACATATCCTTTTGTGCGGACATATCCTTTTAGAGGTCACGTCTCGTGTTTCTTGCGCATCCTATTTATATCTTCTTTTGATGCCATTTCATGCTCTCAGTTTGTTTCTATCATTTGGTCTTGTAAGTAATTCTAAAATCAGAATCCTAGTTAGGAGTTGGAGTAATGGTGGAATGGTTTTGATGACCAATCCATATTATAAAAGAAAAAAAAAACGATTTCCTTGAAGGCAGTCGACTGCCTGTTGGTGTTGATAACGTTCAAAGCCATGCCCTCCAAAACTGGTGTACGTAATAAGAGCTTCCACAACCCCCATCTGATCATTTTGAGACAAGTTATGATCCCCTGGCCACCACCCTAATTTTTAGATTGGGCACACCAATTCGGAAACAAGTTCTGCATTCAGCTTTCAAGTCTGCCCTTGGATTCTCTAACGAAATTGGACAACGTAGGTCTATGTCATATACACTGCTATGCCTTTTCATGCTTATCAGAGCCTTGGCTTTTGTTAAAGATGATGACAACTAGGGCGGTAGAGGGTACTAGACTCCATCATGATTTCAGATTATCACCAATTTCAAACTGCTGTGGTCCAATTTTTTGTTTTTCTTATTGTCAAAGATTCCCTCCTATGGACTGGTTGACAGAACATAAAGACGTTCATGCCGCCTGCTATATCATTCATCCAATCTCAGAAAAACCAAGCCATCTAGATCTAAATTAACGTCATCCTAACCATTAGATTTGTTACAATGTAACACTGCGAAAATATTGAGGATATTGCTAACCTGGATTACTGTAGGAAACTATATATAAACAACTATAAATTAATATAATACAACATGACATAGACGTTTACTCGTCACTGCAGCAGTCTGCATCATGTTTGATGAAACTTCTGAAATGAACAATTTAGAACATAATTTAATTACAACTTTGTAAACTGATTAGGTCGTTAATTAAGTCGATCCACAAGTTGTGCTCTTTTTCATCGAAGTGATAGAGACAGACGTGGGGATTTAGCAGTTTTAGCTATCCATCGATCTAAGCTATATATGACGATTAATTGTTTGAGCATTAGCTTTGGTGAAAACCTACCGCCGACCCATAAATTTGCAGAGTTGACTCTTCACGTACGTCGAAAACAGCATTCAATAAGCACCCGCCATTTTTGTGCTCGGTAGCTAGATTTAAATTGTTGAGACTTCGTGCACTGTCAGACACCGTTTCAAAGCAATTTCTTGCGTATTTTTCGCAAAAAGTAAAAAGCTCCTTTAGGACTGAGGATAGCATGCAACCGATCGAAGCAAGACTATCTGTTAGGGAAGTAATGGCAAAATGAAAACCACAACCCAGACAATCTGAAAGTTGCATTTCTCTTTTTGCTGTTGGTTTGTGCACTTGGGTAAAATAAACCAATTGCGTCGAAGATTGAGGAATATCACGTAGATTTTAGGGGACTCAGAGCTAATTGGGACCACTCTCTGATCAGCTTTAATTTGCAATGTGTCTTCATTTTGCTTCATTGTTATATATTTCTATAGATTGATATTTTCTTTCATTTTCAAATGGGGTCCCTGATCAGCACGGTACGTAGAATTTTGTACATCTTCAGAGGAGATATATTATTAAAATATTATAAGATTATGAAACTTCTGTGCTCAGTTCTCCATGTGCGCTTCAAATGTCCTTGTCGCGGTTGGCTGTTATGGCGTAGTAGTTGTAATCTACTTATGCCCGTTCGAGGGCAATTGGGAGAATGCTTCAGGCTGCAGGTCTGCTGCATTATTCTCAGAGCAAGGAAGATAGAGAAAAGAAAAGAAAAGTGCGATACTATTGGTATTTAACCATAAGATGGGAGACCGAATATATGCTCTGTAATACCCGCATAAAGATATACACATCCACAGACATAGTTTGAAGTAAAAGTAGAGACAATTTGAGTGATTGTTTCTTTTTCATCCCAAGCATCCATAGCATGTTCAGTTCACCTTTACACGTGGTTTAATGTTGAATCTGTGATCATGATAATCCATTCCCACTGTATCAGAACAAGAATTTGATCAATTTTAATTGGAGGTGCACAAATCATTTTTTAAGCCAATCCAAAAAAGAGCCATTCAAGATGTTTAAATTGCATGTATAGCTTTATATCTCGAGTCATGCACAAAAAGGGGTTGTAAATCGGCCAATTCTTACGCATTTAGTTCTTTAACATCTTCACGTGGCTACTTTATTTGCTTCACATTGATCGTCTTTAACTCAAAAGAACATTTTCCTCCTTCCATTATAGATTTCACGAGGGCTGAAAGCTGATTCACCAATGGCGCCGTCTTTGTTTACCATTAGTTTGCAAGAAATTTCAGTGAAATTTAGTACCGGGGGGGTCATCATCACCGCCAGCCAGCTCCTGCCTCCTGATCCGCCTCGAGAAGCGTGCCAATGGAGCAGTAAGGTCAAACAGTAGTGCATGATCATCACGACCTAACCAAGCTGGAATACTATCTATATACTTACCGAATAGTCGGTCCCCAACCCACTTCATTCTCACATAAAGCCACTGACACACCGGAGTATGCCACCGCCGGTTGCACCAGCTTCCTCATACTATAAGCGGCACCGGCAGCCAAATCTTTTGTTGGAGGTGGGTCTGACAAATGTCATGTGACTGTAGGGTTGAGTATGTAGTCTTTTTATCATGAAATAATTTTTTTTAAGGCAAAGCAAATATTTGTTTTCAGTCAAAAGAAATATATATAGCTTTGAAATTTAGGAAGTGATTCATGCACCATCATTCAACAAATTCTTAAATATGAACTCTCCAATTTGTGGGCCCAATCCAAAATCTACCGTTGATATGATCGCCAATGCAGCTTTGACCGTTAGATAGAAGGTTGAGACATTTCCTAGAGGTAGCCCACAATGATGGGCGGTCCTCATCAGAGGTCATAAATTCATCCATTTAGTTTGTGAGTTCGGTTGATGTGATAAATACTATTGTGTTGAGCATGCTGAATGACGGCTGAAATTAAAAGTTAGAGATTCAACCGCTGTGGTTAAACACACTATTTAAAATATTTAAAATATTTTAATTAATGTGACGCAATTTAAACCCTTAAATTTTGAAGATTTTAATCTCAGCCGTCATTCAGCTAAGCACCACAGTAATTGGCATAATAACCAAACTATGAGTTTGAGGCTCTTCGAAGAATAAAATATTGGTCACGACTACTTGCTATATAAAGCCGGCCTCCACTTACACTGAGCCCGCTAGATTGGTGGTCGGTTCCAGAAATCATCTTACACTTTCTATCACTATTTTATTCTTTCGTGTTCCTTATCTCTGTATATCTCTGATGAAACCCTAAGTCTCTTGCAGTGATCCTCTCTCCTCCCCATACCTCTGTAGCTCTCTCTTTACTTCTCTCTCTCTCTCGCTCCATTGGGGTGCACAAAAGGGAGTGTGGGAAACCATGGATGTTGACATGCTAAAATCATCAGTCGGAGATCAGTTGGACATGATGACAATGATGATGCAAATGGAAAAGCTTCCTGAATTCTGTGACCCTTTCCATAACGCTCCCACATACCCAGCTGAAGTCAATTTCTCCAGTGGAAGCACCAGCTCCATTGCCGCCACACCGCCCATATTCCACAGTGCCCCAAATAATGCAGCTCCACCCACTTTGATAAATCCACCTTCCTCAATGCAAATCATGGGGAATCCCAGTATACAAGAGCCCATGACGCCACCTCTTCAAGCCCATGTGGTACCGTCCGGGAGATTCAGGAATGCTTGCGCTGGTGCATTATCAGTTTCAAATTCATATGAGAAGAGGAGCTCCTCAATGGCAGCCATGAGAGAAATGATTTTCCGAATAGCAGCAATGCAACCTATTCATATAGACCCAGAATCGATCAAACCGCCTAAGCGCAGGAATGTGAAGATCTCCAAGGATCCACAGAGCGTTGCAGCGAGGCACAGAAGGGAACGGATAAGCGAGAGGATAAGGATTCTGCAAAGACTTGTTCCAGGAGGGACCAAGATGGATACGGCTTCCATGCTAGATGAAGCTATACATTACGTGAAGTTCTTGAAAAGACAAGTGCAAACATTGGAACAAGCAGGGACTAATAATAGGCCACTGGCCGGTGTTGGTCACCCAGGAATGACGAGTGCTAACGTGAATTTCTCCACTTTGTTAAAGGCTTGCCAGCCTCCTCAAATGGTACTGGGCTCCTATCCAAATGCCTAGGTGAAGGGAGACTTGGTGGGCTTATAAAGAAAATAGTGTTCGTTTCTTCGGCCGGTCTAATATTCTTAGTGTATCAAAAGGCTCTCTAGTATGATGTTGATCAATTAATCTCCCTTCAATTTCTTCAGTACATTTAAATCTACGCCCGCATGGATAAATGACCAAAAAACATTAACGATTATATGTGATCGCTCGTCTTAACTATAAGAAAACGGCTCATTAGGTTTCTGCAATTCACGTTATTCCGATCCTATCCTATCTCAGTGGGCAACTGCATGCTTTCCCGTATGTCCAAGTGCGTTAATTTGTTGATATGGAAAGTAATGTATTTGAGTTTTCTGTATATGTATGTCAATTACGTTTTATCCAATGTTTGATTGTCTGGAAATATCGTCGATTTTTCTTACAATATACAGTGGGAGATCAATGGTCAAAGAAACTAAGAAACGAATATGTGTAGAACTTGCCACATGCAAGATGCTTAAACTTTCCTAAAGGTTTTCTTTCACATGGTATACGTAAACTAATTAAAAATTAAATGAAACACAGATCTTCTGATCACCCTCTCTGTTCTTATGTCTCTACAATTTCAGGCTTTTAGGACAAAGGGGAAACGTCCCAAAAGAGCTTTTGGGACGGGTTATGGCTCCCAAAGCTCCGTCCTAGAAGGCTTCCTGGGATGCTAAATCGCAACCCGACCCAAATTCTGGTAGTTTGAACTAAAAATATCATAGTTTGGACTGAAGGTCCGAATCCGTCCCAAAAGACCCACTTCCAACGATCTAGGTCCGAACTACAAACCAACCTAGTTCGGATTACTATCAAACGGGTAAACAGTTTGGACATGGAATTAATAGTCCTAACCAGGTCATAGTTTGAACACACCCATGAGCAATGAAATACTCAGCCCGACCAGATCACTTAGACTCGAGTCCATTAGCATGTTTGGTCAGTCCCGACTATCTGACCTCGGATAGAAGTCTGACATCTGATCTCACATAGAAGTTTAGCCACCCGATGACTTCTCATGACAATTTGAATGGTCGGGGGCACTCTCCTAATACAACTATACTATTTTAAGAGGTAGTTTCCTAACAGGATTACGATGCTGGTACAAGTATAAAACCCAGATATTCTCCTCATTATAGACACCCAATTTTGTCTTCATAATACTCAACATCTTCTTGAAATCTAACATGACCGTCGGAGTCTCCGGACTCGAGGCCACTACCCTTGATGTTTCTTGCAGGATTAATTTGCTTCCGAGCATTGTGGTGATTCTTGACATGATCAATACACATATATATTTATGAAAGTTTCACCATCTCTCTCATGCCTCTAGGCACTAAATCATTTCCATTGGATCAGTGCAAAAGGACAACCGGATCGATTAAATTAAAATGCAAAACTGGTTATCCACATGGTACAATAAGTCTTATATATATATCCTATTGATCAAATCTTAAAACCAAATATAACAGGCCATTATAACGATGCGCACCAATCTTTTGTTGTAGCTGTTTAAGAATGGTCATCTTTCGTTAGGTTATTCTGATGTGATGGCCTATTTGTACGATCTTCTTACTATTAGAGATAATTAGTATTAACATATAATATAAAATAAAATTATAAAGAACTTTTACGATAAATATAGATGTTTTAAACTGAATCACGTAAAACTCTTGTCTTTTGTTATTAAGTCTCTCATCTCTTTGTTCTAACCTCTTTCTTTTTACTACTTAATTTGTTGGGTTTCAGGAATAAGGCTATATGTAGAACACAGAGTAAAGAAAATTCCACTACATTTTAAATAATCAAAATATCCGATATATGTCCTTTCATTTTTTATCCCCAATTATGGTAGTATTTTTCTCTTAATCTTCTGTTTCCCACTTTTAGCTAATTTTCCCTTTTTAATTATGCTGTACCAAACACCAGATGGGAATTGTTTTGTTAAGGCCGGGAGGAGAGAGAGAGGGGTAGGTTGCCTCCCGAGGCAGAGTCGGATAACAGGAGTGTTGATGTCTGAAGGATCATGCCTCATGAGGAACAAGCATTTTCTCTCTTCCATCCAAACCAAATTCCCAAGGCAATCATGAAAGAAGGATAAAATATAAAATGGTCAAATCGCATCTAGCAAAAAGAGCTGCATGTGAGATATCCCACTAAGGTCCCAACATACCCAAAGAGGCTTTGATTATTAGGGGGAAGACCCTTATCTTGTATTTAAGGCATGCATATCGCTTATTTGGCAAGTTCATTGCATCCTTCTTTTCTGACACATTCTTTCTATCGTCTCCCATCCGCATCTACCCTGCCTCTTCCTTTTTATCGGATAATTTTCCAATCATTTCACCAATTTTGATGGAAGTTTTTTTGGTGTGGCTATGTCCTAGAAGCTTCCCTGCTACAATATCGGATGACACTTCTCTTTAGGGTGAAAAATCAGAGATATATTAAAATTACCAGACTTGGTAGCTGTGGAGATGCACAAAAGTTGGCTGGATGTGGAAGCGAGTATAGATCATAATAAATGAAGATAAGGTCATCATATATAGGAGTTAATTAAAAATGGAAGTTTGTAAGATTCTTTGATATGAAACGTATGAATGCGGACAATGAAATGGTTGGTTGGTTGGATTAGATTTTGGCAGAGTGCCCAATTTAAGGGGGCAGGTGGAGGACGCAGATCTTGGACCAAAATTCTTCCCCGTGTCCTTTTATGCCAAGCGATACGTATAGAGAACGTTAGACCAGCTCAGACAAAACTTGCCCAACAAAAAAACTAAAGCGATAGCCAATAGGTACCTAGGTGCCAATCTTATATATTAAATCTTACTGCATATGTGAAGTTCACGAACACTAAGTACTTAGTCCTTAATCTCTTTTTTTTTTAATTATTCTGAATAATGTTGATAGGCTTTCGTTGCATTAGAAACTATAGTACACAAAAAAATATATTAGCTATGGATCTAAGTAGACCGAGCGGCTAAGCAATACTAACGAGACCCAAAAAGAATCGAAAGACCACTAAATGCTTCATGTTTGATAGAGAGAGCAGTGTAACCTTACACTATAGATGACACAATTGAATCAAAGTGCTAATAATAGTACTAAAAACCGTCAGCATCCCGGACACAATGAAGCACACTGATAAATCTGCAAAGCTCACGAGGCGCCGGAAAAGCTCACCCGGAGGAGATACAAAACACAATATAATTGAAATTTTGACTAATCATTAGTGGCAATTTCGACTTTTTTTTTAATTTTCCCTTCATTTGGTTGACCAAATGAGACCTCCAGACTGACAAGAGAATTGAAATTCAAGTTCTCTCGCACAACGAGATTGAAATTTACTAGATCTGCATTGTAAGAGCCACATAAGCGGGTTGGAAAGTGTTCGCATGATGTTTCACATGAACAGGGTCAGATCGCATGGAATGCTTGAAGGCAGCCGATGGACCATGAAGGGAATCAAGCATAAAAGGGCAGTGATGAGTTTGGACCCAAACTTGGTTTCAATGGCTCCAAGCTACACCCAACCCACAGAAGGCGTGGGCCACTAGTTGTATGTTTTCTAGGGTGAAGACAATCTCGGCCCAAACTGACACTTTTTCTCCATGGGACCAGAATACCCATTGGATCACAGCTTTCACGCGTAATAACAAATTATGTCAGACGTGGGACTGGGAGGTTCTTTTTCTCGTTTGAATTTTGCTTACTATGTATGTGAGTGTGAGCCGGCATCAGGTTCTCTATTTGTTAGAGTCCATAGTTCAATTGCCAAGTAAATATTTGCATCAAGGCCACGTTCGTCACGACAAACGTGATAACACAAGTTTGGTCCACAATTATGAATTAGGCCACGTTCGTCACGACAAACGTGATAACACAAGTTTGGTCCACAATTATGAATTGTGGGTCAGATTGGAATTTGTTTATGATTCATCAAATTTTTTTGGCGATTAAGCCCATTTCCATTAACTATTTTTTCCACAATTTTTTTTATAAACTTCTAACAATTTTCATAAACTAATAACATTTTTTTTTTCAAATTCCACTAGAATCTATATTAACACAGCCATAATTTTTTTTTTTTTAAATGTTACCCATCTATAGAAACTTTTTCCCAAATCTCCAAATATGCCCAAATATTTTCTAAAAATATCCCCAAATACTTTCTACTTTATTCTTACCATGTGTACTTGTTGGTAGGGCTGTACACCCGACCCGACGGGTCGGAAATTTTTATTTCCGACACCCGACACGGGTAAAAACGGAAGAGAAAAAAGTCTTCCGACCTGAGCCGAATGAAGGGGTAATTCCGGGCGGAAAACGGGTCGGAATATCGGGTCGAAATTCGGAATGGCCGAAAAGCCCAAAATCATTTTTTAAAGCTAATTTAATGCCTATTTCATTCGGCCCAAATTCATTTTAGCCCATTTTACCCAATTTTTATGAGGTATGCCAATTTTCAACTCAATGTAAGGGCTATTTCATTAGGCCCAACTAACTTTTAGCCTATTTTATCTAATTTTTGTGTTAAAATGTGTATCAAAACTAGTGTTAAATGACACACACACACACACACACACATATATATATATATATATATATATCACGGGTCGGGTCGGAACACTTCGGAAATTTTTTGCCTATTCCGACACCCGACCCGAGATTTACGGAAAAATTCATTTCGTTCCGACACCCGACCCGAACATTCGGAAAGCCGACCCGATTTCGTTCGGTTCGGTTCGGAATGTCGGGTCGAGTCGGCTTTATCACTTCCGTGAACACCCCTACTTGTTGGCGGAATCTTAAGTTACATATATTTTTTTCCCAAAGTCATAATGTATTGAACCATGTGAAAGGGATTGGGAAATTACAATCCTGACGAATTAAGTTACGGGAAATTAAATTTGATTTAAATAATTCACTGGCGAATTTCATGGACCGCACACGAATTGCTGTCGTGGGAATGGGATAAATATAATCTCGTCAAACCGATCATCATGAGTTGCATCTATATTGTCCAATCTCTCTATCGTTTCGTTATTGGCTATGTTATATATGATCATGTTAACGGTCGGTGGCGCTTCCTATCAAGCCATTGAAGCCATATGTTTCCTCCTGGACATCATTCCCAAATCACCTTTATTTTTTTTAGTAAAGTTATAGTTAGTTCAGTAAGTATGAACAAAAATTAAATCGGTACTCTTAATTATCAATTTTGTGATTTGAGATCCATAATTTTTTAAAATAATCAATTCAATCCCCGTCTTAATTAGGCGTTAAGTCTGACCAATTCAATCCCCGTCTTAATTAGGCGTTAAGTCTGACGGAAAATCATGCAAAATTATCAAAATGCCCTTCAAGATAAAATTATTAAAAATAAAAAAATTGATATATATATTTTTTAAAAAATTAATATTTTTAAAATAAAACTATTGAAACTATTTCAATAATCTATTTATTTTTAATTTATTTCTTAAAATCTTATTATTTTTATTTATTTTTTAAATTTAGTCTTGGAGGGGCATTTATGTCATTTTGCATGATTTTTCGTTGGATTTAATGCTTAATTTGGACGGGCATAAATTAATGATTTTCAAAAGATATATATCTCAAGTCGCCGAATTGATAATTAGGATACCGATTTATTTTTTTCTCATACTTACAGAGGTAAATATAACCTTTTTTTTTTTCCTTAGCATTCCCAAATAATCTCACCATGGTCGAAAGCCAAAGCCAAGCACAAGTTTTTCTTTCCTTATAGAAGCAAAAGTGGGACCAATCACGTTGTCCCCAAAAAAGGTTGGACCCATGATATAATAATAATATTACTTGATTATGTTTAGAATCACCACAGAACTAGGCCGATCAATTTTGCAAAAGTCACCGAGGGAAGGGGGTCTCGGATCAAGTATTCGATGGCCAAGTTAGTTATCAAAAAGATGTTTATTGCTCTAAGAACGGAATTAAGCATGCCCATTAAATAAGAATATCTTGATTCTTATATAGATATGAGTCACAAATCTATTAGGAGTAAAACTCATTCCTGAGAGAAATTAGAGAGTTTTTATTAGGAGAAATACTGGCATGTTTGAGACCCTAAATATTTGGGGTCTCAACAAATCGGACAAACCAAACAAACTTCAAAATTTTTAACTTTTACCCCTACACACTTCACTTTTCACAAACCCCAATAAATCTCAATAAAGTAAAGATTCCCAAAATTTTGGGAATATTCCCCAATATTTTGGCAAACAAACATCCTCAGAACTTCCAAATACATAGGTATTTATCATATCACAAACTTATAGGTAATAATCGATTACGCACATATAAGTATGGATCAAAATGTTCGGTTAAAGGTTTAAACCCTCTAGGGCTCTTCGTGGGAAATTTATAGCCCATCATTACTAATGCTACAACGTTCGTTCGGCATAAGGACGACTTTATGCAGTTGTTCGTTCCGTCCTTATTCCTCATAATTATTGCAAAGGAGAGACATGGCGGGTCTTACATGTGAACTCGCTCTAATCTAACAGAAAAGAAAAGTAGGGAGTGAATAGTTAACTAGTGAATGAATATTAGGAATGCATATCTTGCCCTTTATAGCTAAGAGAAGTAAAATTACAATAAGACTGAGCTTCTAGGATTGTTAGGACTTATATATATAGGATGGGGGATCCTTAGCTGAAGAGAGGTTTCTGTGTAGGGTTCGTCTCTCCTAACCGGGTTGTGATTCCATTAACTGGGCCGTTATGATCAAGGCCTTTGGTAATTTGTGGGCCGACTAACGGTGGCGCTTCCTCTTAAGCTGGTGAAGCCATATGTATTTCCCGTGGACAATCCCAAAGGACTTCTTTTTTTCCTTGGCATTCCCAAATGACCTCACTATGGTCGAAAGCCAAAGCCACTGTTCTATTCTAATTAAAAATATTCTAATATTTTGGTTTGAATAGAGAATCAATTTAAAAATAAAGTCAAAAAAATCCATTAGCAGGTTATCTATTCTAATAATTTTTAACAAAAATTTTTTAACATGTGAACAGTGGTTCTCTATTTTTAGAGAACCACTGTTCACTTCACCATCTTAAAATACTAATATTTCTCTTATTTTTTATTTTTCTCTTCTTCCGCCAAGCACTCACGCTCTCCATCTCTTTCTTTTCTTCCTCCCAGCTCTCACGCTCTACCTCTCTTTCTTTTTCTTTTTTTTTCCTCCCAACAGTCAAGAATAGGTGGTTTGCTCTCTTTAGGCGTGTGATTTGAAATAGATTTTATTTTCATAACTTGAATAGTTATATTTGTTATCTAAACATATGTTTATTTTAATAGCAGGCAAGAAGTTCTAAAAATAAATAAACATAAAGTACTAGACAAGCTTGTTAAACTGAAAACAATGAATATTAAACTAAATAGAGACTAACTTAATACATTTTAAAGTAAATACTAACATATTACAAATTATGCATATTAAACTAATGAAAACAATCATATTCAACTTATGACCGTTGGAATAAGACAAATTTTTAAAAATATGACCGTTAGGAGAATAAAATTTTAAAAAAATATAATCGTTGGGATAAGAAAAATTTTAAAAATTCCGAGAGTTAAGAAAATACTAAATTTAAAAAATTTGACCTTTTTAGGATAATACAAATATTTAAAAATATAACTGTTACAATAAAACGAATATTTAAAAATATAAATGTTAGAGAAAAAATAAAGAAATCTTTAAAATAATATTTAAATAGTATAGTATAAATAAATGATTAAAATAGAAAATTTGTTGGTAGTGTTTTTAAAAAATTGATAATGAAAATAAAGAAGTATATTTTTTTTATTAAAGTAGAAAGTAAATTTAAATAAGTTGCTAAGCTCTTAACTCAATCAATCCCGTCGTCCACAAAAAGGTTGGACCCTTGATATAATAATATTATACATTTGTTTTTTTTTTCTTGGCAACTTGGGAAGCAGGGGATTAGGAACATACCACAATGGCTTCACGAGTTAGACAAACAAATAGTCTCACAACGGTCGGCCTACACATCCTTCAAAAGGATTTATCCTTTGAAGAAGGAGTGCCAACTTATAAGCCTACAAATTTGCCAATACGTAGCCGGTGTGAGACTTTCTTTTTTTCTTGGTAACTTGGGGAAGCGGGGGATAAGGAACAGACCACAATGGCTTCACGCGTTAGATAAACAAGCAGTCTTACAGCGGTCGGCCCACATATTTTTCAAAAGAGCCTATTCTTTGAAGGATGAATGTCAACTTATAAATCTACAAGTTTGTCAATACGTAGCCGGTGTAAGACTTATTTTTTTTCTTGACAACTCGAGGAAGCGGGGGATTATTAACAGACCACAACACACGTTATACAAACAAGTCTTACAGCGGTCGGGTCATAATTATTGCAAAGGATCAGAGACATGGATGGCCTTACACGTGAACATGCTCTAACCTGACGGAAAAGAAAAGTTTGGAGTAAATAGTTGAAGGAACTGGGTTGTCTTTCTCTGAAATAACGTTAAAATTCATATAGTATTTTCCTTCCTTCCGAGCAAATGGAATTACTGCATTAATTTTCGGAGAAATGTAATTATGTAGACCAATAAGAGGAAGGAGAAGAATATAGAAGAACCGGCAGAAAATCAAGTAAGATCGTACTGTTGAATCTCAGAACGGGTTAGGATCAGTATCGACCCGAACTATTCGAGATCATCATCTTCACATGTTTCATTGGCTTTGGTCAATGGTTTTTTTCTTTTTTGTCTTTTTGGAAAACTTTTCACACCTTTGGCCTCTGGCCATGTGCGAGAAAGTTAACTAGACAGACATGCGAAACACATAAATTATTGAAGAAGTCAATTATGGGTGACGATGTCAAGAATCACCACCTACCACCTAATTGGAGCTGATCAATCTTGTAAAAATTACTGAGGGTGGGGTGGTCTCGGATCAAATCTCCGACGACCAAATTAGATCTCAAGAAGATGTTTTGTGTTTAGAAAACAGAATTACGCATGTCCCTTAAAGAAACGTGCCCCGATGTTTATATAAATCTAAGAGTCACGAACAGGTAGTGATTGGTTTCGCACACATAGGTAGTGATCGGTTCTGTACACAGGTCTGGATTAGATGTTCGATTAAAAGTTTAAAACCCTTGAGGACTCTCATGAGAAGGCCGAATGGACAGTAGAGGACATCAACAATGGGCCAGACCAATGGTGGTCAGGTCTGATAGGCCCTGATATTTCATGGCCCATCAATGGGTATAGTTTTGGAGGGTTCAAATCAAAGCAACGACTAAAGAAGGTTGAAAACAGAGCATCTGCCTATGCTCATAATGAAACATGTGGGAGTTCTTTTTGCGAGCCTTACATTTGTTGTACCTCGACCCAAGTACCGGGCCACTGCTTAATTAAGGGGGAAAAAGACTTGCATCTCTATTAGTCATTGAAAATTCGATGTCTACGCGTTAATCTTTCCTTAAAAGTATAGTGCAGCCATCATTGCTCATCAATTCTAATCATGGCAACTTCTATCCTTCCTCTAAGGCAACCCTACTGGTGACTTCTCCATCTATATATAGAGTTGATCTAAAGCATTGTGGATAGGACAACACAAAAATATAAAACACCATTAAGGTTGCTTCTGTCTTATTTTTCGGACATGGCTTGCGACAAGGGCTTCTCTAGCAGCTATATGCTACTGAAACCAGAGGAAGTGCGGTTCTTCGATCTCATTCACATCTTGTTTTCCAGCGACCTAGAGAAAAGGAGCTTTGTGGAATGCCCTAAGGGGACGGAGGAAACCTTTCGGCATAGGTGGTTCAAATTCATCTCTATATGGGCCCAAAAATTCTTGCAACTTGTGGCGACGCCGCTGGCCTTTGTTGGATCGGGGGTTGAGATGTGGTTGAACCTTATGTCAAGTAACCGCAACTTTGGTGTGCTCTTGCTAAATCTCTTGCGAGGTCAGCGGTCATGTGCTCCTTGTTGTCCTCTTAATTGATTGGTTGGATGCATGACTACATTAATGATCATTAAACTCAGCATTCCCATATTATACCAAGTAACCGCAACTTTGGTGTGCTCTTGCTAAATCTCTTGCGAGGTCAGCGGACATGTGTTCCTTGTTGTCCTCTTAATTTTTTTTTTTTTTTTTTTTTTTGATTGGTTGGATGCATGACTACATTAATGATCATGAAACTCAGCATTCCCATATTATACTAGTACACCCTGCGGCAAAAATATCATGCGTGATCGGAAACTACGATCTATATATATGATTCCCACTCTGAATATGCATGAGAGAGAGAGAGAGAGAGAGAGAGAGAGAGAGGAGGGGTCAGGAATTACCTATTAAAGGGCCGATTACATGAAAAGGATTTTTGAGAAGCCAAAATGAATAAATCATAAAAAAAATCCAAAAATCTATTAAAAAAGTTAAAGAATATGCTATTTTATAGGAGCTTTAAGGTTGTGGGGGATAGTTTAGAAAAAAAAAAAAAAAGGTTGTGGGGGATAGCCTCAGCCAGCCATGGGTTTACAAATAAGAGGATGAGTGGTTGGAAGACAAAAGTGACTCTCAAGCCAAAAGATTCACCCTGATCAGAGCGCTATCGCAATGGCTCTCCCTACAAATACAAATATCAGTTTTCCTACTTACTGAAATCCCTGTACAGCATTTTATCTCTATATATATCACTGGCAATTAGTTTCTACGGGATGTAGATGGAATGAGATTATTAATACTCGATCAATGCAAGAATACGGTTACTAGTGTTCTTGATATTCACCTTCCCTAAAACATTTTTAAGGATAATTCTATGACATACATAGCAGCTAGCGTGATAGAAAAACCAATTACGTTTATATCAAATCTGCCCATAGATCATACATGAATCACAATATTCTTCTTTAATTAGACCCCATAACTTTATAGTATGCCTAGCTCATATCTGTAGGCAAAAAGTTAAATTAGACCCCATAACTTTTAATTTATTTTTTTACGTCTCATAAGTTTTAAAAGACATCAATTTTCGCATCTATTCAATTTAGCAGTTAAACTATACAAAAATCTCGAAATATCCATATGAGATAAAATTATTCAAAAAAATTTAAAATTAAAAAAATGATATAGAAATAAAAAATAATAATTTGTAAATAAAATATAAAAATTATATTCCATTTTTATATTTGTTTTAAATTTTTATCCATTTGTTTTTAAAAGAGAGCTTTTTCGATCAACCCACACAATTTTTTGCATGATTTAACCGCAAAATTGAATGGAGGGTGATGATTGATGTCTTTTAGATTATGAGGAGTAAAATAAATAAATTTAAAAATTATAGGGTGAATTTTGATTTTTATTATATGATACTAATTATAAAGTTTCCCTAACATTCAATATTATTTTAGGAATTGCTGTTTGTCACGGATCGTATGGCGCGGAAGTCATGATGCATGTCCTCTCACTTTCAACGGCTTAGCCTGTTTGACAATCTTAGATGGGGTCTAATTATTCCTAAACCCAAGCATTAACTTAGAGCCAATTAAATGCTGCAGATATTGATAACTGATTCTTTTATTCTTTTTTCAGTCATAGCATGACATCAGTACTCTGTTTGGATAAGAAAAAAAATAAAAACCCCTGCTGGAGCGCCTCAAACACGTTGATGCTCGTCAACTTGTCTAGGCCTGTCCAAGTTTCGGTCCGGGCCGGTTCGGTCCGGTTTGGTCTGGGCCGGTTTGGATCGGTTTGGGACATGCCATTTTGGGCCGGTTTTGGGATCGGCTGTGTCATTTTGGGCCGATTTTGGGGTTGGGCCGTGCTATTTTGGGTCAATTTCCGGTTTGAGTCGGTTTAGAGAGGTATATTCCGGTCTAAGTCCGGTTTTCCACATGGATAATCCGGTACCGGACCGGAGTATACCGGTCTCGGTCCGATTTGTCCAAAACCGGTCCGGGTTGTCCGGTCCGGCCGGTTTGGTGGACAGGCCTAAACTTGTCGGTTAAGTTTATGCAATTTATAAGGAGCACCTATTGGCATCTGCCACAGAATCATCAAGGCAAGTTCTTCAAGGCAAATCGGCGTGGGGGAAAAAGGAACTAAGATGAATTGTAATTAAAGAAAGTAAATGACGATATTATAGTTTCCGTGGGGAATAATGAAGTCAATGATTAAGACAAGCTCGAAATATTTAATTAATATATTAGTTCGACTACCCCATTAGGCCATTACTGTTTAAGGGAACTAATCCGTGATCTTTTGTCATCAATGGATTCTGAGTTGTACACGTAAACCTTTACTCTGGGGATATGATCACTTAATTATCCATTGATGTTTCTGATCAAGAATAATCTTTATCGTCAATAATCTCCTCTGGTCAGGTGACCCTACATCCGCCATCTCTGCTATTCCGAGTTCTCGGGGAGACAACAAAGTAAAAAAACAGCAAGCTATTGAAATCCAAGGAAGTTATACAGCCATGGGTTGGGAAAAGGGCGCCATTAGGAGTTATATGCTATTGAAATCCAAGGAAGCGAGTTTCTCCGAACTCGTTCGCATCTTATTTTCAAATGACATCAAAATTCGAAAAACCTTTGTGGACTGCCCTAAGGACACAAGTGAAAACTTTCTGCCTAGGTGGCCCATATTTGTCTCCCTAGTAGCCCAAAAGTCCCTTCAAATCGTATCGAAGCCGATGGCAAAAGTTGGAACAGCGATTGAAAGGCAGCTGAACCTTCTCTCAGGTAATCTCAAGTTAGGCATGCTCATCTTTTTTCTGGATCAGGGACACATGTTTCTTGTCTTCTAGTAGTCGTTCGGATTATTTCACCTACTATACATGCATATAGAGCTAGGGGTGCTCATTTATACTGGCACCGCAATCGCTACCGGTAAATGAGGTTATTGTGTCTTAGCGGTGCGGCGGTGGTGTCAAATATGTGATTCCATCAATTGCAGTGACAATGACGATTTTTGTCAAACCGTCCTACACTACCATTAACCACTTCTAATTCAGACTTGAAATGATTATTGATTATGTAATATACTTTTGTTGGGATATGTTTGTTAGTTTATGTCACATTATTGAACACTTTTATTAGACTTTAGTCTTTATGTTTGAATATGATATTATGTTAGACTTTTGGACAACTTATTATATTTGTTATGAGTATTAATGATTATGATATTATATTTGAATATGTTTGATATTTGTCTATTTGATATGATTATTGATTATGATATTATGTTGAAAATAAAAATATGTTATGATATTTGAATGATTATATTTTTTGCTTATATATATGGGCATCAAATGGTCTTAATGGTCTAAAAAAGTCCAAGGAAAACAGCCTAAAACAGTGAAAAAATGAAAAGCCCAAAAGAAGCCTATTTTTTTGTTCAACGGTTACACGGTTTAAGTGGTTATCGTATAACCATTACCATTAATATCGTCACCAGCAATGATGGTTATTGTGTCTTAGTTGTGCGGTGACAATGTCAAATATGTTATTCCGTCAATTTCGGTGATGGTGACAGTTTTCGTCAAATCGTCACCTATCCGTTAGCCACCCCTATATAGAGCCAATATAATTGGAACGCTGGGATCTCTGGTTAATTCTTGTTTTTAAGTTGTATTACATATTTTGTTTTTCATTTGGAGACAATCCTACTCAAGAAAACAGCAAAAGCCTTTTGTTGAACTAATTGGAGAAGAAGTAATACTATTACGTACGTACATAGGGAGGGATCCGGATAAAACATCACCAACTTTCGTGTCAATGGTTGGTCTCATGGACGACCGAGTGGAGTTGGACAGTAGCATCAAGTATGGAGATCCCAGGTACAATTCAGTACTCTCGATGATGGCTGCCAAAATATCATATGAGAACGAAAACTATATCAAATCTACGGTCGAGGACCATTGGAAGGTATACACGGCCTGCTGGTTTATGTCTCCAGTTTCTATATATCTTGCATTCGTTTGCTTATTAGTTAAATTCATAGAAGTATTGATCATCCAATTTGATCAATAGATATCTTCCTACATATAGCGTACGTGATCTATGCATTTCTTGCGCAGATGGAATTCTTGGGTTCTTATAATTTCTGGAATGGTAAGAGCCTAGCTAGCAACTTAATCTCTTAAAGTAAAATGTTTTTAATTTGCCAGTGAGTTGTAGCTCAGTTGACACCTCCTCCCTTTAAGGAGGGCTCGAACCGGGGGGTCGAACCCCTTATCCCGCAGGTTTGGTCCTGCTTCTTAAAAAAAAACGCTATTTTCATTTTCTCAAAAATATTATTGTCCACCATCTGTCACGATTCATGTTAAATGCACGGTGGTTAATAATTTGTAATTGATTGTTATATATATATGTGGCAGACTATCAAGAAAAAGCCTCGACACAAGCTTTCATGCTTAGAGATAAAACTACCGACCACAATATTATCGTCGTGGCCTTTAAAGGAACTGAACCCTTTGATGCCGACTCGTGGCTTTCAGATGTTGATCTCTCCTGGTATGAACTCCATGGTGTTGGAAGAACCCATCGTGGCTTTATGAAAGCCTTAGGTCTACAGAAGAATAATGTTGGTTTTCCTAAGGAAATTGACCAAGATGATAACCACCCGCCTTCAGCTTACTATGCTATTAAGGAAATGCTTAAACAACTTCTGGCGAAAGATGATCGAGCAAGGTATATACTGACAGGGCACAGTTTGGGTGGGGCTCTAGCAATCCTCTTTCCAGCAATCTTGGCATTGCACGGGGAGAAACTGTTGTTGGAGAGGTTTGAAGGTGTTTATACATTTGGGCAGCCCAGGGTGGGAGATAAAGAATTTGCAGAATACATGGAACAGAACTTGATCGATTACAATATTCGTTACTTCAGATTAGTTTACAGTAATGATATTGTGCCCAGATTGCCCTACGATGACAAAACACTAATGTTCAAGCACTTCGGGCTGTGCGTCTTCTACAATAGTTTCTATGAAGGGGAAGTAAGACCTGATCTTTTTTCTGTTGTTACACACCACCAATTTTTTTAAAATTATATATTATATATTAATGTGTCTCTTGCTGCTTTTACTGCGCATGCAGATTGTTTCAGAGGAACCGAACAGGAACTACTTCTCACCGCAGGAAGCGATTCCTATGTGGACAAATGCAGTTTGGGAGCTAATCAGAAGCTTTGTTATTGGGAAAATAGAAGGACCGTTCTATAAAGAAAGCACACTCCAAAAGGGTTTTAGGGTATTTGGTTTAGTAGTCCCAGGAATATCAGCCCATTCCACACAAGATTATGTAAATGCCACTCGACTTGGATCTCCTGACTTATTCTCCCAGCATAGGATACGATCCGATGAATGAAACTTAATGCATATTTAGTTCCTATAAGTGGAGAAAGACAGGAATATGAATAATTGGGCTCTCACGAGTCATGCATATATGGCCGTGCACTCTGGGGTTTGTTCTAACTTCTAATAAAGGATATATACGATTATATATATTCGCTGCTAGGATCTGCTAGATAATACCTGAGGGAGTGTCAAACAAGTTAAATGATAGATGATCAATTCAAAATCATCATTAATCCTGGGTTTTTTTTTCTTCGCAACATGGAATCACTAATCCTGGGTTACTTCTCCTTTCTTTTGGAAATGAATGATTCCAACTTTAGGGGATGTCTTCGAAGGGGGTTAGGACATTGAGGCCAATATGTTCTCTGATCTCTTGTACTCAGATTCCATCTCATGACTAGTAAAAAAAATAAAAGGGTAAATACATTTTTTACCTACAAATTATAAAAGTTTTGAACTTTACACTTACAGCATAAATTACTATTTTTGTTGTATTTTATCTTATAACTATCAATTTTAGACAATTTGTACCCTCTATCAAATTTTTAGGCTAAAATGATGATAATGTCTTTGGTTCACTTTGTATATGGTATATGTATTGTTGTCAATTTATTAAATTTTCGGAGATATTATTGTTGAATAGAGGGTGCAAACTGTATAAAAATTTGACAAAAGGTTCAAAAAGTCTAAGATTAATGGTAGTTAAAGGTTGAAATGTAATATGAGTGATAATTTAGGTACAAAGTGTAAAACTGATTTGATGGTGAAAAATATATCTACCCAAAAAAAAAGCCGTTAGGATCGATACTATTGATGAAGATATGAACGTTGCGCGTGAGAAAAATTTAACAAGTGTATGAATAATACTACGAAAAAAGAAAGAAGAGAAAAATAGTAATAGAAAAGTGTCGTTCAATGTCTTGGGACATGTTCGTTTAACTAAAAAATTTGAATCTAATTTTCTAAATTTATCTTTTAACATTACTCTCACACACATACTAATACAGTTCAACATTACATTTTTTACACACATCAATACAACTCAATAACTTTTATAAACATGTCACATCACTTAAATATTCACGCTTCTTAAAATTTCCTCAAAACGAACTATGTACTATCTGCCAAACGACTTGCAACACGCAAATACGACGCTGTAACCAAAATAGGGAAAATAAAATAAAAACAAAAGGAGTAAGTATGTGCCAAAGCAGAGGCTTAAGAATCAGGTATGTGGCGGACCACAGGACGTTTTCCGTCAAAGAGCCACAGATGGTCTAACGTTTTGTGTCGGACACGTGGCAAACTTTTGAAGCTAGAGACCGTGGTCCTTAAACCATGCGATTCTTTCTTATACGCTAGCCTCTTAGAACTACAAGGACGGCACCGTTTTCCATTCCTCCAATACGAGAAGGTCCTGAGCGGTGCGCGAGGGAGGGAGCGAGCGAGCGAGTGGCAGAGAGCTAAGAGAGGGGAGGACCTCTTTGTTTAGGATTTTGAAAATCCCCTCAGAGATTTCGAAAAAGGTCAGTGAGCGCGTAAATTCATAAGTGAAAAAATATATTTTTTTATGTGTAATTTTTCGTTGTCTTCGAGCTGTTCGACTGGCAAATTGAACGATTAGAAAAACAAGTAAAACGGTGAAAATGGTGAGTTTGATTTGGTATTTGACGCTTGTGTGTGAGATAGAGATGTGCTTATCATGTGCAGGGGCCAGAGAGTGTGAGAAATTTAGAGAGACGAGAGAGAGATATACTTGTGTGAGAGATTTAGGGTTTCTTCCTTCCCTTTTGTTACAGCGGAGCTTCCTCCAACTCTCTCATGGACCGTAAGCTTGTGGTCAGTTTTTTTTTGGTTGAATCATTCCTCTGTTTTTCTTCCTTTTATCTTACGTTTATATCTGTGGGTTGTAAAAGTTTATTTTGTTAATTTTTTAGTTACTTTTGTATGCTAAAATATATGCATTTTAGGTTCTGGGTATTCCATGGGATGTGGATACTGAGGGGTTGAGAGAGTATATGTGCAAATTCGGGGAATTAGAGGATTGCATCGTCATGAAGGTTAGTCCTCCCTTGAGACATTTTTACCTCAAATGCTTCATTGCTTGAGAACTTGATTGAAAACTTGTGTGCGCACTACCTTGGCCTAATTCTACCTAGCATAATTTAGTATTTCTGTTTTCTTGTTCTTCTTTTTTTCGTTTTCTTGCGTTGGTCTTGCTCGATCAATTACGGTAGTCTGTAATTTTTAAATCTTGTATGTGCTTAGTTATGAGTGGTCGAAATGGGAACGTTTTAATCCCCTCTGCAGAATTTATAACTTTGGATTACGTATCAAAGGCCTGTAAAGCTACCTGTTTCCATGATTTAGGAGCGATCAACAGGCCGGTCTCGTGGTTTTGGATATGTTACATTTGCATCAGTTGAAGATGCTAAGGTACGTGTAAATTTATAATTCATGGCAAAATCAGATTCTATTCTTTACTTCTCTTTATTTCTCTGGATGTTGTCTTCTGATCAGATAAATTTTGAATTCTTCGCAAATCTGAATGATGTATTCCAATGTGTTTGACGTCTGACATCTTTCTGGCTGCAGAATGCATTGTCAAACGAGCACTTTCTTGGCAACCGAATGCTGGAAGTTAAAGTGGCTACTCCGAAGGTTTGGTTATAATAGTATAAATCCGTGGAAAATTTATTTTGTTGTTGCAATGTGCTTCTTTCTCACTTTATTAATGTTTTTCTATTGAAAGGAGGAAATGAGAGCACCCGCAAAGAAAGTTACCAGGATCTTTGTTGCCAGGATCCCTCAATCGGTGACAGAAGAAACTTTCTGCAGGTAATAGGGCTGAAGTTCTAGATTATCATAAAACTCTATTTTGTTGTGCATTTGGGATGCATTTGAGGCGATGAATGAACATGGTGGTTTTATTCTTTCTCCTTTTCTGGTTTTCCAGCCATTTTGAGCAATATGGTGAGATAACAGATTTGTACATGCCTAAGGTGCTCTCTCTCTCTCTCTCTCTCTCACACACACACACACAAAATGTCATGGAGATCCACATGCACATGTTTGATGTACATGTATATGTGCAAATTATGTCTGTGTACTTATATATGCAAGTGTTGCGTTGGTTTGAGCTAACATGGTACCATGGTTTTCTGTGTGTGAAGGACCAAGGTTCGAAAATGCATCGTGGAATTGGGTTTATTACCTTTGCAAGTGCAGGTCAGACCATTATACTTTGACTTGATGCTATGCAACTAGCTAGCTTTTCCATGGCAGTGGCAATGTGGATGCTATCACTCACCTTTTTGTTTCCAATACATATCTTCTAATGGAAGAGAAGAACTCACCTTTCTGTTTCCAATACATATCGTCTAATGGAAGAGAAGATTCTCTTCGTTCAGTTTCTCTTTGAGTCCAGGACGTAGCATCCCATGAGGTGTGATCTATCTATTGATAAGATGTTTGATCTATCTGTATGTGAAATCCTTAAATTAAATTAGTGGTAGCTTTATTTTCCTTTGGTTCTCGTTGGTAGGATGATATTGTGTTCATGCAAAGTAGCCCCACACAAAAGAAAAAAGAGAGAAAGAAGTGATTGCTTGTGTATAGGATAAAGATATGTGGTTTTTGAGTCATTTTCATTGGCCTAGTTTTTACATATTAGAACTTGATGCATCATTTTCATCGGTTTATCTTTCTTTGCATCCTTCTATTTAGAGAAGAAAAAAGAAAAACCAAGAATAGTAGTAAAATAGTTGGAATTATCTGTTTGTGGTCTTGCAGATTCTGTAGAGAACTTGATGGCGGAAAGTCATGAGTTGGGAGGCTCTACTATAGTTGTTGATCGAGCGACACCAAAGGCAAGTAACAGCATGCCTTGCTTTTTCTCTTTTAATGTCAAAATTTTCCTCTCCAAGAAGAAACTTCTATTGCTTTAAGGTTATAATGAATTTTATTTGAACTGAAATTTCTGTTATTTTTTTGAGGATAGTCCTATCACTTTAAGGCTATAATTGATTTATACAATCTTCAGGAAGATGACTTCAGGCCAGTAGGCAGAATGCAACAGGGTGGTTATGGTGCATACAATGCTTATATTTCCGCAGCAACTAGATATGCAGCTCTTGGGGCTCCTACCTTATACGATCATCCAGGCTCGGATTATGGCAGTAAGTAGCTTTAAAGCCATGCATGTTAAATGTATGCCACTTGTATTGATTGATGCTTCAGTTTTTCCTTCTTATGTTGGTCAGGGGGTGAATCTACTCGAGGAATGGGCAAAAAGATTTTTGTTGGTAGGCTTCCTCAGGAGGCAACATCTGAAGATCTCCGTCAGTATTTTGGTAGATTTGGTCGTATATTAGATGTCTATGTTCCAAGGGTAAGAGAGCTACATGTTATACTGATAGAAATGTGATTTAAGGGAACTGATGGTTTTGTGAATTGCTTATGGCATAGGACCCTAAGAGAACTGGTCACCGAGGTTTTGGTTTTGTGACATTCGCTGAAGATGGTGTAGCACACCGTGTATCTCGAAGGTCTCATGAAATTTGCGGACATCAGGTGTGAAATTGAATTTGTTTGCCTTCTTTCAATTCTAGCTATTGCTCATGACTAGCAAGAAAAAGGATAAAAACACTATTGCTCATGCCAATTCCGTAACATCCAACCACTCCAGAGACTTCAACTGTACCCACTTATGGTTCAACCAATGTTATGGTTTTTATGGTTCCAAGAGTAAGCTTTGAATTACTTTATGAATTGCTCTTTAGGTTGCAATAGATTCAGCCACACCGCTTGAAGATGCTGGTCCCAGTGGAAGTTTTATGATGAATAGTGCGGAACCCTTTGGAGGCTACGGTGGTCCCATGCGGACCTATGGCAGGATGTATGGAAGCCTTGATTTTGATGATGTGAGTATATGTAGAACGTTCTCTAATATGGAATAATTGCAGAAGCTGGCAGACTTAGTAATCAACCTCTGTTTATACTTTGGATTGAGAATAGTAGTTTGTCTTGGAATAAGAGTAGGTCCTTTCTGTTTTGGGGGAATTTCTTGCTCGATAATGCTTCGTTCATGGGAATCATTGCTGCTTTCCTTTCTTCTTATGGTATTAACTTTCTTTACTATTTACTGATTTCTTACATGATGTCATCCTTATTTTGCAGTTTGGTTATGGAATCAACAGCGGGAGACCATCAAGAGCAGATTGGAGATACAGGCCATACTAATGAGTGTTGGCCTCTGGGAGAACTTGGGGTTTTGTTCTGATATCCTGTAAACAGAATGAATGCAGTTTGTCTTTGCGTTGTTCAAATTTATTAGGACGTCTACTTTGGTACTTATTTCCTATCTCAAACGCTTAAATAAGAATTTTACATTGAACATAGATTGGAAGTCAGTCCGCTTTGTTGTCCAAATTGCTAGTAAATTAAAGTGTCATCGATACATTGTGCGTCCTTGCTTTCTACTTGGCGTCACCCCTGTTCTATCGTTTGCCTTTCACATTTACAAACTGATTCTCAGCTTTCGATTTTCCTTTGCGCTGCTCAGTTCCCATTGCGCCAGCATAGCTTGGATCGTTTTGTGTAGGAAAACTGGTCTGTATCCCAAGTCATGGGGAACACAGTTTGGAGGATTTACTAATTGAGTAGTTTGGAGTGAATCAAACTAAAATGGGTTAGTTTTCATTGTTCTATTTCCCAAACCGGGAGGCCTACGCACAGCTGGTGTGCCTGCATGCCGAGCTGAATTTCTGCCAGCCCAAAATCGAGGGCTGGTTTGTTTTTGTTCTCCAACTTGATGGACGGGTACCAATAATCAATCCTCCGGAGAGTGTGATTAGTGCTACTAGGGAAATCTCCCAGTCAATGGATTATTTACGACACACGAAACAAAGGAAAATCTCCAGTCCGTAGACCTTTCCGATTACGGGAGGGAGAGGCACCTGTTTCACCCCTGAGAAGCGAGAAGTCCACGCCCCCATTTTTGTCCGGGTAATTTAGTCCACATGTTTCATAAAAACGCATAGTTTTGAATTTGGAAGAACTGTCTCTCTTGCTCATCGTATTACTGCAGGACTACTTATGAGATCCCTCGTCAACGGAGTCCTCTCACCTAACGACAATGAAGAGCCCAATTAGTATCTTCCAGTGAGAAAGTCTTGACTCGTGCAGAAACTTTGAAGTAGAATCCCCTATAAACTTCGTTACTGACAAAACGAGATGGTATAATCCTATGATTGTCTGGAGTTGTCAATACGCATACTTTAGAGAGCACCAACACCTATAGATAAATTGAAACAGGAGCTATGACAGACAAGAAAGCTTCGGTTTAAGAACAGATATTTTCACATTTTATTAAGTACCCTCAATTACCGCGGAGGAATACTTGGTAACATAAAATCTTACTGCGGAGGAATACCTTGATGACATAAAATCCGAAGGAGCTATGACAGACTAGACAGCGTCGGTTTAAGGACGGATATTCCATGCGTACTTTACCTGGTGCAAAGGATAAGTTTGTGAGGGACCGCATGACGATTTAGAGCGCATGGGAGGTAAATCAACTAGGAGCCCATCTGCATGTTCTAGAGAGAGAGAGGCTCTCTGCCTTCTCTCTAGAACACCTTTTGGGTTTTGTCCAAACCTCCCTTCCCTCACCTTCTCCGGCGGTGGGAGGATCCTCCCGCCCCCCTCTCCTCCCCGCCCCTCTTGCCTTCCGGTTGTCTTGTGTGGTTTTGTTTTTGCTCAATGCAGTGGAAGTGGAAGCTAGATCTCGACGTTTTTGTTGACTCTCGGAGGCCATGTCCTAGCTCATCAGACTCAGCTCCTCCGGCTGGTCGTTTCTGCACCAGTTCGTCGCCGATCCGCTGCCTATAACCGCCGCACGCGCCCCACTCTCCATCACGCGCCGAGCATTTTTCTTTGTTGTTTGGGCTATTTTCGGCGTTTTTCGACGGCACTGACAGTGTCAGATGTTCCGGTCGGCCAGATCTGGACTTCCAACGTCCTTCCAGTCCTGCGTGGCTCTCACACGCCGCCATGGTTCCGGTCACCATGTTGCAGTCAGCTGCGTTTTCTTTTCCTGTTGTGTTTGTGTTGTTTTGTTGCTGCCTTGAGGGGGCTTCCTTGGCCATTTAGTGGCCTTCCCGCCCTTTTGTTGGCTTTGTTTTGGTTTCTCTAGATTGCTTTTGTGCTTAGTTTTAGTGCTAGCTCCTATTTGGTGCCATCTACCGTTTCCCGCCACCCGCTCTCTTTGCCCAGCATGAAGCATTTGTGGTTTAGTGATCCTTTTGGATCCTGCTAGCCTTTTTTGCAACCTGGTCATGCGTGCTTGAGTCTGTTGTTCTTGATCTTTATTGTATCTTGTACTTTGGATTCAATGCAATGAAAGTCTCACGGTATTATTCAGCTAAAAAAAAAAAACTAGGAGCCCATCTGCGCACACTTTCTGAAGGAAACAACCTTGCGCGAAGTCTCGAGGACCTGCAGGCCTTGGCGGAGAGACAATGCGCTTCTCATTTTTTGGGCTTTCATCTGTGCCATGCTCAGCTTGTTTAAGATCTTATCCATTGACGATGATATTTTCTTTTCTAGTTCCATCTGGATCAAAGTTTAAAGTCAGTAAAACAAGACTAAAAGAATCATATTAGTTTTTTTAAGAACGCAACTTCTGGAATTTTTAGTGAGCTCTAGAAAAGAAAGTAGGAAAAGACACGAAAATGCTTAGAAATGGATCTTTCAAAGCAGCTTAGCATTCTTTTCACTTCCTAGACCAAAATGTTGCTCAGCTGGAATACAGAGTCATAATGCTGAGGAAGAATAAACCTCAAGTTCTCGCATTGCTGCTTCAGCTTTTGCGTTCTGCTAGCTTTCCCATGCAGCAATCTTGGCTTCCTCTCTTTCCAGCCTGCACAACCCAATTAAAGTACATGGGGCAGCCCTTTAGCCTAGGACTATATTTATGCTACCGACTGAATGCTTTAATGTGGTGAATTCTTGAACTAGTCCACGCACTCTATTGTTTCTGGTTCGAACTTTTAAAAACAATGCGTCGGTTCACTCAGTCAACGAACTAAAGATATCAATCCATTGTGCAGTTTTATGGACCAATTTAACTCATTACAAGTACGAAATAATGTAATGGATGGAAAAGACAGGCTTACATTAAGATTCGTGTTTCCCTCCACAAAATTTATCTGGAAACAGAAGGATTATGTTCGAGTTGTTGGGTTCCAGGAAGTAGTATTGTTTCTAAAGAATGATGCAAAAGAGTTACAAGTAATGTAGAGAAACATACTTTGTCCTGTTCATTTCTGCCTCCGCAATATCCCTAGATGAAGCTTGAGCTTCCTCAGCATTGTCACTGAAGTCTTCGACATGCTGGAACCCTTTCTTAGTCACATTGGTTACTTGTCTTTCAGACTGCCTAGCAACAGTGGCTCGTTTGTCAACCTGCACATCCCTGACTTCTAATTTCGCAGAATAGTCACTCTGTTTGGCCATAATTGATGGGAAAGATGGAGGAGAAGCAGAAAATGAAGAGTTCCCTCTAGGAGATGAATATATGCCACCCTCGGGGCTCATTTGAGTTGTCATATCCCTTCGAGAAACAGAACGAGAATCCATGGTGTCCTTGTTAGAAAATTTCCTTAAGGTGACCTAATTGACATATGTAAATAATCTTTTAAAGTTTTAAAGATTATGGTGTTAGTTAAAATAAGATTATGGAATCTGTAGCAGATTCAAATTTAGAACTAATTGGATAAAGATTGCAATTTGATTTCTGATTTAAATTGGAATTCAAATTGTAACCAATTAGATAAAGTTTGCTATTTGATTTTGAATTTGAATTTGCTATTTGATTTTGAATTTGAATTACCTTGATGGAAGGAACAAATTCAAATCTACAACAGATTGAGGGTCCCTGACCTAGCCTATAAATAAGAGGCCTGTGTATACCATCTAATGCATTCTCTGTAAGGCATAGGCATAGGTTGGAAGAGCCTCACTAAAATACTTCATATTCATAAAGTTACTCTGCAGAGATTCTGTTCGAGTTCTGAGCAAGATGGCTGGAGGTAAAGATCCTGCTTTATTATTCCGCTGCATTCACAATCAAATTGATTGATTGTGATTTTACTCTTACAGTCCTCAGTTCCATCCAGTTTCTCATCTGTACAAATTTACAGTCGGCAAATCAACAGTAAGGCATTCAGGTTACTGGCGAAGCAAAACTAAATCAATTCACTTTTTTTGGCTGTTTGCTCAAGCATTGTAGAACGTCTATCTCAACCGCATACGGCTGAGTTATGACACCATTTTGCAACTCGTTACGGTTGAGGTATCTTGTTTCTTCCGGGCAGGTTCCAATACTGTGTCCAAATGCTTCTGCTGATCCCCTCAACATAGAATATTCGGAAACAGGTAAATTTTTTCTCAAACATATAGCAGGCGGTGGGCCATGCCTTTAATAAGTTCCCTTAATCTACTTTCTGCTTGAATCTACGAAATTGTACTACAGGCTATTAAATACTGTTAAGTTGTTAGTTGCTAACTCAGTTAGTTAGTCGATTTTAGTTCATACTAAGTTAGCAACTAACAACTTAACAGCTTAACAACTTAACAGTATTTAATACAGGCGACCCTGGCAAGTTGAATTGGATGGCTAAGGGAATAGAAAATGATGAGGCGATGACCACCTTCACCTTATCTTGTGATAAGGCCAGTGCCACATAATGGGTATCTGATTGACGTTGAGTGCCTATGAAACATCCCACGCACTAGATCACATGCATTGCCCCTACCACATCACACCACTCTGGTATCTGTGTCCTATAGCCGGTATTTGGTAACCTACTCAGAAAGGCTTCGACAATTGTTTGAATAAATTTACGAGCTGACCTAGCACCGTAATCAGGTTGGATTCATTTTCTCTAGTGTGTCCGTGAAGGAAACAGAAAAAAGGAACACCAAAAGCAAGAACATCATACCTTGAGAGCTGGGCAATGAAGGCTCACTCAATAACTCCGACCATCCGGGCAAACTACCTGATTGCGCCACATTGTTCTCGGCATCCACTAGATAAGAATGCCCTACGTCAACGTTACCGTATTGAACAAAGAGACCATCAGCCAAAACTCCAGCTGATAAAGGGGAACCCACTATGAAACTCCTCACACTGCCAACTTCAAGCCCCTGCATTACTGGCGAATAATTCCAATAGCACGCAATCCCTGGAGGCACGATTGGACCGCTCTTGGACTTGGGCTGCTTTTGAATCTGGGGATGCGAACTCTTGCATAGACCATGTCCTGAAACCGGGCTACAAATCCACCTCTCAGCTTCCTCCCACTTTGAAGGCAATGTCCCTCCGCTATTGAATGACATCAAAAGAAGCGGCGCTTAGATGCCTCCTGAAACTGCGTTTAGACTCTAGAATATACCTAGAGGGGGGGTGAATAGGTATTTAAAAAATTAATCTGTACTTTCTTTCAATCACAGAAAAATAGTTCAACTAATTTTTCAGTCAATCAATGAATTAAAGAACTGTAAACTAAACACACATAACAGATTTTATAGCAACACAAAATCCAATACTCTATGATTTTCCAGCAACCATAAATCAAATCAATTTCGAATTTACAGCAGCAAGATATTCTCAATATTTCGACTACTTTAAACTAGAGACAATGAGATATATGTAGCAGCTACACAATCAAAACAAAGTATGATTTACAACAACTATCTTATCAAGAAACCTGCAGATTTTCAGCACATTAAAACTAGGACTATGTGAACGTTTACAACAACTGAAAGATCAAGACCAATGTAATTTAATCAGCAACATAATGTCCAAAATTCCAGCAATATACAAAGAGCAGATAACAGACCAAATTCCAGCAATCATCAACTAAAAATCCAGCAAGATACTATGTCTATATCACAATCAAGATCAGTTAATATCAAACCAAAAAATAGAACCAATGCAGCAACTATTTAGCCCTTTAACATAACACGTTTTTAGCTAGTAAGATCTGCAAAACAGTAAACACAAGATTGGTTAGATAAAACAAGATCAAGATCAAGAGAAAACAACAATAAAGACAACACCGGAATTTTTGTTGACGAAGTGAAAAATTTCTCCAGAAGAACGTCTTCTGAGAAATTAAAAAACACTCCGGGTGTGCGAAGGCAACACCAACCGATCCACTATGAGCTTATAAACTTTACAAGATGGTGATCAACATGAAACTCCCTTCATATTTCAAATCCCCCAATCCTTCCGTAAAGTCTCCCAAGAAAACTTTCTTGGCTCGGTGCCCAGCACACGATTCTTCGACCAGCAACTCTAGTCAACTCTAGTGGATGTCAACGAACTCGTCGACCCTTCTACAACTGAAAACTTTCAGCAACGATCGATCTTGAGAAACCCCTCAAGATTCTTCAATTTCGGTGATGCGATCTTCACAACAATCGTGTACGAAAGAATGGTCCTTCAATCAGCAACCTTCCACACTCATAACCTTCCACCAGAGGGAAGCTAACACACTCTCACAATCAGATTTTGGTTAGAACCAAATCTTGCACAAGAGAGAAATTTGGAAAATCGCATAGAGAGGAAATTTCTGGAGTTTGGGGCTTGCTCAATGCGTGAATGACGTCCAGGTGATTTGAGAAAGTTGTATATGGCTTTAGTGAGGGTAAATTAGTCAAAACGAAAAGGTTATGATGACTGGGCAACTTTCTAGAAGGTTTATACGATATCTGCAGAATTCCCGCTAGGCTGACCCAAGGCTAACCCAGCCAACCGAAAATCCGTCTAACAGCTCAGCAACTGTCTCCCAACCATTCTAGATGCACCCAGCACCTTCCAGAAACTTTCTCCTTAGCTCTACATCCTTCCAGACCTTTTCCTCTTTAGCTATACGTCCTTCTATACTTAATCAAGTTGCTCTTACAATTCTACAAATGGAAAAATACATTTATACAAAGAATTGTTTTGACCATGGAAATTTTGTCAATTTTACATAAGCACTTTCACCTCCGACTGCTCTTACTCGGCAATGACACTCTTTCAGAGTTCCAGCCCTTTTGACTCCCAACACTTCTATCACGGTAGCTATGAGCTACCGGGGTTTGCAGTGTACCCAAATCGTTGGAAGAAACAGACCCATTCTTCATGGTTTTCTGATTTCAGCAGTTGTTGTCTGAACCAAATCGTGAAGAGCACCTCTTCCTGTTAGTTCGCAATCACCGGTAAAAAAATGTTTCAAACAACAAGAAAGTTTAGCTTGGGCCTAAGCTTCATATGCCCTTGTGTCCAACACAGCTGTAGCTTTGACTCACTTTGTCCTTAGTTTTGTTGGGGTGGTAATCCCGGTGAACGTGGATTTGATTGAATTTGGACCACTCAAACATTCTCGACGGTCCCGCAGTCATATGCTCTACCAGATTTGGATCAAATCAAAGATTCAGACACAACGAAAACGACGAACTTCACATAAAAAGCTGAACGTGATTAGCAAAAGTAGTTAAAAGCTTCATAGCTACGCTTACACGTTCTGTTTTCGATCTTTGGTTCCTGTCTATCACAAACATGAGACGAGGACTGCGAGGTAATATACATAATTCAAGGATTGTCATGGACGTCTAATTCACCAATACTCAGCCACCTGCTTTTCCCCTTGGTTTTTAAGCCCAGCACGTGCCACGTATACGATTAAGCCCAAACTCTGACCAAATGGGCCCCACTTATAACCAATGAAATTGACCTTTTATGGGCCAGCAACATGCTGAGGGCATTCCCACCACCTCCTTTAAAAACCAATCTATAGGGATTTGCCCTTTTGTTATTTTGGGCCAAACACGGGACAAGATTCTTTAATTTTAATAAAAAAGAATAGAAAAGTTAGAGCTTGGAACAGGGATCACACGCCACGTAGTATAATGTTCCTTATCTAATAATTACTCGCATTTTATGCATGAAGGAGACTGAAGTTTCCTTTGGATACTTTTGTAAATATCTCGCTCATTGTTCACTCCCTTGGTGATATTTACTCTGTCTAGTCAAATTCAGTCGGTCACTGTTTATTTCAAGGGAATAATTTTGTCGTTCTTTTGTTGGTGGTCCCAAACTTTGACAGAGTCACAGAGGCTACTCAAATTATAGTGCTTTTGTCAAATTTCTCGTCAACGTGTTCAACTCATTTCTCAACATCTTGGATCCAATTTATTTTATTTATTCCACTAACCTCATCTCAGCATTTTATACACCATTATTCCAAGCCTTCCACTTGTATCTAAGCAAGACTGGCAAAAACAAATAAATAAGAGAGCTAAAATATTTAGAATCTCCTAAGGAAAAGAAACATTAACGTTTTACTCCAACTAACCAAGTTCTAATGCAAATTTTTTACTCCCGTGAATGTGCAGACTGTCTTTGTTCGAGTTGTCATTTGCTTTCAGCGACTGATCAGTCCACGGGTGTGTTAATTTGATTCTCAGATGACTGTCCAACCATGTCTACAGCGATGGTTGTAGGTTGTAGGTTGTGGGTCGTTTTGTTCATCGAGGACAGTGGAGGAATGACTGCCACCCTGCAACCATAATGTCACCGACCTGTGTAACAAAACGTCGATTGGATTGAGGACTGTCGGAAAGCCGACACCATATCATTTCTAACGGTTAATCCGATTATTTCTTGGTTGGAAGGTTTCACTTACTTTGCTTGCACTCCGTCCAGTTCAACAGAGTAAAACCTGGAACAAATTGGTGGATGAAGGATTCATCCCCACTGATATTTGAGGTATAAAGGCCAACGCCGCCTTAACATTACAACTGTTCAAGTAATCCATGAACCTCGTTTTATTGTTTTTCTTTTATTTTCTTGAGACCAAAATAGGAAAAGAAAATGCAAAACTGGGCCACCAGCGCTAATAGTGTAGCTTGTCCGTCCGACAGTCACCACCACTCAAAAAAAGAACTGCATAAGCCACCACCACTCAAACCACAGATATCTGGCAAAGATTTTTGCCTCCGCTAAAAATGGGTGGGGGCAGGGAGATCAGGGCACTACCACATGGCCTTCGAATCCTCCACGATTGGCGCACTTCGATTCTTCGCTTTAAATTCTTGGAATGGCTCCTAATCCTTCACTGCTCCACGCACAGGCGCGCGCGCGCACATACTCTCTCCCTCCCTTGGTCTCGTTCTTCCACACTTAGAAAACCTTCAATTTTTTTTCATTGACTAAATAACCAGATAACCCGTGTTTCTTTACCAAGAAGAAGCAATGGCTTCCTCTCTGGTTTTCAACTCTTCCACCACAGTTTTCTATAAAACCCACCTCCCAGTTCTGGTTTCCAAGGACTTCCCGGTAGAATTCACACCTTATATAAACTATAACTACTACTTCAAAACCAGAAAGTACAAGAACAAGCTGGCACAGGTGAGAGCCACTGTGGCAGAGGCCACCACTGTGCCACCGTTAACGCAAAGCGCTGGGGAGCCACGACAGAAGCTTCGGATACTCGTGGCTGGAGGTGGGATCGGTGGACTGGTTTTAGCGTTGGCAGCGAAGAGGAAGGGGTTTGAGGTCGTGGTATTTGAGAAGGATATGAGTGCTATAAGAGGAGAGGGACAGTATAGAGGTCCAATTCAGATACAAAGTAACGCATTAGCTGCTTTGGAAGCTATTGATTTGGAGATCGCTGAGGAGGTTATGAAGGCTGGATGCATTACTGGGGATAGGATTAACGGCCTCGTTGATGGGGTTTCTGGGAATTGGTAAGTTTGATTTGAAGGGGGGCTTTTCCTATCAGTTGTTATATTGTTGATTCTTGAAGTTTGTGATGTGCATGATATAGGCATAAGTTGCTGGTTTTTATCTCTGCCGACGAGTTGGAGGAATTGTTTTCAATTCATGAACTACTGGACTCTGACTACCAATTTTTACGTTTAGCATCTTAGCTATTTTCTGTAACTGCGTGGGCTTAGAAACTTATAAAACAGGGTATCCATGGATGTGGCTTTGTACAAGATGTGGACTAGTACATCCTTTGTCAAAGCTTACGCAGGTTAATTCAAAATCTTTCTGGAAGTGAGACTTAAAAAGGAGGGGGGGGGGGGGAAAGACCGAAGAAAAAGAAAAGAAGTCTTAGGTGTGATAGTATTTATTACAATCAGAGCTACCACGAGGCCTTTTTTTTTGTCTCTCTAATGTATGTCTCAATGAAACTGTTGTTACTTAGATCTTGTGATGTTGAGAGAGTTCAAAAACCTTTCTTCGTGAGTATTTGGAGATGATTCATCCTGTAGCCTGTTTGAAGCCAGAATATATTGACATAGGTATTCTCAGAAGCATACTAGCAAAGCTATGAAACTGAAGTTTATTCCTCAGATTAGTAAGCTGCAATTGCATCTGGCCATATGGAAAGACCATTCATGGATAGTTGGATCGGTACTGATATGATGCAGCAAACTAGTTGGGTGGTGACTGGTGAGCCTGGTGCTTGTTTAACAACCAGCGAGGACTACCATGGATTTGTCATCAAACCTGGTGATTTGGAAAACAAGAACTATAATTCTGCATGACTAAAACAGTTGGTATGTGTAAAAGGATAACTAAACTTAGATTTTCTCTCCAATGTTGTTTGCTAATGTGCTCACCCATAGGCAAGAGAGTAAAAACAGATTCTTTCACCTGAAAGGAGTAGCACTCTTGATATGAGTTAGTTGAACCCCATATAGGACATCATGGCTAAAACATGATCCTCACATCTGCAAATATGAAATAAGAAAGCGGTCTAGTTATTCAGGCTAAGGTAGAGCTATCCAAGATGGATATCTAAAGTAGTTCAAACCTATTTATATCTTGTAGAGACACATGTCTGTGTGCTCAATGATGAGTCGAATTGTGAATAGCTCCAATATAGTTGATAAGTATTCTTTTTTAACCTATTTTGTGGTATATTTAGGATTTGTAGTTGTAAGGCTCATATTGCAAGAAACTTCCCATTATGAGCATTTAGTGACATGAATTGATATGTAGTTGGGTATCAGGTACATCAAGTTTGACACATTCACTCCTGCAGTGGAACGGGGACTTCCTGTCACAAGAGTTATAAGCAGAATGTCCTTGCAACAAATTCTTGCCAGTGCAGTTGGGGAAGATGTAGTTATAAATGAGAGTAATGTCATCAAGTTTGAGGATAATGTTGATAAGGTAATTAGCTGTCAACTTGTTGGAGGTTGTCTTTTGTTTTTCATCTTCTGAAGGACTGTGTTGAATAGAAAGGTCTTATGCACTTTGACGTTCCTTTCTTTGTGACAAATGCATATGAACAAGTAGCACAACACTACTGCTTCGTCTATAGTTCAGATGTTTACATTTAGATTTTTGTTCTTCTGAATCCCAAATTTAGGTTACTGTGATGCTTGAGAATGGGCAGTGTTATGAAGGTGATCTTCTGGTTGGAGCTGATGGTATATGGTCGAAGGTAGCATTCTAAACCTGTATGTAAAGCCTCTTGCTTGATTAGACTTGTTTTTATATTGTATAATGCCTTTTGTCTTCCTTTAATATATAGCTTTTATTATATTTTGGGAACACATATGTAAGAAAAGGCTACTATTGTGCACAAGGATGTTTTGATATATGCAAGAGTCAATGGTAAGATAAGCTTATGCTGAAAACTTGATATGACCAAGGTGATGTTCGGTTGTAAACAATCCTCAAAATTTATAGAAAATTTGATAGTGATGTGAATATTTAGGTAGATTAGAGTTTTATTGGTGTTTGTAAAAAGTTGGTGAATTTTTTTAAAGATATTTGATTGTAAATTGATTTTTATTGGAGTTTGTAAAAAGGTGTAGAGAGATGATTTGATGAATTTTTTTAATAAAAAAATATTGGAGTTTGGTGAAAATGTATAGAGAGAGAAGATATGATTAAATTTTTCTTTTGAAAAGGAATTGGAGTTTGTACGAAAAGTTGTTGAAGTTTGTGTGAAAAAGTGTTAAGAGTTATATGTTGACTTTTTTGAAATTTTAGATGTCTTGAGATTTTTTTTTTTGCTTTCAAAATTTTCACTCAAAATGGTGAATTTTTCTTCCTAGTGGAACATCACTCAAGTGTCCACAACAACCTGGTCCATGAATTTGTCTGTTATTTCCCTAGTGCTGACTAATTCATTGCCCAAGAGCCCAATTAAAAAGACACCTCCTCTTGAAATGTTGGGATGGGTAATATGGTATGCTATACCCCTCATAAGAAGCTTTCATGGTCGACAGAGGTACTTGTAAACTTCATGTGATACTAAAAATTTTTAAATGATGTTTTTTTTTCTTTTCAATAGGTGAGAAATAACTTATTTGGACCAACGGAAGCTGTTTACTCAGGCTACACATGTTATACTGGCATTGCGGATTTTGTGCCTGCTGACATTGATTCTGTTGGGTATATTTTCATTCTATTTTAGTTACATGTTTCCTTCCATCTTCATTGTCTTAATTACACGGATAGGCTACTTTAAACTTGCATTTGGACCATTGTTTTTCAGTTTATGCATAAATTTTTATCATTTGTAGAGTCTTATATGATACTTGTCCTCTGAAGGTACCGAGTATTTTTGGGACACAAACAATACTTCGTTTCCTCAGATGTGGGCGCAGGGAAGATGCAGTGGTATGGATTTCACAAGGAGCCACCTGGTGGTGTTGATAGTCCTCGTGGTATACATTCTTCAGATGCTCAAGTCCTTCACATTAATAAAGTAACACAGCTGAAAACAATATAATTTGGAAACATATTGTGGGATGGAGGAAGTGTTCCCTATCGGTTACTAAATAAAGAGAAAAACAATACAAAGAAATAAAAACTATTGTTCTTACTACTCACTTATGAATACAACTTCAACTTGACAGGTAAAAAGGAAAGGCTGCTTAAAATATTTGGGGGCTGGTGTGATAATGTGATAGATCTGATACTTGCCACGGATGAAGATGCAATTCTTCGACGTGACATATATGATCGAACACCAATTTTAACATGGGGAAAGGGTCGTGTGACCTTGCTAGGGGATTCTGTCCATGCCATGCAGCCAAATTTGGGTCAAGGGGGATGCATGGCCATTGAGGTATACTTCGCTTTTGTAATTTGATGCCATGTGATGTAAGTCATCACCACGAATTACAGTTTCATCACCATTCATTGCCTATAGCTATGCATTTCCATATCTTCTCAGCCTTTCTTAAGATGCTCAAATAGACAGGGGTCACTGATTATCGAAAATCCATGTCAAGAGAGCTAAGATGTGTTTGACCATTTATGTCTTCATGACAGGATGGTTATCAACTTGCATTGGAACTGGAGAAAGCATGGAAACAAAGCATTGAACTTGGAACTCCCATGGACGTTGTTTCTTCTCTAAAGAGGTAACATCATTTTTTAAATTTTCCAAAAGTGGATTCAAATTCAAAGTTACAACTGCATATGTATCTTCTTATTGCATAATTGTTAAACTTTACTATGGAATGAAAGAAATGACATGGAAAATAAAATAATTTTTTTTGGAGAACCCTTATCTTCGGTGAATGAGCGACACCAAGGGCAGGGGCAGACGAGGAGAGTTGAACTAGGGATTTCTCCTTCGTGCGGTGTTGGCCTTGGCCACTGTGCTATCCATTGGGGTGAGGCAGCAAAAAGTTGGATATAACAGCGGTGTTTGTTGAGTTGAGTTCAATAGAGGACTTAATAAATCAATGTGGACGCCTACCATTGCTTAGATGAAGTATAAGAGTGATTTATAAGTGACTCTCTTGATGCTCATTAACCTTGTTTTGGTGCCCAGATATGAGGATGCTAGAAGACTGCGAGTTGCCGTTATTCATGGAATGGCAAGAATGGCTGCATTTATGGCTTCGACTTACAAGGCTTATCTGGGTGTAGGACTTGGACCATTGTCGGTAAGATTCTTTTGTAAATTTCACCAGCTACTAATGGAACGTACAATAAACTTGATGCTGCAGTTGATATATTTCATGGATATTCATGATGTATATGTTGCAGTTTTTGACAAAGTTTAGGATACCACATCCTGGGAGAGTTGGTGGGAGAGTTTTTATTGACTTGGGAATGCCCTTGATGCTAAGTTGGGTCTTAGGTGGTAACAGGTAACTTTAGGAACCCTTTTTTTTTTACTGTGCTCAAACTAGTATTGCTCGTCTACTAAGCTCTAAGTCTAGAAAATGGATGACCAGTCAAGGTACGTCAATGATTTTGCATGTCTTAAAGCATATTTTTGTGTGTTCGCTCTTTCTTTTTCAAAATATCAACACGGAGAACATTTTTTCTTGCAGCTCAAAACTTGAAGGAAGGTCTCCATGTTGCAGACTGTCAGACAAAGTAGGTTGCTTAAGCATTATTTGTTTCATATTTTGTCAGTTCAGTGATTAGTGTAGCCTATTCCATTTTGTGATAAAAAAATATTGGATTCCTTTATGATCAAGATGCTGATATTTTGCCAATCTTTTGTGAAGGCAAATGACCAATTGCGTAGATGGTTTGAAGATGATGATGCATTGGAACGTGCCATTAATGGAGAGTATGTGCATCAGCCTCATATCTATGAACATCATTTCTTGGTTCCTCTTCTAGTAGATGTATACATGATGTGACCATCGCTGTTCAATACCTATCTTGTTTGCTTGTAGGTGGTTTTTATTACCATGTGGAAAGGAAAGCCCTTCACAACCTATATGTTTAAGCAGAGATGAAAGCAAGCCCTGCATTATTGGGTATAAGAATTTTGGACAAACCTATTTCCTTGTATATTTTTTCCACGTCTTAAATAAATATGGATCATGTACATTTATTCACAATCCTATGCAGTGCACCAGTTTTTGTTGTTCTGTTCTCATCTACCTTCTTTTGACCATGATTTTCTAGTTTTTGGTTCTCACGAAAAAACACTCTCTTTGGTGTGTTACGTTATTGCAGGAGCATAGCACATCAGGACTTTCCAGGCACGTCAATAGCAATACCTTTGCCACAGGTGACATCCTTGTTTGCCTGGTTCACTGGTTCAATTTATTGGTTTCAAAGAATATGCTTCCTCCTCCTTTTGTGTTCAAGGTTAAACAAGGAGCTTTTTCCTACCTCAGGTTTCTGAAATGCATGCACGTGTTAGCTACAAGGATGGTGCCTTCTTCGTGACTGACTTGCGAAGTGAACATGGTACCTGGATCGCAGAGTAAGTAATGAGAAGCAGAGTACATGTATTTTTCTGTCAATCATTTTATAATTTGTTCTCTGTTTATGTGCAGTAATGAAGAGAGACGGTATCGGGTTCCTCCAAATTTTCCTGCTCGTTTCCGACCATCAGAGGTTCTTGAGTTTGGTACTGATAAGAAGGTGGGATTGCTTTTGTGACTGTTTCTTCGTCTTCTTTCCCTTTCTGATGCAATTTAGTTGTGAAGTATGGATTTTCACCTTGCAAAAAATGTGGTTTCCCACTGTTCCCTTGATGTTTATGTTGTGAAAAAAATCTGCTTGATTTTGTTCATGTATTCAAGTTGCTCTTCTAGTAAGCCAGTGGTGAAAATAATCGGTAAAAGCAGCGCTTTTGTGTTTTCTCTTTTTCAAGCAAATGATTCTGTTGTTTGGATTCCAAATGGGCCCTGGTTTTATCAATTGGTACCATTATGCTCCTATTGTTGTTAGTGTCTAACCATTCAAGTAATCTATATGCAGGCGGCATTTCGGGTTAAGGTGATGAGGTCTTCTCCAAAGATTGCAGAGGAAAGTGGAACCCTCCAGACTGTATAAAAATCTTCAATTTAGATTATCTTCACAAAAGAATTGTACAGCATTTCTTCAAACGTACATCTGCTGCATTTTTGCAGAGCAGAGAGAATTATGCGTCCAATATAAACACTTTTGTCATTAATCCTTCCGAACCTACTCCGACTCGATCGGCTCCAGTTGGGGGTTTTTCAAGTTGACGGATAGGGTGTTGGGAACTTTGATCTAAAACGAGACTAAGAACAAGAACACAACAAACTGGATTGAATGACTTAGTTTTATTAACAATAGCTCTGGCTTAAATAGCCATTCAATACATGATTACACAATCTTAACAGAGCAGCCCACTTAGCGGAAATAAAGCCAAGTGGTAACAGAAACTTGAAACAATCAACTAAAGACTAGGACTTTATTCTAACGTAAATGTCCCTAAAGACTAGGACTTTATTCTAACAGAAGAACCGCACTAAACTCCTTCATTCCCTCCCTTAAACTAAATGCTGTGAAGCAATTAGTTTATACCAGAAATTTCACATACTCCCAGCAATTTTCGAAGCTTCTGAAAAACTTCAAGCTTCAATGGTTTGGTCATTATGTCTGCCACCTGATCTTGACTCTCACAATGAACTAATTCAATTGTACCCTCCTTAGTAAGATTCCTTAAGAAATGAAACCTCACATCAATATGCTTGCTGCGACCATGCATAACTGGATTTTTAGACAGCTTGATGGTTGAACTGTTGTCACACATCACAGTAGTACAGCCTCCATCAGAATGTCCCAGCTCCTTTAAAATCCTCTTCATCCAGACTCCTTGACAAGCACAAACTGCAGCTGCCACAAATTCAGATTCTGTGGTTGATAAAGTCACAATAGGCTGCTTTTTTTGAACACCATGAAACAGCGCTTGAACTCATTAAAAAC